>CAMPQE020000230.1:0-147004 GCA_946902985.2 Meconema thalassinum
TTCAGTACATACTGTCACTCCAAGAGATGTATAGTGGCATCAACCTTGTAAAGTGCTCCAGTGGAGTGGTCATTTGTTTGAAATCGGTGTTGTCAGTGTACGATTTCATACGTGAGATGCCTCAAATCAAAATGAGTTTTCTCCTGACTTATAAGTTTAGTCAAGATCATCTGGAAGTGTTCTTCAGGAGTCATGGTGGCCATAACAATAACCCCACAGCGAGACAATTTGAAACGGCTGTTGCTGCACATTCAGATAGGGTCTACAACCAGTGCCAACTGCTCATATTCAACACTAGGGACTGCACTCAGATGACTGATATTTCTCTTGCAATCCCCAACAATTCAGATGTGGCATTTATTAGCCATGACCATGACTATATCCCAGAACCAACCAAACTAACGTTGTATGTTGTAGTGATATAGCTGGTTTTGTTGTTAAAAGGGTGAAAAAGGTGATCAAATGTGACCCTTGTAAAGCAGTTCTTGATGCACCTGATTCTGATTCTGCTCTCCTGAATAGGAAAACAGAGGTGGCCTTTTGATTCCATCACATGATATAGTTTATTTATGTAGAAGGGGTTAAAAGTCTTATCGATATTTCCAGGACAAGGTCGCAAAATTAATGGACCCTTTTGTCAAGCTCTTGAATGCAGTTCTCAATAATGTTAAAGGAGAGGTGTTTGAAGAACTTCACGAACATGTTATAAATTCTCCACCCCTGCAAAATCACATCCAACAGCTCAAGCAAGCTGTTCTGGTTGAGTATTTCAAGGTGAGGTTCAACCCTGAGGCACGACCTCGCACCGTGGACCTGCATAGTGTGAGGGTACGAAGCTTCTACACAAAAACAATTCTGTTCAACAATCAGTAGGCCTAATTCAGAGTTGGACTTGTTATTAATTTACAAGAGGGATCCTGGATGTCAGTGGCGGCTGGTGGATAATTGTTCAGGGTGTTGCACTAATATCGTTAAGGGGGGAGGGGAGTGAGGTGGTACATGGGCTCCCACAGGATGTCATGTCACTAGGTGATTATTGTGAGGTTTGAAGCCATTTTTCAGTGTTGCCCAAGTAAACAAAAGTTTGGTGCTTTTCAGTCGGTCAACACGAATGTACCCAAATAGAGCTGGGTTAGTCCCTAATCCTGAAATAAATTACATGAGATTAATAAATACATTAGGATGATCAGTTTCGATCGTCAAGCGATCATCATCAGATCCATTACACTTAGGCTATAACATCTATGTTTGAGACTAAAGGTGAAAAATATATACAATATGTACAATTATTTAGTTGCAGTGTTGGTAATGCAACAGTCGGTGTATGCTAAATGTGGTATATCTAATGTTAGGTGAACTTCTAAAATAGTGATAAAAATCCGGAATTTGTCTGTTAGGGGTGATTATATGGTTATACAAAATCAACTATGGTTATACTGTAATAATACAGGCTTATACTTATCGGGTTGTCTCCTTAACTGGAACTTGAAGCAGTAGCGTGTGTCCTTAGGCACTAGTTATGGTCGACTACCCCGGGTGTTAACTGGGCGAAACTAGTTTTTCCCCTTTTCTCCCCCTTTAGTTGCTATGTTCTTTCTGAGGTCAGTGCCATGTTTATTTTTGTGACGTTGCCAAATCTAGATAAGAATGTATGCTATTGAATACAGGAATCTGCAACTATTAAAGACCGTGGAACTATCTTCGCCACGCGTGGACTAAAAAAGCCATTCAAACTAAGCGGTACACGGTCTATTGAATATGTCCGGCACCTTTAATAATGCCGCGCGTATCGGCCTAGGTTTATTGCAGATAAAAGTACATGGTACCCTGATCCACTTTTGTCACTAGGTGATATTAATACGTACACTCCCCCCCCCCGAAATTTTCGTTTCATTTCTTACTTGATTCGCGATATTCATTATTAGGCTGCTCTTAAACCGTAGGGTACATGATCCTTATGGCATAAATGGGGGGAATATCGTTTATAGTTCAGAATTTTTATCCATAGGAGTTTGCTTTTCTTTGTGAATCATCGTCATAATGTTCATTTTTTGCAAAAAGTAGTTGTATCACCAGGTATCAACAAATATAGAAAATCAAGCAGTTCAATAAAATGGTCATGTTAATCCAGTTCACCGATTTTTTAAATAAGTGAAGGTATTCTCTAATAATCCCAAATTACTATGTTATATAAAACTGAGGAATTATCCTTACATCTAAAACAGTTAACCATCAGTAATTTCAATTTATTAAATAAACTGGTGTGACAATGAACAAACGAAATATTCTCAGGATTTCAGGGGGAGGGGGGACAGACGGCCCCTCCTTCCTGCGGGCGCCCATGAGGTGATAGGGTAAAATACTGCTCGATATCGGAGAAAACTGTATTGAATTGCACGGTAAAACGGATGTACCTAATTCATAACGAATGCCCCAGTTCACAGAACATCACATTTTCATCGGAATGGATTATAAGCTAGTCAACATGAAAGCCTTCACGAGAACAACACATCGTAAGTCATTTACGAGGGCGAGAACTGCGAGTGTCACAAGTGCGCGCAACATTGCAAGACATGGTTTCGGCAATTGACGGAGCATCTCAGATGTCTCTGGCCGCTCCTGCGCCTCAGCTCCTGGTTGCAGTCAGCCGGCAACGACCAGCCCAGTTAACTGTTGGGATAGGGCTTACTCGGTCTGGCATCTCTGCCATACCCTTCACTATTGAGATCAGGTCGGTGCTTGGGCCTCACAACGACCAAACATACGAGCGCTCCTAGAGAGTTGGCACGCTTCGCTTTCTCGGTCAGTTCACAGTAACTCACTTAGTGATGTGGGACGGGTAAATACCCAGTGGGAAGGTAAATATAAATTGGGTATTTACCCAGTGGTCTTTTAAATACCCAAAATGAGGGTATTTTCAGTTTTTGAGCTTTAAACAACACTTTTTGATGTGTTGATGAAGTGTTGGACAAACAAGGACTGAATCATAGGTATTTGATGTCTTAAATTGAAACCAGGAACAATATTGATCCTTCAAAAAAGGAAATTGGATGTCCAGGTATTTTTGGGTATTTATATGTTATATTTTGACACTGTAACCTTGTCTTTAATTAGTTTTGTTTTTCCTTAAACTAAAGTAAAATATTGAATAAAACCGTTTGATTGTTTTGTGTTTTAAATTTTTAATAAATACCAAGATATTGAGAAGGTCGAGTTTTATTACGATACTGGAAATGAGCAACAAAGATGTAGGAGGGAAAAGCTACTTTTGTAGAAATAAGAGTAAGCTATTTGCATATTAATTGAAAGTGTATGCCAAAACTCAAAAGGTAATTAAATATATTCAATAGAAAGGACATTTGAAAAAAAAAAAATGCTTAGTAAAAGTGCTTTTAAGTTATTTTTCATTCAATTTTAAATATTAAATAAATCTTAATTTTTTAAATCATACTCTAAATAACACAAATGCATGTCAGGAAGTTTTTGTAGTATGTGGGCTCTATAATGGGTGAAGATGTACTATATACCAGCAAGCATATGGGTTGGCAACACTGCTTAGCTCATCCTACCCAGAATTCAAACTGACACTGTACTTCCCTCTCATTTTCTATTCTTTGTTTGATTTTCTATTTACTATTTACTAGCCTTTTTGGTTATTTGATTATTTATTTTATAAATGAACTAGCAACCCACCCCGGCTTCGCCCGGGAACAGTAATGAATGCAAGGTGATAGGCTACTTCTAACGGAGGTCTTATAAGATATCCTTGTATACGACATTAGTTGTTTTCCCTCCAGCAGTGAACACGAAAAGATTTCGGTTTGATGTAACAAGCGATAGAGCCACGTAAAGCTATCCATGAGAAAAACATTCTCCATTAAGATCAACTCCAGTTACGCTAAGTTTCTAATCCTGTGCTTTGTTTATAGTCATGCCAAAGCAGACTCTTACTGGAAATTGTACTCGTTTGAAACGATAAGGCAAATCTGAAGGAATCATAGGGATTCTGTGTACTAAGACCGTTTCTCCTTTACCACAGCTAGTTAAGATAGTTGATTCAATGAAACAGTTTTTCAAAGTTTTCACTACCAATCGTGCCCATTGCATAACTTTGGAGGTTGTAAATTACGTAGCAATATAATAGGCACTCCTACTTTTAAAATAAGCTTGCGTGGTGGCAAGCCAGAAGGAAATAAAGTATTTAGGAATTCTGTAGGGTAATGAACAGCTTCTTCACTATCGACTACTGCGTCTAGCCTACTGAGTAATATACTAGAGACTGGGCAGTGAATTTGGAGAACACCAAGTCATTAGTTTTCACAACTTGTTCGTTTGTCGGCGATAATATTGCTCTTTCTTTAAACCATGAATGAGACTTGTTAGATAGGCCATGGATTTGAGGATAAACGCTATCAATCAATTCTTGAATACTGCTTACTAAAGCACAGAAATCGTCACTGAGGGTAATTTTCCCGTCAATGATCGGTAAATCTCCATTTCCGACTCTAAGTAACAAATTAGCAAACAAACTATTATCTTCTGAAGATAAGAGTAGCCTACTCTCATGTTAGTTTTGAGTGCCAATTTGTTATATCTGGCCAGATGTAAGATATTTTTAATGAAGCGTTCACTTCGTCGGCTCTCGTTCCTCTGGTAACAGCTGGTAAGATTTGACGAAAATCTCCGGCGAACAAAACTGTGCAGCCACCCATAGGTGTGTTCCGATTCCTTAGATCACGCAAGGTCCTGTCTACAGCTTCAACGGAAGTTTTGTGCGGCATTGTAGCCTCATCCTATACAACTAAAGAACAATTTTGGATTAAACTGGTAGCGTTACTTTGTTTTGAAATATTACATACATATCCATTATTACCGCTGACTTTCAAAGGAAGTTTAAATGTTGCATGTGCTGTTCTTCCTCCTTCCAAAAGAGTGGCTGCAATTCCAGATGATGCGACGGCAAGAGCAATATTACCACCAGACCTCACTTTGGCGAACAACACACAAATCAAGAACGTTTTGCCTGTGCCTACAGGGGCATCGAGAAAAAATATCTTGCCTTCCTTCTTAGTGTTATAAGCTTGTTTCTGATCGTGGTTCAGACGGTGTTCTTCTTGAGCAACGGTTTGCAGGTGCCGAGAACGAAGTCTTTCTTTCTCTTGTGGCAATCTAGAAATTATTTGTTGCTCTATTTCATTGTTACGTGATAAGCACTTTTTTATTTTGCGATGTCAATGAACTATGACCTATATCCGTTTTACATCTCGGCATGATGGCTTAACATCACTGACTGGACTATTAATTATAACGAATTCTTGTCAGATGTAATTTAAGAATGGCGAGGTGCATGAAACACAAATCCCCCTTCCGTCCAATCTTAAATTGACTGTGTATTTTGCGGAACGTAAAGTTCACAGGCGAAATGAAGAAAAACCGACTTGAACTTTCAGGGAAACTCCAAACACAACCAGCCTTCTCTGAAGTCTTAACTCAACACGACTTGACGGTTTGCTGCTGGGTGTATCTGGGGTAATAGGTTCGCCCGCTAGTTAGGCTGTAACAGGGGTGATAAGACTCGCCCTTAGCTAGCTCGTAAACTGTCGCCTCAATATTAGAATGGACATGGTTGGAAGAAATAAAAACGTAAAAATACTTATCGTGGGCGATGTATTGAAGATATGCTCTCCTGGATTTTATGTAGAACTTTTCATGCTGAACAATTCTTACACTCATAGTATTTAGATATGTTTAACGGTTTGCCCAAAATAAACTTAAAAAGCGTTCGGATGCCAGTTTTTTTTGTTTATTTTTTTTCACTGAAATCGTTACTGCTCTGCTTCCTTTGATCATAAATAAATTATTTTCTATAGAAATCATCCTCGAGATATCCTTTACAGAATTGTGAAACCCGCATCAAAATATATCCAGAGGTTCTCGAGATTACCCGTGACATCCAAGAATCGGGGACTTTGCTTTATACTAATGTAACGTGTTTTTCGAGGGGTTTTGTGCAACTGGCATAAGTCAGTAGGAAGCCATTCTATATTTATTTACGCGGCAAATTGTTCAGCCAAGAGAATTTTTCATGTTAATTTATTATTATTATTAATTTATTATAATTATTATTAAGATATTTTCGGAGCATTTTATAAAAATTATTAGCATTCAGATAGGTTTTCTATGTCTTAGAAAACGCTATCATGCAAATTATTACGAACAACGATATCATAGAAAATTATCTGATTACGGAATTTTACGGAGTTTTGTCAGTTAGGGTATTTGAGAGACATGAGTCACTGGAAATTCAAATACAAGCTTAATCTTGTCGGGAAGCATGACGCAAGCTTGGGTCGCATCGTCAAGAAAAGGCGAATTGTTGGAACGGAATACGACTTCCCCTTACCGCCGAGTGTAATGAGGCAGAGGAGGGGAGTATAGCGCGTGGGGTGCAGCCAATCAGTGGAGACGACGTAAGCTGGAAGACGGCTCCGGAGTGGGGAGCCAACGTGTGCATATATCGTTCGACGCGCCGTGGAACGAGGAGAATCTGCGTAGAACTTGCCGAGTACGGTTGCAAGTGCGTGTCGCTCCGATGTTCAGTGGAGTTAGGGACTATCTGTGTAGAACTTAACGAGTACGGATGCACGCGGGAGTCGCTCCGATGTTCCGTGGATCGGAGGACTAACTTTTGTAAAATTTAACCAGTGTGGTTGCACGAGTGTTTGGGTTCGATGTACGGACCATAGAATTATCTAATCTACCAGAATATCATCAAATAACGAAGAAGATGGCGACGTCCAGGATACTGTGGGAAGCACACAGCATCATCCAGTACGAGGGAAATGCTTTAGCAATTTCCAGTGGTAAGCGCAAATGACGCAGAAATACGCAATCTCTCATTTTTCTTTGTTTTACATTTCATATCTCAGTAACTTCATAGCTTGGAAATAAGAGTAAAATCAATAATTTATCAGACTCCGTTTTCACGTAATTTTCTATCGGTAATATTCAAATCAAAACGCTCCAATTTAAATGTTATACTTATTATTATTATTATTAATTTTGCTATTCTTGTTTTATATAATAAATTCATTTCTTTTACAATGCAATCTTTGCTTTCAGTAGGTAGCATTAGATATAGACCAATTCCTTCTCCTGATACAATTGTTTGTTGGGTTAATGATCAAATCATACCACGATCTGAGTGAATAGAGTCTTGAAGGTGTTCTGCCAGAGCTAGACGTTGTTAAATACAAATTTAGATTTCAACATTGCGTTGAGGTCTTGGCGCCCATTAAAACAACATAGCTTAGGCAAAGGGTGGGCTAGCAACACTGCTACATTTGTACGCTCAACGTGGAGCAAAGTAAATACCTTTTCACTTGTCATCCCAGCCTAAGCAACACCGCTACAATTGTCGCCGACAACTTGGGGCTGAAAACCTAATAACATTTGTGGAAGGAGAAGGGTATATATTTCTGTGCCTGTATTTTGGGGGTTATTTGTCTTTATCAGGGTATATCATTATGGGAGATGAGAAAGAAAGACAGATGAGGTTACGTAGTGGTCATCAACGGGAGAGTGATGATACGAGCAGTATGTCGAGTGATGGTAGTACCGGGGTAGCGGTGGTAAATCCCGATACTGAAACAGGGAGTGTAGGCGGCCAACCAGAATTAAAAACTTTACTTCTCGAGTTTATGTATCAGAACAAAGTTAGTAGTGATGCCCTAAATGCAAAGTTAGAACAAAACAGTAGGGAAAATAAAGAGAGTAATAGGGAATTGAGCGATAGTTTAAACGTCAAATTAGAACAAAACAGTAGGGAAAATAAAGAAAGTACAGATGCCTTAAACGCCAAATTAGAACAAAACAGTAGGGAAAATAAAGAAAGTACAGACGCTTTAAATGCTAAACTGGAACAAAACAACGCTAAATTAGAACAAAACAGTAAGGAAAATAGAGAGAGTACTGAAACTTTAAATGCAAAACTGGAACAAAACAACGCCAGATTAGAACAAAACAGTAAGGAAAATAGAGAGAGTACTGAAACTTTAAATGCTAAATTAGAACAAAACAGTAGAGAAATGAGTGACAAATTCGAACTGATTAGAGGTGAGATCAGGGGGGTGATGGAAGAAAAGGCTAAAGAGATTATTGCAGATGTAGACAGAAAATTAGGAAAAGTACAGGAGGAGTTGGAAATTAGAATCAGTACACAGGCTGAAAATTTAAAAGAACTAGTGCAACTGGAAACACAGCAGGTCAAAAAGCAATTGGGGGGAGAAATTGACAAAATTCAGGTAGCTACTAAAGAGGTTAAGGAACAGCTGGGGGGTAGAATTGAGAAAGTCCACTCACAAATAGTTGCAGAAGTAAATGATTTAAGAGAGAGTAATAAAGAGAGCATTAGCAAGATTGAGGAGAAACAAGCAAAGCTATATGATAAAGTAGAAGAATCAGAAGGAAACATTAAATTAACAGTAAACAGTATTGAGAGGAAGGCTGAGGAGAAAATCGCAGAATTAGAGTTAAAAATAAAAGCTAGGATCAGGCAAGAAAATAGTCAGAATAGGCCAGTTTTTGTGAATAGCACACACAGGGAGGTAGAACTGGGTAAGTTCAGCAATCGACAGGGGTGCCCAATGCAGTTCATGAACACTATAGAAAATAAATTCGGGGAGAGGTTGGAAAATGGTAGTATTGAGTGGTGCCAGGTAGTTGAAATTTTAGAACAAGTGTTTGTGGGGGAAACGAGGAATTGGTTTGCTGTCTACAGAGACAAGTTTACTGATATTAATGACTTTAAAATGAAATTCTGTGAAAAGTTCTGGAATGAGGTTATTCAGTCGCAGAATCGTGAGGGAGTAGTGTGTGGTAAATATAACCCTAAAGGAAGCTCCACCATGACCGAATACTTTTTAGGGCAGGTATTAGTGTATAAATATCTGGATGGCTTGAAGGAGGAAAGTGATGTGGTAAGGTTGCTATTTAGGCACTTTCCCTATAGGATCAAGGAGGCTGCTTGTATCCAGAATGTAAAGACAATATCACAAGTAGAAAATTTGTTAAGCACATTTGATGCACTAGGGAGAGGGGGTTATGAGGACAATTTCAATCGGAACCAGGGTAATAATAATAATAGACCTAATGAAGCCAGGCATCAGGAAGTTCAAGGGAACGGTGGCGAAGGGGCCAACGCTCAAAATAGAAATAATAATAATCAGCTAAATCAGAACAGAGGAAATGGCTATGGTAATCAGTATCAAGGGAGGAACAATGATTTCAGGGGAAATCAAGGGAGGAACAATGATTACAGGGGAAATCAAGGGAGAAACAATGATTTCAGGAGAAATCAAGGGAGAAATTATAATGACAATAATTACAACCAGAATAGGGGTCAAGGAAGAGGACAGCCTAGTGGTAGTAATATACAGCCAAACAATGACAACACAACTCAGAACAACCAGACCAGTGCAGTAGTAACTAGTACTACAGCCAGCTGTAGCGGTTCTTTAAACGCGAACCAGGCTGCGAAGTAAGGTCAGAATCTCAGTCTGTAGCATGCCCTGTCCATACAATTATACAGGAACCCTATGACCTAATGTAAGAAATGAATTATTACATGAACTAAATGATGAAGGTATTATTCAGGAAGTGGTTAGTAAGAGCCCCATAGTTAAATTTAGCGTGTCCAAGGCGTATACAGATGTTTTAATTGATAGTGGTTGTATGAAGAGTTGCATAAGTAGTGCATTTTATGATAAAATGAAAGGAACTGGAGTAAATTTTGAGGAGATGCCAATTAAAAGCACTTTTGTTATCACAGCTGTTGGGAAGACGTCTAAAGTAATTTCTAAGCAAGTTTTAGTAGACATTAAAATTAATAATCATGTAGAGAAGCAGATTTGCCTTGTAATTCCAAATTTAGTATTCAGTGTTATCTTGGGTTCAGAGTGGCTAAGTAGAGTGTCTGGTAACTTATGTTATGATGTAGGGAGTTTGAAATTTAAATGGGGAGATTCTGAAGTAGAAGTAGCGTTCAATGACCATATTCAGAGGAGTAGTATTGTAGGTGTGATTTGTACTTTAAATGAGATATCGCCAGCCGTAGAGCGGGGTTCTCCATGTTTTGTGGGCAGTGTGATTACGAACGGAAGTCTAGAGGACTCGTTACGTGATGCTGCATTTCAGGGTAATATAGAGGTGGAACAGTGTGTTCGGCTCTATGATGTGTTATTGTGTAATAGGAGAGTTTTTGAGGATCGCATTGGTATGGCCAATTGCTATACCCATTCATTGAACGTTATTGATAGGTCAGTATTCACAGGACATAGATATCCTGTACCTTTCGCTTATCAGAGTGCAGTTGAGGCATAAATTAACCAGATGCTTGAAGATGGGATTATTGAGCACTCGAACAGTCCATATGTTAATTCTTTGATCACGGTACCCAAGACCGACGGCACTGTTCGTATTTGTTTAGACGCTCGTTTGGTTAACAGTAGAATTAGTTCAGACCAGCTGAAATCTATGTCAATAGAGGAATTAATGCAAACATTTGAGGGGAAGAAGTATTTCACTTGTGTAGATTTGAGTTCCAGTTTTTGGCAAGTGCCACTTATGTACGAAGATAGACCATTTACAGCTTTTAGTCATAAATATAACCTTTATCAATTTTGTAGAACACCTTATGGGTTAAAGAGTGGTTCAGCAGCTTTAATTAGGGCTTTAAACATCGCATTAGGGGATGACACAGGAGAGTTTGTAACCATTTACATAGATGATATGGTAATTAGTTCACGCAGTTTTGAGGAGCATCTACGTCATTTAGATATAGTTTTTCAGAAGTTAGATCAGGCAGGGTTCACTTTGAAGCTGTCTAAGTCGTCATTCTGTCAGTCAGAAGTGACATTTTTAGGTCATAGAGTGTCGAGTAGAGGTGTAACACCAGAAGAAAGTAGGGTTAATAAGATACTTAACGCAGAGGTGCCACAGAATGTTAAACAGTTAAAAACATACCTGGGAATTTGCAACTTTTTCAGGAGGTTCGTTCTTAAATACTCTGGGTTGGTAGAACCATTCAGGGAATTGCTTAAAAGTGGGACTCGGTGGAGATGGGAGTCCAAGCATGATCAGGCTTTTAGAGCGCTGAAGGAAGGTTTTGAGAAAGCTGTAGTGCTGAAATATCCGTTAAAAGATAAGGAATATGTGGTTATGACAGATGCTTCACATATAGGGATTGCTGGAGTATTATGTCAGAGATATGATGAGGGTAATCTGTGCATTGTATCTTTAGCCTCGCGAGCACTGACAGCAGCAGAGAAAAGATACACGATTACTGAGTTAGAGCTTTTAGGTATTGTTTTCAGTTTAGGGAAATTTAGAATGTATTTAGTAGGGGGAAATTTGAGATCCACACAGATCACCATGCATTACTGTATATGAGGACTTGTAAACTCAGTTCTAACAGAGTTAGTAGGTGGATTCTTGCTCTGCAGGAATACGAATTCACAGTAAAATATATTAAAGGTAAAGATAACATTCTTGCAGACATGCTATCAAGGGACACTAATTTATGTAGGGATTATCCTGTGGTTAAAGCAGAGGACGGTATTTTAATATGTGCATGTGTGGACAGTAGCAACAGGGCATCGTTACAGACACTGAGAAATATGCTAGTGGAGCAACGTGATGACGTTAAGTTAAAGGAGCCACTGGCTAGGTTGGAAATAGGTGAAGAAGAGTATGTGAAAGTAGGACGGTTCACGTACAAGATGCAGGATGGGCTTCTTGCAAGGAAATGTAGGAATAATCGGTGGGCAATATGTGTTCCTGCCACTTTGCGGGAGGAGCTAATTTGGTTCATTCATAGGGAATTAGGACACTTTGGTGCTGCCAAGGTCTTCTATGAAATTGGTCGTGACTTCATTTGGAGTAAAATGGGAAGGGACGTTAGGAGAATTTTAGCTAAGTGTGACACCTGTCAAAGGAGTAAATATCCAGTTAAATATTTAGTGGGGGAGAGATCTGCAGTTCTCACCAGTAGTCCCGGCGAACTACTGTGTGTGGATTTATTTGGCCCGATCGTTAAAGGACAGTACGGCTACGAGTACATTTTTATAGTTATTGACGCTTTTAGTAAGTATGTCAAGCTATATCCGCTAAGGAAAGCCACGGGACTAGCGTGTAGCCGTCTGATCATTAATAAGTATGTACCTGAGTTTGGCATTCCTCTCAGAATACTATCTGACAGTGGACCACAGTTTACTGCAAAGAAATGGAGAACCAGTATGCAGGAAGCTGGTATAACACACGTTCATTCCTCTGTAAGGTACCCTCAGGGTAATTCTGCAGAGCGTCCATTAAGGGAAGTGGCTCGTCTTTTTCGGACTCTAGTGCATGACAAGCATGCGGCCTGGGTTGGACATCTTCCCAAGGTCGAGACTTGGCTGAATTCTGTCCAGCATGAGAGCACGAAATTGACGCCATACGAAGTTCACTTCGGAAAAAGACCACAAAATGAACTAGCGAGGGTGTTGGGATTAAATGAGGGTAAGCAACCGGGGATGGATTACATTGTCCAGTTGGCGAAACAGAATTTATCTAAGTCTGCACAAAAGAGAATTCGCCAACAAAAAGAAACTAAATTTGACCTATTCGAGCCGGGAGACAGAGTCTTACTTAGAGTGCCGAAACAGTCAAATAAGCTAGAGAAAGTCATGTCCAAGTTCTTTTATCTCTACGAGGGCCCATTTATAGTTTCCAAACGTATTGGAAAAACAGCATATGTGCTGGAGAATAGTGAGGGAAACAGATTATACGGAACGTATAATATACATAGTCTACGAAAATATGTGTCATAAAGTGAGTGTGTTTAGCTGGCGAGCCAGCCTATCAAATGAGTAAGTGTGGTATTTGGTGCGTGGAAGATCTGGTCTTAAGGCAGGCGTATCAGAAGTCACACAGGGGGGTAGTATGTAAGTAAATGAGAGTTTTTAAGGTACAGGGAAATATGACGGGATTGTCGGATGCTGTTGAGCACTAAATTGTCTCGATGCACCAAGGCCATTTTGGCAGCGCTGATGGGTTCCCATATATCTCCAAGAGATGGGGGAGCGCTTGTATAGGGCTTGTTAGCTTAAGGCGTCCACGAGATAAAAGATGGGCCATCAGAATGCGAGACAGTCCTTCATGAAACTCATACATATCAGCACACGTGATTTCTGTTTACGGCCTCGCCATGTAAGATTTGTAAGTGTGTAATTTAAGGTAATTTGTACAAAGGTATTATTTGTGTGAGGAGAAATGGTCTGTGTTGAGAACTAGTATTAAGTAGAATATGGTCTACGGGAACTCAACAAGACAGGGCGATTACGGCACAGAAATATTTGGTGTTATATGTAATGCGCATTTACTGTTTTTTTTTTCAGAAGTCAATATTAATTTAATCTACTTTAAAGAGAGATTAAGTATTATGGTCACGAGGCGCTGCCACAATAGTGTGATCGTGTGGTCAGTGATAAGTGGAATTAAATGTCACCATAAGGAGGGGACCTCCAGTGAAATTAGGAAGTTCTATGGTGATATAAATATATCAGAACACCTTCAATGCGTGTGATATGACATCGTAAATACATAGTGCTCACACATTAATTATGTCTATTTCTCCAACATAGAGAAATTTGAGAGGCGGAAATATCCGTGGAACACTATTCTATATGTAAAACATTGGACTGGTTGCAAAGTGCAATCCATAGTGACAACAAACTTTGACGCAAAGTGCGTGAAGAAAAATTATGAGTGTATATATCTGTAATTTAGGGTGATCTCATTTATGTAATATGTATTTTGGATGGGGTTTATTAACGTGTGTGGGATAATCGGATAATGGACCGTCGTCACGGTAAATCATCCGATGATCCGAGGCGAATATGTAACGTGTTTTTCGAGGGGTTTTTGTGCAACTGGCATAAGTCAGTAGGAAGCCATTCTATATTTATTTACGCGGCAAATTGTTCAGCCAAGAGAATTTTTCATGTTAATTTATTATTATTATTAATTTATTATAATTATTATTAAGATATTTTCGGAGCATTTTATAAAAATTATTAGCATTCAGATAGGTTTTCTATGTCTTAGAAAACGCTATCATGCAAATTATTACGAACAACGATATCATAGAAAATTATCTGATTACGGAATTTTACGGAGTTTTGTCAGTTAGGGTATTTGAGAGACATGAGTCACTGGAAATTCAAATACAAGCTTAATCTTGTCGGGAAGCATGACGCAAGCTTGGGTCGCATCGTCAAGAAAAGGCGAATTGTTGGAACGGAATACGACTTCCCCTTACCGCCGAGTGTAATGAGGCAGAGGAGGGGAGTATAGCGCGTGGGGTGCAGCCAATCAGTGGAGACGACGTAAGCTGGAAGACGGCTCCGGAGTGGGGAGCCAACGTGTGCATATATCGTTCGACGCGCCGTGGAACGAGGAGAATCTGTGTAGAACTTGCCGAGTACGGTTGCAAGTGCGTGTCGCTCCGATGTTCAGTGGAGTTAGCGACTATATGTGTAGAACTTAACGAGTACGGATGCACGCGGGAGTCGCTCCGATGTTCCGTGGATCGGAGGACTAACTTTTGTAAAACTTAACCAGTGTGGTTGCACGAGTGTTTGGGTTCGATGTACGGACCAAAGAATTATCTAATCTACCAGAATATCATCAAATAACGAAGAAGATGGCGACGTCCAGGATACTGTGGGATGCACACAGCATCATCCAGTACGAGGGAAATGCTTTAGCAATTTCCAGTGGTAAGCGCAAATGACGCAGAAATACGCAATCTCTCATTTTTCTTTGTTTTACATTTCATATTTCAGTAACTTCATAGCTTGGAAATAAGAGTAAAATCAATAATTTATCAGACTCCGTTTTCACGTAATTTTCTATCGGTAATATTCAAATCAAAACGCTCCAATTTAAATTTTATACTTATTATTATTATTATTATTATTATTAATTTTGCTATTTTTGTTTTATATAATAAATTCATTTCTTTTACAATGCAATCTTTGCTTTCAGTAGGTAGCATTAGATATAGACCAATTCCTTCTCCTGATACAATTGTTTGTTGGGTTAATGATCAAATCATACCACGATCTGAGTGAATAGAGTCTTGAAGGTGTTCTGCCAGAGCTAGACGTTGTTAAATACAAATTTAGATTTCAACATTGCGTTGAGGTCTTGGCGCCCATTAAAACAACATAGCTTAGGCAAAGGTAAACAGTTACATTTCTCACCCAACAGTTAGGGGCTAGCAAAACGTTTCATTTGTACGCTCAACGTGGAACAAAGTAAATACCGTTTCACTTGTCATCCCAGCCTAAGCAAAACGTTTCATTTGTCGCTACCAACATGGGGCACTAATTAACGTTTACAGTAGTGGCTACGCGGGCTAAAGCACTGCGTTAGGTCAAGGGGCCAAGCTCTCTGCTGACTCGGTAGACGTGTGGGTTCGAGCCCCACCGTCGGCTGTCCTTGAAATGGTTTTCCGTGGTTTCCCATTTTCAACACCAGGCAAATGCTGGGACAGTTCCTCCTGACAGGCCACGGCCGCTTCCCTCCACATCCTTGCCCAGTTTCATTCATCTTCATCCATTCCATCTCTCATCCCGACGCGCAGGTCGCCCACGGGCGTCGACTAGAAAGACCTGCACTCGGCCTCTCAGGAGGCTACACGACAAAAAAAAAAAAGAGGTGATTTTACCAACTGTTCTGAAAAACTGTACATTACACCTTTTGTAGAACTTGGCCAATGCTCTGAATAAATTTCCCCCAACTTTTATCTCAATGTTTGCAAAAAAAAGCCTAGTTCAATTCTAACCCTGAGTTTTTAAGGTTATAACTATTGAATTTTATCTCCTGACCTAATTCCCAATTCTAATTAAATTTAATTTTATTAACTATCTAATGTTGTTACATTTCTAAAAAGTTAATGTAGAATAGTTTGCATAGTTTAAGGTTCAGCTTACCACAACACAGGATTTTTAATGAAAAATCTAAAATACCCGGGTATTTACCCAAATTGGTTATTTACCCAGGTATATACCCTGGGTATTACCCCGGTTTATAAATACCTGCGTATTTTACATCACTAAACTCACTACACTATAAGATTTCCTGAATTATTAAAGAACAGAATTATGAATTCCTTATAATAGGAAACATACAGCTTTTGTTACTAAAATATTATTACGGTATTAATTGTTTTCCATGAATTAATCTGTTCGTTGTGCAACCCTACAACCTTATTACGGGCCGCCACTGCTGGATGTATGGGTATTACGGAACACGACAGCCTCTTTTAACACCAAATATGTAAATAAAGCTAGTGCCATACAATAGAATGGGTAGTTCAGGATAATAGGAGGTGATGTACTGTATGTTGATTCTGTGATTTTCTGACGGAGTTGTTATAAAATATTTATATATTTAAGTACAAGATTTTCGGGCTTGTATGCCGTGGTCCAGACAGGATATCTCCCGACGTTTCACCGGAAACTGCGTCCAGCATTATCAAGGGTTCCGCTCCTTTCCTTGGTCAGCAGTGGAATGAGGAAGAGGCTTGAAATAATGGGTAACGGTTTGTAGTGGGGTATTGTTGTTTGAATATGACTGTTGGCTGGGTGGATCTTGGCGATGAACTAACGGCTGGAAGGTAGTTTTGGATCTTCAAATTAGCATGGTGAGCCGAGCGTTCTCTTCGCATTCCGGCTGGATCGTCTGGTCTCGCGTACATGTTAATTATGAACACCGGCCGTGAAAGCCTAAGCTGTTATATTTATATATTGCTATCTACAATGAGAAATGTTCAGAATAACATCTGAGGAACATCGTCTTTGCGGTAAGCACAGCTTCGCTCATTCTTTATGGCTCTCATCAAGTTTGTTTCGTGGGCCGTGTGAATGCTGTGGGAATGAACCAAGGACACATGGTTTCGACAGTCGATTTGATGTGAAAAAAGACGCACCCTTGCGCAGGTACAGCAAGTGATTTCAATTAAGTGTGATATTTTCAATGTACTGTCAAATTGACAATGATTCTTCACTTGTTTGTTGTCGATAACAAATAGGGTAGGCCTATGTTTTCATGGCGTTTGGATGAGTAGTTTTGTTTCAGCAACCTGTAGCTTTAAAGGCATGCTATAAATTGTTTACATTTTGCATGGTGTTATTATTTTGAGGATATGTAAGATGGTAGAAACGCCCTTGTTTCTTATTGCTAATGTTGGATTGTAAACCATTTTGCAAGGATGGGTTAAATGAATGGTGTGGCGAATGCACATATCTATTTCCTGTAGCCGCTCAGAATACGGACGTCAACTGAAATATATCTACTTCTTCTTCGGAGATTTCTTTTTAAGACAGTATCTATTGAGGTATGTAAGCCCGTATATTGGACTATCCGCTTGAGTGGCAAAAAATGGAGGTTTTGATAAATTTGCCAGTTTTAAATAAAACATTATTGTGTGCTGTCATTTTGGGTGGACTAACATAAAATCTGGATTGAATGTGGTGTAGTGCTTGTTCAATAGTACATTTCTTATAACTTCTTCTCCCTTCACATGTGTGTGCAGGTTATTTTCAGTTGTGTTGGCGTCAGTGGTGTACCACAAGGATCAGTTTTAGGCCCTCTACTTTTCATAATTTTTGTGAATGATATCAATAATTGTTTGCTACAGGGCCACTTAACACTATTTGCTGATGATATCAGTTTAATATATAGCGCAAAATCCAAACAAGAACTTGCAACAAAAATAAATGATGATTTAAAAGTCCTGGACAACTGGTGTAAATTAAATGGATTGCTGCCTAGTACAAAAAAGATAAACTATATATATTTCACTAACCCTAGCAACAACAAAGAAACCATGATTCCTGTAACACTACATAATACAGTAATTGAAAGGGTCTCATCAATAAAATATCTCGGCCTGAATTTTGATGAACATCTGAGCTGGCAAGAACAGATATACAAAGTTAAGCAAAAAAATATTTCTGCAATAGGAGCAATATACAAATTACAACATGTTCTTCCATCTCATATATTAAAAACACTGTATTACAGTCTAGTACATAACCATATAACATATATGTGCAGTATATGAACAAATTCATAACATTAAGACCATAATTTCCTACTGTACGGTACGATCAAAACCTTATGTTGTGATTTTTGTGGACTTTCAAAAGGCTTATGATTGCATTCATAGAGACACAATAATTAACACCTTACGTGAGTTTGGCCTAGACAATAAATCAATTAATTTGTTCAAAGCAAGCTTAGAAAACACAATTTCTAAGGTCAAATTTCGTGGTGAATTGTCCGAAGCCTTTGCAATCAAGACTGGCTGTAGACAAGGTGATCTGGGATCACCGATGCTGTTCACCTGTGTCTTGGAAAAAATTATAAGAGAATGGTTAACAATCTTACCAAATAATTATGGTATTCGAATTGGTTATAAAAAAGAAGACCTGAATATAAACTGTCTCGCTTTTGCAGATGACATTGCTTTGTTCGCTAATTCAATGGAAGAGGCCACTGACCAACTTAATAAACTACAAATCATAGCTGCTAAAACTGGACTTAAAGTGGCCTTCCATAAAACTAATTTTATCACAAATGTCAAAGATGCCTCAAAATTCATCACGATTGGTCTGCAAAAAATCAAAAAAGTCCGAAAATTTAAATACCTAGGCGAATGGATTACCCCTAATAATTCAGAAATAGCTGCCATTGAGAGCAGATGTAACAAATTGGAAGGTGCCTTTCAAACCTGCAAAAACATTTACAAAAGTAAAAGCTTGTCCCGGAATGTCAAACTTTGTCATTATAATACAGTAATTAGGCCGTCAGCACTTTATGCTGCAGAATGCTTACAGATGACAAACAAAGGCCCATTGAGAAAATTAGAACTTAAGGATCGGAAAATTCTAAGGAAAATATTAGGACCTGTTAATGATAATGGTACTTACAGAAGAAGACATAACAATGAATTATTTGAACATATAGAAGATTTGGTGAGTGTGATGAGAAAAAGGAGAATGTCTTTCTTTGGACATTTGGAGCGGATGGAGCATCATCGACTTTCATATCGAATCCACTCATCAATCTCTAAAAAAAATTCCTATTGTAAATGGTCGATGCAAGTTAAAAAGGACCTAACAGAAGCTCGAATCAATCAAGCTCTGGTTTGGGATAGGAACCTGTTCAGAAAGGCGGTTAAATCAACCAGTAATCTACACCCTTTAACATCTGTGATGCCTCGCCCTCACTGCAATTGGACGGAAGAAAGGAGAGCTGAACATTCGTCAAGAATGAAGATCTACTGGCAGACAAGAAAACAAGCTTTACGGTGATCATATGAGTGAAGAACATCGTGGTCCATTGATGGCCGAAACGACTAAAAAAAAAAAAGTGCAGTATTTGGGGAAGATGCACTACCACATTATTAAATCAAGTAAGTACACTCCAGAAAAGGGCAATTAAAGCAGTTTATTCCCTTCCCTTACTTACCCATACAGCAGATTTAGTTCGAATCTCAGGAATCCCCCTTCTAGAAACCTGTATAAAAGTATCTGCTTCTCTGTTCATACATAAAAGTGGAGAACTTTCGTATAAAACCACAATAAAGTTTCCTATGAGTATAACACCAGAAATTCCAAGAACCTTGCAATTCCCAGGTCATACACCTCTAAATACGGCACCAAAAGCATATTTAACCAGGCTATAAAGGATTATAATACTCTCCCAGCACATATAAAGTCAATAAATCCTGTCTTAAAATTCTAAAAAGCCTGCAAACAATTCTTCACAACTACACTCTGATACGGTACTTCCTAATTTATAAAATTAATAAAACCTTGAATAGTAACTTACTGTCATTGTAAAATACTAGGCTTTAACAGGGACGATAGACTCGCCCGTAGCTAGCTCGTAAACTGTCGCCTCAGTAGTTGAATGGACATGGTTGGAAGAAATCAAAAGGTAAAAACACTTATAGTGTGCGATGTATTGAAGATAGACATATGCTCTCGCGGACTTTTTTGTAGATCTTTTCATGGAGAACAATTCTTACACTCATAGTATTTAGATATTTTAACGGTTTTCCCAGCGTAAGCTTACAAAGCGCTCGGAAGACAGGTTTTCTTTCGACTTTTCCTCTGAAATCGTTACTGTTCGGCTTCCTTTGATCATAAATTAATTATTTTCTACAGAAATTATCCTCGAGATATCCTTTACAGAATGGTGAAAACCGGATCAAAATCCATGCAGCGGTTCTCCAGTTTACCCGTAACATCCAAGAATTGGGGACTTTAAGTAGAGATCATAATTCTGCCTAGTGAAAGGTCCATGTCTTCGTACAGAGAATTTCTGATGCCAACGTTCCCGGTCTTCAGCTTCTTCCTTCAGTCTGCTGTAACTCCTTCCATCTTTCATGTCATCAAGATGCTGAATTCTTCTTCCTCCCCGTCCTGTTGTTCCTTTGATCTTCCCTTCAATGACGTCGTGCATGAGCCCCTCATGTCTAAATATGTGCCCGATCCATTTGGTATTCCTCTGAAGAATTGTATTCACAAAAGTTTTCTTCTCACCTACTATTCTCAGTACAGCATCGTTTGTCACCCGATCTGTCCACTTGATCTTCTCTATTCTCCTCCAGCACCACATTTCAAAACTTTCTAAGTATTTTCTTTCCCTTTTTCTCATTGTCCACTTCTCTGCCCCGTACAGTGCAATGTTCCAGATGTAACACTTCATCAATTTCTTCCTTAGTTCTAAACTCAACTTGCTGGTGAGCAAGTTTGTGACATTTTGTGACAGTAAAAACCATTTACTGTGCCAGACAGCAGTCTCGCTTATTACCGTTTACCAGCATGTTAAAGATCCCCTTCAGGGGTAAAAAAAATCCTAGCACACTTAACACATTTTGAAATATTCGCCTCCATCCGTCATAGAAAATGTCACAAAACCAACCGTCATAAGCTGTCCCCGCCATCCCACCAAAATAGCAATTCAATTCTTCCGGGCACGGTCACTGAGATCGCCAACGTCTAAGAATCACTTGGTCATATCCTCCAACCGTCTGTTGTGTCAGAGGGCGATCTCGCTCATCACCGTTAACTAAAACGTTAAAAATCCCCTTCAGGGGTAAAAAATCTTAGCATGCTTGTCACATTTCAAAATATTCGCCTTCATTCATCTGTCATAGGAAAAAAAAAAAAATATCGAAAAGCGACCCCTCGTTTTGCCATACATAGCCCCGTTGAAATAGCCATTTCCCGTATCCACCATGGCCAGTCATAGCCTCGTTGTAACATACGTCAAGCGCTACCGGCTCTCTGTCTACAAACACTCTTCTATTAATTTTTTAAAAATTTAAAATGCCTAGTTCTTGTCCTAGAGACTTGCCATTTATTTTCGTGGTAGAGAGGGTAGAGACCTTTCATTTATGTCAAACAAACTTCTTTGTAAACTTGTTAGTTTCCAAAATAAAAAATATATAAAATTTTAAGCTTTTCAAAAAATCTCGAAAAAAAAAAAGTTTTATGATAAAAAAATAAAGTTTTTTTTAAAATACCAGCACACATCCATAGCCAAGAGAACGTCATCCCAACGCCAACAATACCTCGTTCGTTAAAATCTGACCACGCGTTTGGGAGATATCGGCAATGTTTATATGAAAGTAGGGGGAGGAGCAGAATTGTCCACACCACACTTCTGCGCAGTTTTAGTCCTACAGGCTTGAAATTTATTTTGGGGGTAGAGGGAGTAGGGACCTTCCATTTATGTCAAACAAACCTTTTTTGTAAAAGTCCTAGTTTCCAAAATATAGGAATTTCAAAATTGGACTGTTTAAAAAAAAACATAAAAAATAAAAGATTTATTATAAAAATAAAGGACATAGAGACCGTTCGTTTGAGCCATGGCACAACATTTTATCATGTATGGTTTTCAAACTATCACCTACAGTACTTTCGAAAACAAAAAGTTTCAATTTTTTTTTTCAAAAATATAACGAGCGGTCCATAGGAAAGAGGACGTCAGCTCGAGTCCAACGACACCTCATTTGTCAAAATCGGACGATGCGTTCGAAAGATATTAATTATTTTAACATGTACAGTCGGGCACAAATAAAATGAGTGGGGCAGAACCGGCCTTACCCCCCCTACTAAAGTAGTTCCAACTTTCACTACCAGATGTCAATGATACCTAGTGGTGAACATTGGAACTTTAATAGAGCGTTCCAACGAAATCTAACCTAGAAATTTAGCTTCACAAAAGTTTAGTCTGTGGAAGGATCTTTCACATGCCATAAATCTCTGACATGGGACCACCGGCTTTACTTACCGTCCGAAGGAAGGCATACTGAAGGATGTTTAACATTCTTAAAAATCCGATGACTTCGGCCGGGTTTGAAACCGCGACCTTGGGCACTGCAGTTCAGCATGCTACCAACTATGCGACCGAAGCCGGTAGGTGAGAAGTGAGGCAGTCGTCACTGAGTCAGTATAGCAGCACGACTGTGCCAACAAGGCCGGACGCTCCTGCTGCTATGGTATCATAATGTACCGTACACGGTTGAGTTACCCTAGTTACTGTTTTAGTTACAACGTAGCGTTACTCTGATTGACATAAAATTATTTTATGATATTCCCCAACAACTACAATTTAGTCTCTCACCTTTATTCTTCAAGTGTGTTATCCGTGAGTGGCATAACGAACTGCATGCGGAGTCAGAGTGGGATACAAAAACCGGAACCTTACAATCGACTGTGTAGCCTTTGTAGAAGATCTGGCAACTTTTTCAGATTCATTAGAGCCAGCCACGGGACAGATAGACAAGCAGCGTAGATCTCCTATGAGAAGACGAAGTCCATTGAACCGGCGCCCAAACAACTCGTAGTGGAAGAAGGAAAAATGAAGCGAGTGGCAAAGCAGAAATGAGAATGAGAATCGACAGCCTGCTTCCAGTCGACCGACCGGGTCAGGGAATGGAAAGAATGAAGCCCCCATCTAGCGGCAAGGATATGAACTGTGCCGGCTGCCGAAGCCTGTCGCACTTCCTTGGGGCAATGATTAAATGAATAACAGATGAAATGACAGAGGAGAGTGTTGCTGGAATTAAATTGTGACAGGGAAAACCAGAGTACCCGGAAAAAAATCTGTCTGCCTCCGCTTTGTCCAGCACAAATCCAACATGGAGTGGACGGAATTTGAAACAAGCACCCAGCGGTGAGAGGCCGGTGTGTTGCGCCTAAGCATGGCGGCTAGTAGCAAAGTTTAAATACTTGGGAGAAATGATAAGACCCATTCTATCAGAAAATGAAGCCTTCGCATCGGGAATGAGCAAACTGGAAATGTCTTACCATTTAACCAAAAGCGTCTATAACAATCCCTCAACGCAAAGATAAATCATTACCAGTAGGGGGCCGTGGTGGCTCAGCTGTCGCCCCTCACCACGGTGGACTGGGTTCGATTCCCGGTCAATGCTTGTGAGATTTTCAAAATGAAATGCCATGGCCTGTGGTTCGGATTCCACGTAAAAATGAGGTCCCGTGGCTCATGATCGCGAGATTAACGGCTACATGATACTACAATCATCCTTCATTACCGGTGCTGCAGTGTTGGTCCGGTACGCTGCCTCATGCTGAACAACACAGTAAGATCTTGGGTCTCTTCAAAGAAGACGACATAACCACTCATGTGGAGAAGATATTCGACACCATCCGAAAACGAAGGATTACCTTTTATGGACGTGTGAAGCGAACGAACCCAGTAAAACAGACCAACCGCATCATTACTTACTTTCAGGATTAAAACGTTTAAAATTATACGCCAAATCAATACTTAACAAATATATATTGGGACATGTCTCGACCTTCATCTTCAGCTTAAAATGAAAATCAATTAGGAATTAAAAACTAAAAATATTATATATGACTCAAATCTAAATAATAAATGAAAATTTAATGATAATAATTGTAATAAATGAAATATACAGTAGTAATATCCTTACAAATGTAGTATTACATAAAATAAATGTAACATTGGTCTGTTTACAAGGATTTTTCAAAAGTAGTTAGAAAATAAAAAAATATTAATTGTGAGTGTAAAAAATGTTGAGCTTTATTTTTTTAAATTTCAAAATATACACAAAAATAATTCAGAAAATCAAGTTCCAAAATCAATAAAATAATTCAGTTCAGAGCTTGTTTAAATAAGCTGAATCTTCTTCAATACGGAGTTTTTTAAAAATTTTCGGGAGAGGATAACCAAATGGGCCTGGGTCATTGAGCTGGATAGAGAAAATGGGGATTACATTCAGGAGCGCAGCCCACTCAAGAGGAATGCCGAGGTTTCCAAGAAACAACAGAGGCTGAAAACGGGAAAGATTTGGATCCAGGATAGGAATGAAACCCACAGAGAACGAATGCGGATGTACTGGACAAGCATCAAAGCCCGAAGAATGAGACAGTTGAAATGACGCCGTCCCATAGATGACCGATAGGAAATTGAAGAATG
Source organism: Meconema thalassinum (assembly GCA_946902985.2). Taxonomy (NCBI): domain Eukaryota; kingdom Metazoa; phylum Arthropoda; class Insecta; order Orthoptera; family Tettigoniidae; genus Meconema; species Meconema thalassinum. The sequence goes on from CAMPQE020000230.1 coordinate 24,589, forward strand.
AAGTATTACAGTACATGTCTTTCGTTAATCGGTTGTTTGTAAGTTTCATGTTTTGTCCTGAGGAAGGAAAACAGAGCACTGTTTGCATTGATAGACGGGTTTATTAACCCTTTTAATCACATGTAGGCAAAGGGTGGAAGCCTTTACAGGTGATGGGTAGCCTACGTTTCTTTTAAAGAAGCATAAAATAGAAGATTCCAATACTGTGTTGAAATCTCAAATTTCAATTAGCAGGTGATTTCACCCCTGATCTGACAACCAATCTCATTTCTTTCCCGTTAAGCCTTTGCAAACTCATGCCTTCCATTAAGCAAATGATGAACAATGTATTTCCAAATATTCCTGGTAATTATGAAGACTATCAGTGTCTTAGCAAGCGAGCAATTCTTTTGCTAAATGTACATAAAATGAACGTTCAGATTCAAGGTCATCTTCCTGGCCCCAATACGACATACAAATCTATTGATACTCTTCTGGAGACTGAATAGTCTACATTATACCCCACCAAGTTGTTGAATTCTCTGGAACCACCTGGAATGCCACCACATGGATCACCAATACTGTTATTGTGCAGTATCGATCGACCAAATTTGAGTAATGGAACGAGATTCTGTGTGAAACAAATCAGGGCAAATGTAATAGAAGCGATAGTATTGACAAGATATTCTTATTCCACGGATTCCTATGATCCCAGTATTTTGATTTCAAGCAACTGCAATTCCCTGTACGTCTTGCAGTTGCAATGACCATAAACAAGGCCCAAGGACAGTCACTCAAGGTAGCAGGCCTGAATCTTGAAAGTCCATACTTCTCTCTTGGTTGGGCTCAAGAGTGGGCACACCTAAATATTTACACATCAGAGGGAAAGACAAATAATATAGTTTATCCTAACGCACTCTATGTTAGCTATATACATGTTAGTATTTATTAAATAACAACTGCGTAGAGAGATGAAAAATTTCACTGAATTTCAAACATAATTTAACGCATATTATGTTTGGTTCTTCAGTTTAGGGGCTGCGACAACGCGGTCATGTAGCCCCGTGTACTTTGGGTGTGTGTAGAATCTGTCTGATAACCGGTATTAATAATTGTGATGGCTGTATTAGTGTGTGTATCTGTTTTAATCCAACTAAGGACTGCAGGCAATGCATATTTTCAAGTAGTTCCTACTTTTTCCGCAAAACGCCACCGTCAACGATCAACTTGTTCAGAAATTAGTTACCAGATGCCACCGCAGTCTGCTCTTGATGACGAACATAGGAACCTAAGAACGTTAGTCAAATATTTAACCTATATTGATTTAGCTTCACACAGGTGTAATTAGTGGAAGGTTCTTAAACATGCCATAAATCTACGACATGGGCCCGCCGGCTTTACTTCCCCTCCGAAGGAAGGCATACTGAAGGATTTTAAAGCTCTTAAAAATCCAACGACTTCGGCCGGGTTTGAACCCGCGATCTTGGGCATATCCCAAGCTGCCATTTATTAACTCAAGATTAAGACTTAAAAATGAGGATGCAGTAGGAATTCAGAATCTCCCGTTCTGCACGCAGGTGCACTAGCCAACTGCAGCCCCACTATCTCACTCCGATCAAGTTAGTTATTGTTGTTTTAAGGGGCGGAACTACGAGGTCATCTGCCCCTGGTCACTCCGATCAAGTCTAGGATGAAGAGGTTACTGGAGAGTAACTTCCCAGAAAGCAGCTGATTAGGGTTTGAAATCTGAATGGAATCTCATTTTCAGGTTCTACCTAACAGCTGGTTCTACCTAACAGCTAAGTCCACACCAAAGTGAGCTATTCCTTAACATATTCTATGATTAAATAACTGTTTAGGTGTACTTCCACTTTGTCGAGGATTTCAGGCATCACTAAGAAACAGACTGAGCTTCTTCCTTGTGATGTTTGAACGAACAAGTATGATGTCGCCGGTCCTAAACCTGATTATAAAAATACTTCCAAGCCCAGCTCAAATACCGATTGAAAGACATATCGAAACTGATCAGTCAAGAGATTAAGAGCATGGTACTTTATCACTGGACAGGTCTGCCCAACTAGAGGACAGAGGAAGAAGTTCCCGTGTGCATCCCCATTTCGCCCAGGGGTGGTTTTGCAAACACAGGTCCATTAAGACGCTGGTCACACTAGACTGTTCTATTTCTGGAAGCAGTTAGATGTAAGGAGATCTTCCGGGCATTTCGGGGCACAGAAATCAGTCGAGACACCGTTAACTGGTAGAAAAAATAAGGCCTGCGGAACCAGGGTCGGAGAGTTCTGTTGAGTGTTTAATGAGAAATTGACAGCCGTGAGCAGTGGGAAGAGTCGATAGTTCAGTGCGTCATTAGAGAGACAGCACTGAAAATGAGTGCAGTGTAGCAAGCTAGAACGCATGTGTGCACGTGTGCAGCACCACGGAAATTTGTGTGTGCTGGAATGAGTGGAAAATGAGAAGACACGCGTGTGTGGGCAGACTCAGAAACAAAAACGGGAGTCAAGAGGAAGCTTCATGGCGGTAGATCACCGAATGAAGACTGCAGTCTGCTGACTGGCAACTGTGTAGATAATTGTCCAGTGGATTAATATGACACAAGTGATTGGTAGCACATGCTACCAGTTTTTTTTTTTAAGTGAGCGAAGCCTGGATCCGTCACAATAGGTATTTCGATCCTTGGCACTTCGCACAGAACTCCAAATTCAATTTATTTGGTCCTTTGATTGATTGTTAAATTGTTCATCAAATTACTAAAAGCACCCTATTAATAACTACATGATAACCCTTGTCAGGATCCAAAATGAGTTATGAATATATTGGGGTTGTCTGCTGCAGCAGTATAGTACATCATCACAGCAGATGTTCCACAACATTTTCATGAACTAGATAAAACTTCCCTCAGCAATGTAATTCTTGAAGATATGTCCATTCATTCCCCTGAATCCATACCTGCCATGCATAGGTATATGACGGGTTCTTTGTATTTTGAATTAAACATCTGCAGAGGTGGCTTCTTCAGGATCACTAATCTGAGAATACTCATTACACAGAAAGGTTGGGTGTATTGAGAACTGGCAAAGAACCATATGAATTGTATATTATTAGATTTTGACATTGTATTTTTCTTAGTTCCAACTCTCTCTGTTACAATGAAAAGAGAAAAATGAAGGTTTAAATTGATTTTTTCATAGTCTATATTGCCATATCTATACTTTTATATATAAACCATCAACTAAAAGCTCTGACTATAATGCAATTAATTTTCCTACATTCTACTAACCACCACAGTATTAAGGCATTTTCAGTGTAAAAATCTCGGCCATAAATAGCCTTAGCGAGTATTGCGGTTTAACTGCTAGATGGAAGGTCAATCGGGAATGAAAAGATAGTTCCTCAATGGCTTCTACTAAAAGGATCTTTCCTAAACACCTGATTTCATTCAAGTCTTGATTCTAGTGGATAGATAATTGGTATAATAAATGGAGTATTGTGCTGCAAGTCTCTCCCATAAAACGACCATCAGTTTCGAGTGAGTATTATGTCTTTCAAGTACTGTATCTGTATCCTCATGGGGTATACGACCTGGAGTGTGTTAACATGTGCCTTTTTAGATTAGGGCGCAGGGTAAAGGCTTTGGGACACATGGTACAGGAATACGGCCTTTCACCTAAATGAATAGCAAGGTGCCTTTTAAGCGTACCAAGTTGAGTAAATGACCTTCCACACGTGTCACACGAGTGCGGTTTTTGTCCTGAATGAGTCAAGAGATGTCGCCGCAGCGTCTCCTTTAGACTGAATGATTCCCCACACACATTGCACAGATGTGGACGTTCACCAGAATGTACCAGCATATGAAACTCCAAGCAACGTCGTCTATTAAATTCCTTCTCGCAGATCGTGCAGGTGTGTTTACGAGGCATAGCGTGCGTCACCATATGCTCCCTGAGGGAATCCAAGAGGGAGAATGTCTCCTTACAAACATTGCAGGTAAAAGCCCTTGGTCCGGGGTGGACTAACATGTGCACTTTGAGATTGTCAAGGCGAGTAAACATCTCGCCACAAATTATGCAGGAGTGAAGCTTCTCACCAGAATGAATCAGCATATGCCTTTTAAGGTGGCAGTTTCGTGTAAATGACTTGCCGCAAGCAGAACAGCTGTGATTTCCCGCTCTCCTTCGGCCGTTGGATTTACTGTCCGATGGTAACAAAGTTACAGCACTGCAACATAGAATTGTTAAATTTATAGTGACGATTGAAACAGTTTAATATTGTTCAAAAAGTCTATCGATAAGAGGAAAAGAAGAAAAAGAAGAACAGAATTAATCTCAATGCAAGTTACATTAATGATCTCAAGACATGTTTAAGACCAGGATCTCGAAAACGGTTAGGTTCACTAGTTCTAAGAAGCTTTGTATGGCTCATTCAAAGTAGTGGACATCATGACCATGAACAAACTCTTGCACTAGATTATGTTGTCATTACAGTGTCAGTTAATCCACAGTTCAGATGTGTAGAACATACATAGTCATACAGTCTTGTGTAGATCATTTGAACAGTGGCCCTTATGGTCCACAAGCACCAGACTGTGATGTGACAATTGCACTTTTAATCCATAATGAAGATCAACAAAATTTTAAAAGTAGAAAGAAGATTAGCTAGAACATGCATAAATAAAAAATATCAGAAAGATGGACAGTGGCGGATAGTACCAAATGAAGTGGTATACAGAGAACTGGAGCCCATCACTCATACTATTCGGAAGAAACGGATTTCCTTTTTTGGTCACATCATGAGGACACCAGAAACCAGGTTATCTAGAAAAATTGTAGTGAAACTTTGGAATATGAAACAAGTAGGATGGATTAAGAAAATAAGAGAAGATATGAAAGAATTAGAAATAACCTTGGATGACTTGCAAAACAAAACAAAAATAAATTAAAAAAACCTGAGAGATATAAAAATAAGATTTCAACAGGTAATACAGTAAAAAGGGTATTATTTACAGATGAGGAACGCCTGAGAAGATCAGAGCGAATGAAAAGCTACTGGGCGACTCGGAAAGGAAACTTACTGAAGAAGAGGACCAAGAAATGATTAACTGAAGTGGTCTAATGAGGCCGTAAAAGTAGAAGTAGATGATGAATACAGCATTTAAGAGTTGCATTGTCACATATTCTACATTCTATATTCCATGTTCTATCCTGTGATAAGTTCTTACAGAGCTTTCCAGAACATTGCTGTTACTAATTTTTACCCCACATCCGTCAAGAGAATGAAACATTACCCGTCTTCCATCTTGTAGGAAGATCCCTGACTCAAGGTACCTTAGAATGTTTCGAAGTTAACAAATACATATGACTTAAGTCACAGATAAAGACATGCAGTCAATCAACTGAATTGTTTTTCAGTTGGTCCACACGTGTACCCAATTAGATCGGGCAGGGCGTACCAAGAATACATCACCCACTTTCACCTTCAATGTTTGTTCAAATGTGTTCACTAAGTGAATAAATATTATTGCTTTCAGGTTAGGGTTATGTTGCTCCCCGCACAACCTAATAGGGGTCACTCGTGTTGATATTCTGTTAATAGATATCTCTGGCAACACTGAGAAGTTTAACACTATTGAAGAAATATAGATCTCATATATAAAGTATAAATAATACTTGCCAGTTTTTTATGTAAAAAATGTTCAGATAAACAATCATAAAATGTCAAATCTCTTGAGGCATGAAAAATGCTAAGGGTTACTTCGGCTGTTGTCGGCTGCGTAAAGTTTGGTGGACATGTACTGCAACATGGTCAGTCCGTAATTCTCTCGCTATCAGCCAGCCCCACGCCCCGCACCGTGTCGCTGTGCTGTATTGTAGTAGGTTAGCTGTCTGGTTGTAAAGTCGTTCATCACTGGGCAACCAAATTTTGAGTCAGGCCGTAAATATTAATTTTGTGAACTATCAAACCATGGTGATGTCATGCTATGAAAACAACCGCGTTTGGCCAAGCTAACGTTGATGTTAATGCGTCTTTACATTCTGCCATAGCTCAATATACACACGCATCCAGAGAGCACTTTCTCGCACTCGTCAAACACGGCAATTACAGAGTGCGTGAGGCAGCAATTGGATGTGGTGTTCCACCGAGATCTGCTCAACGATGGATACAGCAGTAGCGGGTGTCAGGGAGGATTGGTCGTCTACCGGGCACTGGTTTACAGAGGGTTTCGACTGTAGAAGATGACTGCCATTTAGTTATTGCTTGCAGAAAACCTGCAATCAAAGCATGTCTTTCCAACCAACATATAGTCGACCGGTGTGCCTTTGCTGAGCTGGCATTAAATCTTAATGGGATCAGGTCATCTTCTTTGACGAGACATGTTTCAGGTCGGCAGAGGTCAGACCGGTTTGTGTTTACAGGACATGTGGAACCCGATACGAGAAACGGTATGTGGCTGAGCCCACACGTACTGGCCACATATCAGTGTCGTACTGGGGGTGGATGACGTCTGATAGGGCTGGAGTGCTTCATCGGATAGATGGACATCTCACATCGTATCAATATTTGCACATCTTGCAGAATATTATAATTTCGAGTGTGAGAGAGCGCTATCCAGATGCAGTACTTCAGTTCGTGCAAGACAACTCTCCGATCCACATGAGCAGTAGTGTTCAGGGCTGGTTTTATGGTCTCCATTGAACTGCTCAACTGGGTCCCTCGAACTCCAGGCTTGAACCCCATTGAGCATGTGCGGGCAAAGTGGAAACACCATATCAGGGAAAACTGGCCTCACCCTCCCCCTTGTTCGCAGGATGCATTGTGGGAGATTATGTTGGAAGCATGGGATGAGATTGCCCTTGATGAACAGTACTTCAGAAATCTAGTTTAGTCAATGCCAGGTCGGCTACAGCAAGTTATTGAAGCCGGAGGATACTGGATGAGATATTGAAGAAGTGCCTACAACAGTCCTTTTCAGCACATTCATTAAGCCAGATTTCCCTTTGTATAGAAACACACACGTATTTCGTTCATGAAACATTTGACATGTTTAACCCTTTGGATGCCGACCCTGAATAGGTAATCATATGCATAGAATGCCAGGCATGTTTCAATGGATTTTGCATCACTGCATAAAAAAATTAATAAATGCCTCAGTTTAAAAGATATGGAAATACAATTTGGTATGTTAGCTTGATATACTCCAAGGACTATAAAAACTTGACTTAAATATGACAAAAAATATTTCATGGAATATTGTGCAAAAAATTGTAATATTTTTTTAAATAAAAAATAAAAAGTTATGATATGAAATGAATTAGCACATTGTACACTAAATCCAAAGTGTGTAAGTGAAGATAATTAATGTTAACTCATATTTAGGATCATATATACCAATTTATACTGTTATAGTAGGCCTACTTTGCAATTTATAAATTAATTTCCAAAAACATGGAACATGTGGAGTGAAACACACCAACAGTGTAACTGTCAACGACCGGATATTTTATCAAACTAGGAGAGAACTGTGCCTAGTAGCAGAAACATCATATTCATCACTTTCACTAAAATTAGAGTCGCTTATATCTTCAAAGCGATCTAAAAATTCCTCAATTTCTTCACACGAAATAGGCCTACGTGATGGCATGCCTTCTTGCGACAAATGTACTATTTACAACTTTACCAAGTCCTAGATAAATTGCTACTGAACTATTATTACAGTAGAAATAATAATAGACTTAAATATATCACGATAAATAACTCAAATGTGTCAGAGCGTAAAATGATCAAAAATAAACCACAACATGCGGACATAAACAAACAAGGTGGCTGCCATATTGGATCATAGACGTCAAGCGCGCGCAGACTACACACTCATAATGTACGCGTAAACAAACAAAAAATAAGCTATGTCTGTGCCATCTGATGACATACGAAGGAATTACAAACATTCTACCTTCTTTCTACGTGATTTGTAGAGCAATCTAGCACCTCACCGCATAACTACAACACATATAAGAGCATGCCGATCGAATCAGCATCTTGGCATTTTTTGTACGGAACTTAAGTGCCGATGCATCGGCATCTTGGCACTGTAAGGGTTAAAACATAAACCCCACAAGTACGATTCCAACCCCGGTTCTTTGTCGTTTCACGCAACGCCTCTTCCCCTCAGCTAACTGGCAGTCTGAAAATTGGTCATAATATTGTAAAGATATTTCCAACATCTCATGCACGTCAATAACAGCTATCATAGACCCAGTGGTTTATTGCAATATTTCGTTGTAAAACTTAAAAGGCGTCCGGTATCGTGCAATTGCACAATGGTATAACAGGGGTCAGCAAAACAAAAAGAATTGCCGAGACCAATATTTGAACTACGGTGGTCCGGGATACCAACTTCACACCTTTCCTCTACGCTAACACAGCTACTCTGTTAAGGGCTTCTCATCCATCATAATCAAATGATCTCGAAAGAGAATCTCTTAGGACGTGTCCCTCGCTTCACGAATTTATTTATGCATTTGGGCTGTTTCTCATTAATTGCGTATCATTCTTCTCTGTTATTCTGATATCTGCACAGCGGTACTGTGTACTGATAGTGTCATTTTGTCACGAACATGTCGTTGAACAAAGATGGAAGTGCATCAATTTTGTTGTAACTGTACAGCCACATCCAAGCACGATGATACCCGAACAGCACTTTCATATTATCCATGCGACAATTTGTGATTGTCTATCTGTACCTTTCTCTAAATTATCCCTCACATTACAGGTCAATATACATAAATAATCCAAGTGTATTGACTCTTAAGTGCATACATGGTGACTTACTCAGTAAGAAGATTTTCACTGGTGTTGTGCTCTTCACCGTCGGCTGCCTTCACTACATTCTATAGACAATAAAAGTTTGAAATTATTCTTTAACAATTATAAACTGTATAACTTTTGTGTCCATACTGGTGCATCTCTCTAATATAATTCAATTTATCAAATCATGTTCCCTGTCTGGGGTGGGGAAAAATCATTGCAATTGACAGGATTTCATCATTAAGTATAGAATAATGGAATAGTTCCAAGAGTATTGCCTGAGTACTCCTATTGAGAGAAACAGTCAGGCATGAGATCGAGTATCAAGGCAAAAAGTGTTACCCAGTATACCCAGGGCCGGATTAAAGAATATGCCGCCTAGAGGCTAAAGTCCCTCTGTAGTTGATAGTATACCCAGGGCCGGATTTAAGAATGTGCCGCCTAGAGGCTAAAGTCCCTCTATAGTTGATAGTATACCCAGGGCCGGATTTAAGAATGTGCCGCCTAGAGGCTAAAGTCCCTCTATAGTTGATAGTATACCCAGGGCCGGATTAAAGAATATGCCGCCTAGAGGCTAAAGTCCCTCTATAGTTGATAGTATACCCAGGGCCGGATTTAAGAATATGCCGCCTAGAGGCTAAAGTCCCTCTATAGTTGATAGTATACCCAGGGCCGGATTTAAGAATATGCCGCCTAGAGGCTAAAGTCCCTCTATAGTTGATAGTATACCCAGGGCCGGATTAAAGAATATGCCGCCTAGAGGCTAAAGTCCCTCTATAGTTGATAGTATACCCAGGGCCGGATTAAAGAATATGCCGCCTAGAGGCTAAAGTCCCTCTATAGTTGATAGTATACCCAGGGCCGGATTAAAGAATGTGCCGCCTAGAGGCTAAAGTCCCTCTGTAGTTGATAGTATACCCAGGGCCGGATTTAAGAATGTGCCGCCTAGAGGCTAAAGTCCCTCTATAGTTGATAGTATACCCAGGGCCGGATTTAAGAATGTGCCGCCTAGAGGCTAAAGTCCCTCTGTAGTTGATAGTATACCCAGGGCCGGATTTAAGAATGTGCCGCCTAGAGGCTCAAGTCCCTCTAGAGTTGATAGTATACCCAGGGCCGGATTTAAGAATATGCCGCCTAGAGGCTCAAGTCCCTCTAGAGTTGATAGTATACCCAGGGCCGGATTTAAGAATATGCCGCCTAGAGGCTAAAGTCCCTCTGTAGTTGATAGTATACCCAGGGCCGGATTTAAGAATGTGCCGCCTAGAGGCTAAAGTCCCTCTATAGTTGATAGTATACCCAGGGCCGGATTTAAGAATGTGCCGCCTAGAGGCTAAAGTCCCTCTATAGTTGATAGTATACCCAGGGCCGGATTTAAGAATATGCCGCCTAGAGGCTAAAGTCCCTCTATAGTTGATAGTATACCCAGGGCCGGATTTAAGAATGTGCCGCCTAGAGGCTCAAGTCCCTCTGTAGTTGATAGTATACCCAGGGCCGGATTTAAGAATATGCCGCCTAGAGGCTAAAGTCCCTCTATAGTTGATAGTATACCCAGGGCCGGATTTAAGAATATGCCGCCTAGAGGCTAAAGTCCCTCTATAGTTGATAGTATACCGAGGGCCGGATTTAAGAATATGCCGCCTAGAGGCTAAAGTCCCTCTGTAGTTGATAGTATACCCAGGGCCGGATTTAAGAATATGCCGCCTAGAGGCTCAAGTCCCTCTATAGTTGATAGTATACCCAGGGCCGGATTTAAGAATATGCCGCCTAGAGGCTAAAGTCCCTCTATAGTTGATAGTATACCCAGGGCCGGATTTAAGAATATGCCGCCTAGAGGCTAAAGTCCCTCTGTAGTTGATAGTATACCCAGGGCCGGATTTAAGAATATGCCGCCTAGAGGCTAAAGTCCCTCTATAGTTGATAGTATACCCAGGGCCGGATTTAAGAATATGCCGCCTAGAGGCTAAAGTCCCTCTGTAGTTGATAGTATACCCAGGGCCGGATTTAAGAATGTGCCGCCTAGAGGCTAAAGTCCCTCTATAGTTGATAGTATACCCAGGGCCGGATTTAAGAATGTGCCGCCTAGAGGCTAAAGTCCCTCTGTAGTTGATAGTATACCCAGGGCCGGATTTAAGAATATGCCGCCTAGAGGCTCAAGTCCCTCTGTAGTTGATAGTATACCCAGGGCCGGATTTAAGAATATGCCGCCTAGAGGCTAAAGTCCCTCTGTAGTTGATAGTATACCCAGGGCCGGATTAAAGAATGTGCCGCCTAGAGGCTCAAGTCCCTCTATAGTTGATAGTATACCCAGGGCCGGATTTAAGAATATGCCGCCTAGAGGCTAAAGTCCCTCTATAGTTGATAGTATACCCAGGGCCGGATTTAAGAATATGCCGCCTAGAGGCTCAAGTCCCTCTGTAGTTGATAGTATACCCAGGGCCGGATTTAAGAATGTGCCGCCTAGAGGCTAAAGTCCCTCTATAGTTGATAGTATACCCAGGGCCGGATTTAAGAATATGCCGCCTAGAGGCTCAAGTCCCTCTATAGTTGATAGTATACCCAGGGCCGGATTTAAGAATGTGCCGCCTAAAGGCTAAAGTCCCTCTATAGTTGATAGTATACCCAGGGCCGGATTTAAGAATGTGCCGCCTAGAGGCTAAAGTCCCTCTATAGTTGATAGTATACCCAGGGCCGGATTTATGAATATGCCGCCTAGAGGCTAAAGTCCCTCTATAGTTGATAGTATACCCAGGGCCGGATTTAAGAATGTGCCGCCTAGAGGCTAAAGTCCCTCTATAGTTGATAGTATACCCAGGGCCGGATTTAAGAATGTGCCGCCTAGAGGCTAAAGTCCCTCTTTAGTTGATAGTATACCCAGGGCCGGATTTAAGAATGTGCCGCCTAGAGGCTAAAGTCCCTCTGTAGTTGATAGTATACCCAGGGCCGGATTTAAGAATATGCCGCCTAGAGGCTAAACTCCCTCTATAGTTGATAGTATACCCAGGGCCGGATTAAAGAATATGCCGCCTAGAGGCTAAAGTCCCTCTGTAGTTGATAGTATACCCAGGGCCGGATTTAAGAATATGCCGCCTAGAGGCTAAAGTCCCTCTATAGTTGATAATATACCCAGGGCCGGATTAAAGAATATGCCGCCTAGAGGCTCAAGTCCCTCTATAGTTGATAGTATACCCAGGGCCGGATTAAAGAATGTGCCGCCTAGAGGCTAAAGTCCCTCTATAGTTGATAGTATACCCAGGGCCGGATTTAAGAATATGCCGCCTAGAGGCTAAAGTCCCTCTATAGTTGAAAGTATACCCAGGGCCGGATTTAAGAATATGCCGCCTAGAGGCTCAAGTCCCTCTAGAGTTGATAGTATACCCAGGGCCGGATTTAAGAATGTGCCGCCTAGAGGCTTAAGTCCCTCTGTAGTTGATAGTATACCCAGGGCCGGATTTAAGAATATGCCGCCTAGAGGCTAAAGTCCCTCTATAGTTGATAGTATACCCAGGGCCGGATTTAAGAATATGCCGCCTAGAGGCTCAAGTCCCTCTAGAGTTGATAGTATACCCAGGGCCAGATTTAAGAATGTGCCGCCTAGAGGCTAAAGTCCCTCTGTAGTTGATAGTATACCCAGGGCCGGATTTAAGAATATGCCGCCTAGAGGCTAAAGTCCCTCTGTAGTTGATAGTATACCCAGGGCCGGATTTAAGAATATGCCGCCTAGAGGCTAAAGTCCCTCTATAGTTGATAGTATACCCAGGGCCGGATTTAAGAATATGCCGCCTAGAGGCTAAAGTCCCTCTATAGTTGATAGTATACCCAGGGCCGGATTAAAGAATATGCCGCCTAGAGGCTAAAGTCCCTCTATAGTTGATAGTATACCCAGGGCCGGATTTAAGAATATGCCGCCTAGAGGCTAAAGTCCCTCTATAGTTGATAGTATACCCAGGGCCGGATTTAAGAATATGCCGCCTAGAGGCTCAAGTCCCTCTATAGTTGATAGTATACCCAGGGCCGGATTAAAGAATATGCCGCCTAGAGGCTAAAGTCCCTCTATAGTTGATAGTATACCCAGGGCCGGATTTAAGAATATGCCGCCTAGAGGCTCAAGTCCCTCTGTAGTTGATAGTATACCCAGGGCCGGATTTAAGAATGTGCCGCCTAGAGGCTCAAGTCCCTCTATAGTTGATAGTATACCCAGGGCCGGATTAAAGAATATGCCGCCTAGAGGCTCAAGTCCCTCTATAGTTGATAGTATACCCAGGGCCGGATTTAAGAATGTGCCGCCTAGAGGCTCAAGTCCCTCTATAGTTGATAGTATACCCAGGGCCGGATTTAAGAATATACCGCCTAGAGGCTAAAGTCCCTCTATAGTTGATAGTATACCCAGGGCCGGATTTAAGAATATGCCGCCTAGAGGCTAAAGTCCCTCTATAGTTGATAGTATACCCAGGGCCGGATTTAAGAATGTGCCGCCTAGAGGCTCAAGTCCCTCTGTAGTTGATAGTATACCCAGGGCCGGATTTAAGAATGTGCCGCCTAGAGGCTAAAGTCCCTCTAGAGTTGATAGTATACCCAGGGCCGGATTTAAGAATATGCCGCCTAGAGGCTCAAGTCCCTCTATAGTTGATAGTATACCCAGGGCCGGATTTAAGAATGTGCCGCCTAGGGGCTCAAGTCCCTCTGTAGTTGATAGTATACCCAGGGCCGGATTTAAGAATGTGCCGCCTAGAGGCTAAAGTCCCTCTAGAGTTGATAGTATACCCAGGGCCGGATTTAAGAATATGCCGCCTAGAGGCTCAAGTCCCTCTGTAGTTGATAGTATACCCAGGGCCGGATTTAAGAATATGCCGCCTAGAGGCTAAAGTCCCTCTATAGTTGATAGTATACCCAGGGCCGGATTTAAGAATATGCCGCCTAGAGGCTAAAGTCCCTCTATAGTTGATAGTATACCCAGGGCCGGATTTAAGAATGTGCCGCCTAGAGGCTAAAGTCCCTCTGTAGTTGATAGTATACCCAGGGCCGGATTAAAGAATATGCCGCCTAGAGGCTAAAGTCCCTCTGTAGTTGATAGTATACCCAGGGCCGGATTTAAGAATATGCCGCCTAGAGGCTAAAGTCCCTCTATAGTTGATAGTATACCCAGGGCCGGATTAAAGAATATGCCGCCTAGAGGCTCAAGTCCCTCTCTAGTTGATAGTATACCCAGGGCCGGATTTAAGAATATGCCGCCTAGAGGCTAAAGTCCCTCTGTAGTTGATAGTATACCCAGGGCCGGATTTAAGAATATGCCGCCTAGAGGCTAAAGTCCCTCTATAATTGATAGTATACCCAGGGCCGGATTTAAGAATATGCCGCCTAGAGGCTCAAGTCCCTCTAGAGTTGATAGTATACCCAGGGCCGGATTTAAGAATGTGCCGCCTAGAGGCTAAAGTCCCTCTGTAGTTGATAGTATACCCAGGGCCGGATTTAAGAATATGCCGCCTAGAGGCTAAAGTCCCTCTGTAGTTGATAGTATACCCAGGGCCGGATTTAAGAATATGCCGCCTAGAGGCTAAAGTCCCTCTATAGTTGATAGTATACCCAGGGCCGGATTTAAGAATATGCCGCCTAGAGGCTAAAGTCCCTCTATAGTTGATAGTATACCCAGGGCCGGATTAAAGAATATGCCGCCTAGAGGCTAAAGTCCCTCTATAGTTGATAGTATACCCAGGGCCGGATTTAAGAATATGCCGCCTAGAGGCTAAAGTCCCTCTATAGTTGATAGTATACCCAGGGCCGGATTTAAGAATATGCCGCCTAGAGGCTCAAGTCCCTCTATAGTTGATAGTATACCCAGGGCCGGATTAAAGAATATGCCGCCTAGAGGCTAAAGTCCCTCTATAGTTGATAGTATACCCAGGGCCGGATTTAAGAATATGCCGCCTAGAGGCTCAAGTCCCTCTGTAGTTGATAGTATACCCAGGGCCGGATTTAAGAATGTGCCGCCTAGAGGCTCAAGTCCCTCTATAGTTGATAGTATACCCAGGGCCGGATTAAAGAATATGCCGCCTAGAGGCTCAAGTCCCTCTATAGTTGATAGTATACCCAGGGCCGGATTTAAGAATGTGCCGCCTAGAGGCTCAAGTCCCTCTATAGTTGATAGTATACCCAGGGCCGGATTTAAGAATATACCGCCTAGAGGCTAAAGTCCCTCTATAGTTGATAGTATACCCAGGGCCGGATTTAAGAATATGCCGCCTAGAGGCTAAAGTCCCTCTATAGTTGATAGTATACCCAGGGCCGGATTTAAGAATGTGCCGCCTAGAGGCTCAAGTCCCTCTGTAGTTGATAGTATACCCAGGGCCGGATTTAAGAATGTGCCGCCTAGAGGCTAAAGTCCCTCTAGAGTTGATAGTATACCCAGGGCCGGATTTAAGAATATGCCGCCTAGAGGCTCAAGTCCCTCTATAGTTGATAGTATACCCAGGGCCGGATTTAAGAATGTGCCGCCTAGAGGCTCAAGTCCCTCTGTAGTTGATAGTATACCCAGGGCCGGATTTAAGAATGTGCCGCCTAGAGGCTAAAGTCCCTCTAGAGTTGATAGTATACCCAGGGCCGGATTTAAGAATATGCCGCCTAGAGGCTCAAGTCCCTCTGTAGTTGATAGTATACCCAGGGCCGGATTTAAGAATATGCCGCCTAGAGGCTAAAGTCCCTCTATAGTTGATAGTATACCCAGGGCCGGATTTAAGAATATGCCGCCTAGAGGCTAAAGTCCCTCTATAGTTGATAGTATACCCAGGGCCGGATTTAAGAATGTGCCGCCTAGAGGCTAAAGTCCCTCTGTAGTTGATAGTATACCCAGGGCCGGATTAAAGAATATGCCGCCTAGAGGCTAAAGTCCCTCTGTAGTTGATAGTATACCCAGGGCCGGATTTAAGAATATGCCGCCTAGAGGCTTAAGTCCCTCTATAGTTGATAGTATACCCAGGGCCGGATTAAAGAATATGCCGCCTAGAGGCTCAAGTCCCTCTCTAGTTGATAGTATACCCAGGGCCGGATTTAAGAATATGCCGCCTAGAGGCTAAAGTCCCTCTGTAGTTGATAGTATACCCAGGGCCGGATTTAAGAATATGCCGCCTAGAGGCTAAAGTCCCTCTATAATTGATAGTATACCCAGGGCCGGATTTAAGAATATGCCGCCTAGAGGCTAAAGTCCCTCTGTAGTTGATAGTATACCCAGGGCCGGATTTAAGAATGTGCCGCCTAGAGGCTAAAGTCCCTCTATAGTTGATAGTATACCCAGGGCCGGATTTAAGAATGTGCCGCCTAGAGGCTAAAGTCCCTCTATAGTTGATAGTATACCCAGGGCCGGATTTAAGAATATGCCGCCTAGAGACTAAAGTCCCTCTAGAGTTGATAGTATACCCAGGGCCGGATTTAAGAATGTGCCGCCTAGAGGCTCAAGTCCCTCTATAGTTGATAGTATACCCAGGGCCGGATTAAAGAATATGCCGCCTAGAGGCTAAAGTCCCTCTATAGTTGATAGTATACCCAGGGCCGGATTTAAGAATGTGCCGCCTAGAGGCTCAAGTCCCTCTATAGTTGATAGTATACCCAGGGCCGGATTTAAGAATGTGCCGCCTAGAGGCTCAAGTCCCTCTATAGTTGATAGTATACCCAGGGCCGGATTTAAGAATGTGCCGCCTAGAGGCTCAAGTCCCTCTATAGTTGATAGTATACCCAGGGCCGGATTAAAGAATATGCCGCCTAGAGGCTAAAGTCCCTCTATAGTTGATAGTATACCCAGGGCCGGATTTAAGAATGTGCCGCCTAGAGGCTCAAGTCCCTCTATAGTTGATAGTATACCCAGGGCCGGATTTAAGAATATGCCGCCTAGAGGCTCAAGTCCCTCTAGAGTTGATAGTATACCCAGGGCCGGATTTAAGAATGTGCAGCCTAGAGGCTCAAGTCCCTCTAGAGTTGATAGTATACCCAGGGCCGGATTTAAGAATGTGCCGCCTAGAGGCTCAAGTCCCTCTGTAGTTGATAGTATACCCAGGGCCGGATTTAAGAATATGCCGCCTAGAGGCTAAAGTCCCTCTATAGTTGATAGTATACCCAGGGCCGGATTTAAGAATATGCCGCCTAGAGGCTAAAGTCCCTCTGTAGTTGATAGTATACCCAGCGCCGGATTTAAGAATATGCCGCCTAGAGGCTAAAGTCCCTCTATAGTTGATAGTATACCCAGGGCCGGATTTAAGAATATGCCGCCTAGAGGCTAAAGTCCCTCTAGAGTTGATAGTATACCCAGGGCCTAGAGGCTAAAGTCCCTCTATAGTTGATAGTATACCCAGGGCCTAGAGGCTAAAGTCCCTCTGTAGTTGATAGTATACCCAGGGCCTAGAGGCTAAAGTCCCTCTATAGTTGATAGTATACCCAGGGCCTAGAGGCTAAAGTCCCTCTGTAGTTGATAGTATACCCAGGGCCTAGAGGCTAAAGTCCCTCTATAGTTGATAGTATACCCAGGGCCGTATTTAAGAATATGCCGCCTAGAGGCTAAAGTCCCTCTAGAGTTGATAGTATACCCAGGGCCGGATTTAAGAATATGCCGCCTAGAGGCTAAAGTCCCTCTGTAGTTGATAGTATACCCAGGGCCGGATTTAAGAATGTGCCGCATAGAGGCTAAAGTCCCTCTATAGTTGATAGTATACCCAGGGCCGGATTTAAGAATGTGCCGCCTAGAGGCTAAAGTCCCTCTATAGTTGATAGTATACCCAGGGCCGGATTTAAGAATATGCCGCCTAGAGGCTAAAGTCCCTCTAGAGTTGATAGTATACCCAGGGCCTAGAGGCTAAAGTCCCTCTGTAGTTGATAGTATACCCAGGGCCTAGAGGCTTAAGTCCCTCTATAGTTGATAGTATACCCAGGGCCGGATTTAAGAATATGCCGCCTAGAGGCTAAAGTCCCTCTGTAGTTGATAGTATACCCAGGGCCGGATTTAAGAATATGCCGCCTAGAGGCTAAAGTCCCTCTGTAGTTGATAGTATACCCAGCGCCGGATTTAAGAATATGCCGCCTAGAGGCTAAAGTCCCTCTAGAGTTGATAGTATACCCAGGGCCGGATTTAAGAATGTGCCGCCTAGAGGCTCAAGTCCCTCTATAGTTGATAGTATACCCAGGGCCGGATTTAAGAATATGCCGCCTAGAGGCTAAAGTCCCTCTGTAGTTGATAGTATACCCAGGGCCGGATTTAAGAATGTCCCGCCTAGAGGCTAAAGTCCCTCTATAGTTGATAGTATACCCAGGGCCGGATTTAAGAATGTGCCGCCTAGAGGCTAAAGTCCCTCTATAGTTGATAGTATACCCAGGGCCGGATTTAAGAATATGCCGCCTAGAGGCTAAAGTCCCTCTGTAGTTGATAGTATACCCAGGGCCGGATTTAAGAATGTGCCGCCTAGAGGCTAATGTCCCTCTATAGTTGATAGTATACCCAGGGCCGGATTTAAGAATGTGCCGCCTAGAGGCTAAAGTCCCTCTATAGTTGATAGTATACCCAGGGCCGGATTTAAGAATATGCCGCCTAGAGGCTAAAGTCCCTCTGTAGTTGATAGTATACCCAGGGCCGGATTTAAGAATGTGCCGCCTAGAGGCTAAAGTCCCTCTATAGTTGATAGTATACCCAGGGCCGGATTTAAGAATATGCCGCCTAGAGGCTAAAGTCCCTCTATAGTTGATAGTATACCCAGGGCCGGATTTAAGAATGTGCCGCCTAGAGGCTAAAGTCCCTCTGTAGTTGATAGTATACCCAGGGCCGGATTTAAGAATGTGCCGCCTAGAGGCTAAAGTCCCTCTATAGTTGATAGTATACCCAGGGCCGGATTTAAGAATATGCCGCCTAGAGGCTAAAGTCCCTCTGTAGTTGATAGTATACCCAGGGCCGGATTTAAGAATATGCCGCCTAGAGGCTAAAGTCCCTCTATAGTTGATAGTATACCCAGGGCCGGATTTAAGAATATGCCGCCTAGAGGCTAAAGTCCCTCTAGAGTTGATAGTATACCCAGGGCCGGATTTAAGAATATGCCGCCTAGAGGCTAAAGTCCCTCTATAGTTGATAGTATACCCAGGGCCGGATTTAAGAATATGCCGCCTAGAGGCTAAAGTCCCTCTATAGTTGATAGTATACCCAGGGCCGGATTTAAGAATATGCCGCCTAGAGGCTAAAGTCCCTCTATAGTTGATAGTATACCCAGGGCCGGATTTAAGAATATGCCGCCTAGAGGCTAAAGTCCCTCTGTAGTTGATAGTATACCCAGGGCCGGATTTAAGAATATGCCGCCTAGAGGCTCAAGTCCCTCTGTAGTTGATAGTATACCCAGGGCCGGATTTAAGAATATGCCGCCTAGAGGCTAAAGTCCCTCTATAGTTGATAGTATACCCAGGGCCGGATTTAAGAATATGCCGCCTAGAGGCTAAAGTCCCTCTATAGTTGATAGTATACCCAGGGCCGGATTTAAGAATATGCCGCCTAGAGGCTAAAGTCCCTCTATAGTTGATAGTATACCCAGGGCCGGATTTAAGAATGTGCCGCCTAGAGGCTCAAGTCCCTCTATAGTTGATAGTATACCCAGGGCCGGATTTAAGAATATGCCGCCTAGAGGCTAAAGTCCCTCTATAGTTGATAGTATACCCAGGGCCGGATTTAAGAATATGCCGCCTAGAGGCTAAAGTCCCTCTATAGTTGATAGTATACCCAGGGCCGGATTTAAGAATGTGCCGCCTAGAGGCTCAAGTCCCTCTATAGTTGATAGTATACCCAGGGCCGGATTTAAGAATATGCCGCCTAGAGGCTCAAGTCCCTCTGTAGTTGATAGTATACCCAGGGCCGGATTTAAGAATATGCCGCCTAGAGGCTCAAGTCCCTCTGTAGTTGATAGTATACACAGGGCCGGATTTAAGAATGTGCCGCCTAGAGGCTAAAGTCCCTCTATAGTTGATAGTATACCCAGGGCCGGATTTAAGAATACGCCGCATAGAGGCTCAAGTCCCTCTGTAGTTGATAGTATACCCAGGGCCGGATTTAAGAATATGCCGCCTAGAGGCTCAAGTCCCTCTGTAGTTGATAGTATACCCAGGGCCGGATTAAAGAATGTGCCGCCTAGAGGCTCAAGTCCCTCTATAGTTGATAGTATACCCAGGGCCGGATTTAAGAATATGCCGCCTAGAGGCTAAAGTCCCTCTATAGTTGATAGTATACCCAGGGCCGGATTTAAGAATGTGCCGCCTAGAGGCTAAAGTCCCTCTATAGTTGATAGTATACCCAGGGCCGGATTTAAGAATGTGCCGCCTAGAGGCTAAAGTCCCTCTATAGTTGATAGTATACCCAGGGCCGGATTTATGAATATGCCGCCTAGAGGCTAAAGTCCCTCTATAGTTGATAGTATACCCAGGGCCGGATTTAAGAATGTGCCGCCTAGAGGCTAAAGTCCCTCTATAGTTGATAGTATACCCAGGGCCGGATTTAAGAATGTGCCGCCTAGAGGCTAAAGTCCCTCTATAGTTGATAGTATACCCAAGGCCGGATTTAAGAATGTGCCGCCTAGAGGCTAAAGTCCCTCTGTAGTTGATAGTATACCCAGGGCCGGATTTAAGAATATGCCGCCTAGAGGCTAAAGTCCCTCTATAGTTGATAGTATACCCAGGGCCGGATTTAAGAATATGCCGCCTAGAGGCTCAAGTCCCTCTATAGTTGATAGTATACCCAGGGCCGGATTTAAGAATGTGCCGCCTAGAGGCTCAAGTCCCTCTATAGTTGATAGTATACCCAGGGCCGGATTAAAGAATATGCCGCCTAGAGGCTAAAGTCCCTCTATAGTTGATAGTATACCCAGGGCCGGATTTAAGAATGTGCCGCCTAGAGGCTCAAGTCCCTCTATAGTTGATAGTATACCCAGGGCCGGATTTAAGAATATGCCGCCTAGAGGCTCAAGTCCCTCTATAGTTGATAGTATACCCAGGGCCGGGTTTAAGAATGTGCCGCCTAGAGGCTAAAGTCCCTCTGTAGTTGATAGTATACCCAGGGCCGGATTTAAGAATATGCCGCCTAGAGGCTAAAGTCCCTCTATAGTTGATAGTATACCCAGGGCCGGATTTAAGAATATGCCGCCTAGAGGCTCAAGTCCCTCTATAGTTGATAGTATACCCAGGGCCGGATTTAAGAATGTGCCGCCTAGAGGCTCAAGTCCCTCTATAATTGATAGTATACCCAGGGCCGGATTAAAGAATATGCCGCCTAGAGGCTAAAGTCCCTCTATAGTTGATAGTATACCCAGGGCCGGATTAAAGAATATGCCGCCTAGAGGCTAAAGTCCCTCTATAGTTGATAGTATACCCAGGGCCGGATTTAAGAATGTGCCGCCTAGAGGCTCAAGTCCCTCTATAGTTGATAGTATACCCAGGGCCGGATTAAAGAATATGCCGCCTAGAGGCTAAAGTCCCTCTATAGTTGATAGTATACCCAGGGCCGGATTTAAGAATGTGCCGCCTAGAGGCTCAAGTCCCTCTATAGTTGATAGTATACCCAGGGCCGGATTTAAGAATATGCCGCCTAGAGGCTCAAGTCCCTCTAGAGTTGATAGTATACCCAGGGCCGGATTTAAGAATGTGCCGCCTAGAGGCTCAAGTCCCTCTAGAGTTGATAGTATACCCAGGGCCGGATTTAAGAATGTGCCGCCTAGAGGCTAAAGTCCCTCTATAGTTGATAGTATACCCAGGGCCGGATTAAAGAATATGCCGCCTAGAGGCTAAAGTCCCTCTGTAGTTGATAGTATACCCAGGGCCGGATTTAAGAATATGCCGCCTAGAGGCTAAAGTCCCTCTGTAGTTGATAGTATACCCAGGGCCGGATTTAAGAATGTGCCGCCTAGAGGCTAAAGTCCCTCTATAGTTGATAGTATACCCAGGGCCGGATTAAAGAATATGCCGCCTAGAGGCTCAAGTCCCTCTATAGTTGATAGTATACCCAGGGCCGGATTTAAGAATATGCCGCCTAGAGGCTAAAGTCCCTCTGTAGTTGATAGTATACCCAGGGCCGGATTTAAGAATATGCCGCCTAGAGGCTAAAGTCCCTCTGTAGTTGATAGTATACCCAGCGCCGGATTTAAGAATATGCCGCCTAGAGGCTAAAGTCCCTCTAGAGTTGATAGTATACCCAGGGCCGGATTTAAGAATGTGCCGCCTAGAGGCTCAAGTCCCTCTATAGTTGATAGTATACCCAGGGCCGGATTTAAGAATATGCCGCCTAGAGGCTAAAGTCCCTCTGTAGTTGATAGTATACCCAGGGCCGGATTTAAGAATGTGCCGCCTAGAGGCTAAAGTCCCTCTATAGTTGATAGTATACCCAGGGCCGGATTTAAGAATGTGCCGCCTAGAGGCTAAAGTCCCTCTATAGTTGATAGTATACCCAGGGCCGGATTTAAGAATATGCCGCCTAGAGGCTAAAGTCCCTCTGTAGTTGATAGTATACCCAGGGCCGGATTTAAGAATGTGCCGCCTAGAGGCTAAAGTCCCTCTATAGTTGATAGTATACCCAGGGCCGGATTTAAGAATATGCCGCCTAGAGGCTAAAGTCCCTCTATAGTTGATAGTATACCCAGGGCCGGATTTAAGAATGTGCCGCCTAGAGGCTAAAGTCCCTCTGTAGTTGATAGTATACCCAGGGCCGGATTTAAGAATGTGCCGCCAAGAGGCTAAAGTCCCTCTATAGTTGATAGTATACCCAGGGCCGGATTTAAGAATATGCCGCCTAGAGGCTAAAGTACCTCTGTAGTTGATAGTATACCCAGGGCCGGATTTAAGAATATGCCGCCTAGAGGCTAAAGTCCCTCTATAGTTGATAGTATACCCAGGGCCGGATTTAAGAATATGCCGCCTAGAGGCTAAAGTCCCTCTAGAGTTGATAGTATACCCAGGGCCGGATTTAAGAATATGCCGCCTAGAGGCTAAAGTCCCTCTATAGTTGATAGTATACCCAGGGCCGGATTTAAGAATATGCCGCCTAGAGGCTAAAGTCCCTCTATAGTTGATAGTATACCCAGGGCCGGATTTAAGAATATGCCGCCTAGAGGCTAAAGTCCCTCTATAGTTGATAGTATACCCAGGGCCGGATTTAAGAATATGCCGCCTAGAGGCTAAAGTCCCTCTGTAGTTGATAGTATACCCAGGGCCGGATTTAAGAATATGCCGCCTAGAGGCTCAAGTCCCTCTGTAGTTGATAGTATACCCAGGGCCGGATTTAAGAATATGCCGCCTAGAGGCTAAAGTCCCTCTATAGTTGATAGTATACCCAGGGCCGGATTTAAGAATATGCCGCCTAGAGGCTAAAGTCCCTCTATAGTTGATAGTATACCCAGGGCCGGATTTAAGAATGTGCCGCCTAGAGGCTCAAGTCCCTCTATAGTTGATAGTATACCCAGGGCCGGATTTAAGAATATGCCGCCTAGAGGCTAAAGTCCCTCTATAGTTGATAGTATACCCAGGGCCGGATTTAAGAATATGCCGCCTAGAGGCTAAAGTCCCTCTATAGTTGATAGTATACCCAGGGCCGGATTTAAGAATATGCCGCCTAGAGGCTAAAGTCCCTCTATAGTTGATAGTATACCCAGGGCCGGATTTAAGAATGTGCCGCCTAGAGGCTCAAGTCCCTCTATAGTTGATAGTATACCCAGGGCCGGATTTAAGAATATGCCGCCTAGAGGCTAAAGTCCCTCTATAGTTGATAGTATACCCAGGGCCGGATTTAAGAATATGCCGCCTAGAGGCTAAAGTCCCTCTATAGTTGATAGTATACCCAGGGCCGGATTTAAGAATGTGCCGCCTAGAGGCTAAAGTCCCTCTATAGTTGATAGTATACCCAGGGCCGGATTTAAGAATGTGCCGCCTAGAGGCTCAAGTCCCTCTATAGTTGATAGTATACCCAGGGCCGGATTTAAGAATATGCCGCCTAGAGGCTCAAGTCCCTCTGTAGTTGATAGTATACCCAGGGCCGGATTTAAGTATATGCCGCCTAGAGGCTCAAGTCCCTCTGTAGTTGATAGTATACCCAGGGCCGGATTAAAGAATATGCCGCCTAGAGGCTAAAGTCCCTCTAGAGTTGATAGTATACCCAGGGCCGGATTTAAGAATGTGCCGCCTAGAGGCTAAAGTCCCTCTATAGTTGATAGTATACCCAGGGCCGGATTTAAGAATATGCCGCCTAGAGGCTAAAGTCCCTCTGTAGTTGATAGTATACCCAGGGCCGGATTTAAGAATGTGCCGCCTAGAGGCTAAAGTCCCTCTGTAGTTGATAGTATACCCAGGGCCGGATTTAAGAATATGCCGCCTAGAGGCTAAAGTCCCTCTATAGTTGATAGTATACCCAGGGCCGGATTTAAGAATGTGCCGCCTAGAGGCTAAAGTCCCTCTGTAGTTGATAGTATACCCAGGGCCGGATTTAAGAATATGCCGCCTAGAGGCTAAAGTCCCTCTAGAGTTGATAGTATACCCAGGGCCGGATTTAAGAATGTGCCGCCTAGAGGCTAAAGTCCCTCTGTAGTTGATAGTATACCCAGGGCCGGATTTAAGAATGTGCCGCCTAGAGGCTCAAGTCCCTCTATAGTTGATAGTATACCCAGGGCCGGATTTAAGAATGTGCCGCCTAGAGGCTAAAGTCCCTCTATAGTTGATAGTATACCCAGGGCCGGATTTAAGAATGTGCCGCCTAGAGGCTAAAGTCCCTCTATAGTTGATAGTATACCCAGGGCCGGATTTAAGAATATGCCGCCTAGAGGCTAAAGTCCCTCTATAGTTGATAGTATACCCAGGGCCGGATTTAAGAATATGCCGCCTAGAGGCTCAAGTCCCTCTATAGTTGATAGTATACCCAGGGCCGGATTAAAGAATGTGCCGCCTAGAGGCTAAAGTCCCTCTGTAGTTGATAGTATACCCAGGGCCGGATTTAAGAATATGCCGCCTAGAGGCTAAAGTCCCTCTATAGTTGATAGTATACCCAGGGCCGGATTTAAGAATGTGCCGCCTAGAGGCTAAAGTCCCTCTGTAGTTGATAGTATACCCAGGGCCGGATTTAAGAATGTGCCGCCTAGAGGCTAAAGTCCCTCTGTAGTTGATAGTATACCCAGGGCCGGATTTAAGAATGTGCCGCCTAGAGGCTAAAGTCCCTCTATAGTTGATAGTATACCCAGGGCCGGATTTAAGAATATGCCGCCTAGAGGCTAAAGTCCCTCTATAGTTGATAGTATACCCAGGGCCGGATTTAGGAATGTGCCGCCTAGAGGCTAAAGTCCCTCTATAGTTGATAGTATACCCAGGGCCGGATTTAAAAATATGCCGCCTAGAGGCTTAAGTCGATCTATAGTTGATAGTATACCCAGGGCCGGATTTAAGAATGTGCCGCCTAGAGGCTAAAGTCCCTCTATAGTTGATAGTATACCCAGGGCCGGATTTAAGAATATGCCGCCTAGAGGCTAAAGTCCCTCTGTAGTTGATAGTATACCCAGGGCCGGATTTAAGAATATGCCGCCTAGAGGCTAAAGTCCCTCTGTAGTTGATAGTATACCCAGGGCCGGATTTAAGAATATGCCGCCTAGAGGCTAAAGTCCCTCTATAGTTGATAGTATACCCAGGGCCGGATTTAAGAATATGCCGCCTAGAGGCTAAAGTCCCTCTGTAGTTGATATTATACCCAGGGCCGGATTTAAGAATATGCCGCCTAGAGGCTAAAGTCCCTCTGTAGTTGATAGTATACCCAGGGCCGGATTTAAGAATATGCCGCCTAGAGGCTAAAGTCCCTCTATAGTTGATAGTATACCCAGGGCCGGATTTAAGAATATGCCGCCTAGAGGCTAAAGTCCCTCTATAGTTGATAGTATACCCAGGGCCGGATTTAAGAATGTGCCGCCTAGAGGCTCAAGTCCCTCTAGAGTTGATAGTATACCCAGGGCCGGATTAAAGAATATGCCGCCTAGAGGCTAAAGTCCCTCTATAGTTGATAGTATACCCAGGGCCGGATTTAAGAATATGCCGCCTAGAGGCTCAAGTCCCTCTAGAGTTGATAGTATACCCAGGGCCGGATTTAAGAATGTGCCGCCTAGGGGCTAAAGTCCCTCTATAGTTGATAGTATACCCAGGGCCGGATTAAAGAATGTGCCGCCTAGAGGCTAAAGTCCCTCTGTAGTTGATAGTATACCCAGGGCCGGATTTAAGAATGTGCAGCCTAGAGGCTAAAGTCCCTCTGTAGTTGATAGTATACCCAGGGCCGGATTTAAGAATGTGCAGCCTAGAGGCTAAAGTCCCTCTGTAGTTGATAGTATACCCAGGGCCGGATTAAAGAATATGCCGCCTAGAGGCTAAAGTCCCTCTAGAGTTGATAGTATACCCAGGGCCGGATTAAAGAATATGCCGCCTAGAGGCTAAAGTCCCTCTAGAGTTGATAGTATACCCAGGGCCGGATTTAAGAATATGCCGCCTAGAGGCTAAAGTCCCTCTAGAGTTGATAGTATACCCAGGGCCGGATTTAAGAATATGCCGCCTAGAGGCTAAAGTCCCTCTATAGTTGATAGTATACCCAGGGCCGGATTTAAGAATGTGCCGCCTAGAGGCTAAAGTCCCTCTATAGTTGATAGTATACCCAGGGCCGGATTTAAGAATATGCCGCCTAGAGGCTCAAGTCCCTCTGTAGTTGATAGTATACCCAGGGCCGGATTTAAGAATGTGCAGCCTAGAGGCTAAAGTCCCTCTGTAGTTGATAGTATACCCAGGGCCGGATTAAAGAATATGCCGCCTAGAGGCTAAAGTCCCTCTAGAGTTGATAGTATACCCAGGGCCGGATTTAAGAATGTGCCGCCTAGAGGCTAAAGTCCCTCTATAGTTGATAGTATACCCAGGGCCGGATTTAAGAATATGCCGCCTAGAGGCTAAAGTCCCTCTATAGTTGATAGTATACCCAGGGCCGGATTTAAGAATATGCCGCCTAGAGGCTCAAGTCCCTCTATAGTTGATAGTATACCCAGGGCCGGATTAAAGAATGTGCCGCCTAGAGGCTAAAGTCCCTCTGTAGTTGATAGTATACCCAGGGCCGGATTTAAGAATATGCCGCCTAGAGGCTAAAGTCCCTCTATAGTTGATAGTATACCCAGGGCCGGATTTAAGAATGTGCCGCCTAGAGGCTAAAGTCCCTCTGTAGTTGATAGTATACCCAGGGCCGGATTTAAGAATGTGCCGCCTAGAGGCTCAAGTCCCTCTGTAGTTGATAGTATACCCAGGGCCGGATTTAAGAATGTGCCGCCTAGAGGCTAAAGTCCCTCTATAGTTGATAGTATACCCAGGGCCGGATTTAAGAATATGCCGCCTAGAGGCTAAAGTCCCTCTATAGTTGATAGTATACCCAGGGCCGGATTTAGGAATGTGCCGCCTAGAGGCTAAAGTCCCTCTATAGTTGATAGTATACCCAGGGCCGGATTTAAAAATATGCCGCCTAGAGGCTTAAGTCGATCTATAGTTGATAGTATACCCAGGGCCGGATTTAAGAATGTGCCGCCTAGAGGCTAAAGTCCCTCTATAGTTGATAGTATACCCAGGGCCGGATTTAAGAATATGCCGCCTAGAGGCTAAAGTCCCTCTGTAGTTGATAGTATACCCAGGGCCGGATTTAAGAATATGCCGCCTAGAGGCTAAAGTCCCTCTGTAGTTGATAGTATACCCAGGGCCGGATTTAAGAATATGCCGCCTAGAGGCTAAAGTCCCTCTATAGTTGATAGTATACCCAGGGCCGGATTTAAGAATATGCCGCCTAGAGGCTAAAGTCCCTCTGTAGTTGATATTATACCCAGGGCCGGATTTAAGAATATGCCGCCTAGAGGCTAAAGTCCCTCTGTAGTTGATAGTATACCCAGGGCCGGATTTAAGAATATGCCGCCTAGAGGCTAAAGTCCCTCTATAGTTGATAGTATACCCAGGGCCGGATTTAAGAATATGCCGCCTAGAGGCTAAAGTCCCTCTATAGTTGATAGTATACCCAGGGCCGGATTTAAGAATGTGCCGCCTAGAGGCTCAAGTCCCTCTAGAGTTGATAGTATACCCAGGGCCGGATTAAAGAATATGCCGCCTAGAGGCTAAAGTCCCTCTATAGTTGATAGTATACCCAGGGCCGGATTTAAGAATATGCCGCCTAGAGGCTAAAGTCCCTCTATAGTTGATAGTATACCCAGGGCCGGATTTAAGAATATGCCGCCTAGAGGCTCAAGTCCCTCTATAGTTGATAGTATACCCAGGGCCGGATTTAAGAATGTGCAGCCTAGAGGCTAAAGTCCCTCTGTAGTTGATAGTATACCCAGGGCCGGATTAAAGAATATGCCGCCTAGAGGCTAAAGTCCCTCTAGAGTTGATAGTATACCCAGGGCCGGATTAAAGAATATGCCGCCTAGAGGCTAAAGTCCCTCTAGAGTTGATAGTATACCCAGGGCCGGATTTAAGAATATGCCGCCTAGAGGCTAAAGTCCCTCTAGAGTTGATAGTATACCCAGGGCCGGATTTAAGAATATGCCGCCTAGAGGCTAAAGTCCCTCTATAGTTGATAGTATACCCAGGGCCGGATTTAAGAATGTGCCGCCTAGAGGCTAAAGTCCCTCTATAGTTGATAGTATACCCAGGGCCGGATTTAAGAATATGCCGCCTAGAGGCTCAAGTCCCTCTGTAGTTGATAGTATACCCAGGGCCGGATTTAAGAATGTGCCGCCTAGAGGCTCAAGTCCCTCTATAGTTGATAGTATACCCAGGGCCGGATTTAAGAATATGCCGCCTAGAGGCTAAAGTCCCTCTGTAGTTGATAGTATACCCAGGGCCGGATTTAAGAATATGCCGCCTAGAGGCTAAAGTCCCTCTATAGTTGATAGTATACCCAGGGCCGGATTTAAGAATATGCCGCCTAGAGGCTCAAGTCCCTCTGTAGTTGATAGCATACCCAGGGCCGGATTTAAGAATATGCCGCCTAGAGGCTCAAGTCCCTCTGTAGTTGATAGTATACCCAGGGCCGGATTTAAGAATATGCCGCCTAGAGGCTCAAGTCCCTCTGTAGTTGATAGTATACCCAGGGCCGGATTAAAGAATATGCCGCCTAGAGGCTAAAGTCCCTCTAGAGTTGATAGTATACCCAGGGCCGGATTTAAGAATATGCCGCCTAGAGGCTAAAGTCCCTCTATAGTTGATAGTATACCCAGGGCCGGATTTAAGAATGTGCCGCCTAGAGGCTAAAGTCCCTCTATAGTTGATAGTATACCCAGGGCCGGATTTAAGAATATGCCGCCTAGAGGCTAAAGTCCCTGTGTAGTTGATAGTATACCCAGGGCCGGATTTAAGAATGTGCCGCCTAGAGGCTAAAGTCCCTCTATAGTTGATAGTATACCCAGGGCCGGATTTAAGAATGTGCCGCCTAGAGGCTCAAGTCCCTCTATAGTTGATAGTATACCCAGGGCCGGATTTAAGAATATGCCGCCTAGAGGCTCAAGTCCCTCTATAGTTGATAGTATACCCAGGGCCGGATTTAAGAATGTGCCGCCTAGAGGCTCAAGTCCCTCTATAGTTGATAGTATACCCAGGGCCGGATTTAAGAATGTGCCGCCTAGAGGCTAAAGTCCCTCTATAGTTGATAGTATACCCAGGGCCGGATTTAAGAATGTGCCGCCTAGAGGCTCAAGTCCCTCTATAGTTGATAGTATACCCAGGGCCGGATTTAAGAATATGCCGCCTAGAGGCTCAAGTCCCTCTATAGTTGATAGTATACCCAGGGCCGGATTTAAGAATGTGCCGCCTAGAGGCTCAAGTCCCTCTATAGTTGATAGTATACCCAGGGCCGGATTTAAGAATATGCCGCCTAGAGGCTCAAGTCCCTCTATAGTTGATAGTATACCCAGGGCCGGATTTAAGAATGTGCCTCCTAGAGGCTAAAGTCCCTCTAGAGTTGATAGTATACCCAGGGCCGGATTTAAGAATATGCCGCCTAGAGGCTCAAGTCCCTCTATAGTTGATAGTATACCCAGGGCCGGATTTAAGAATGTGCCTCCTAGAGGCTAAAGTCCCTCTAGAGTTGATAGTATACCCAGGGCCGGATTTAAGAATATGCCGCCTAGAGGCTAAAGTCCCTCTAGAGTTGATAGTATACCCAGGGCCGGATTTAAGAATGTGCCTCCTAGAGGCTAAAGTCCCTCTAGAGTTGATAGTATACCCAGGGCCGGATTTAAGAATATGCCGCCTAGAGGCTAAAGTCCCTCTAGAGTTGATAGTATACCCAGGGCCGGATTTAAGAATATGCCGCCTAGAGGCTCAAGTCCCTCTATAGTTGATAGTATACCCAGGGCCGGATTTAAGAATGTGCCGCCTAGAGGCTAAAGTCCCTCTATAGTTGATAGTATACCCAGGGCCGGATTTAAGAATATGCCGCCTAGAGGCTAAAGTCCCTCTGTAGTTGATAGTATACCCAGGGCCGGATTTAAGAATGTGCCGCCTAG
The DNA here is from genome assembly GCA_946902985.2 of Meconema thalassinum. NCBI lineage: Eukaryota > Metazoa > Arthropoda > Insecta > Orthoptera > Tettigoniidae > Meconema > Meconema thalassinum. Next base: position 54,921 of record CAMPQE020000230.1, read on the forward strand.
AGGCTAAAGTCCCTCTAGAGTTGATAGTATACCCAGGGCCGGATTTAAGAATGTGCCGCCTAGAGGCTTAAGTCCCTCTGTAGTTGATAGTATACCCAGGGCCGGATTTAGGAATATGCCGCCTAGAGGCTAAAGTCCCTCTGTAGTTGATAGTATACCCAGGGCCGGATTTAAGAATATGCCGCCTAGAGGCTAAAGTCCCTCTAGAGTTGATAGTATACCCAGGGCCGGATTTAAGAATATGCCGCCTAGAGGCTAAAGTCCCTCTGTAGTTGATAGTATACCCAGGGCCAGATTTAAGAATATGCCGCCTAGAGGCTAAAGTCCCTCTGTAGTTGATAGTATACCCAGGGCCGGATTTAAGAATATGCCGCCTAGAGGCTAAAGTCCCTCTATAGTTGATAGTATACCCAGGGCCGGATTTAAGAATATGCCGCCTAGAGGCTAAAGTCCCTCTGTAGTTGATAGTATACCCAGGGCCGGATTTAAGAATGTGCCGCCTAGAGGCTAAAGTCCCTCTAGAGTTGATAGTATACCCAGGGCCGGATTTAAGAATGTGCCGCCTAGAGGCTAAAGTCCCTCTAGAGTTGATAGTATACCCAGGGCCGGATTTAAGAATGTGCCGCCTAGAGGCTAAAGTCCCTCTAGAGTTGATAGTATACCCAGGGCCGGATTTAAGAATATGCCGCCTAGAGGCTCAAGTCCCTCTATAGTTGACAGTATACCCAGGGCCGGATTTAAGAATGTGCCGCCTAGAGGCTAAAGTCCCTCTATAGTTGATAGTATACCCAGGGCCGGATTTAAGAATATGCCGCCTAGAGGCTAAAGTCCCTCTATAGTTGATAGTATACCCAGGGCCGGATTTAAGAATATGCCGCCTAGAGGCTAAAGTCCCTCTATAGTTGATAGTATACCCAGGGCCGGATTTAAGAATATGCCGCCTAGAGGCTAAAGTCCCTCTGTAGTTGATAGTATACCCAGGGCCGGATTTAAGAATGTGCCGCCTAGAGGCTAAAGTCCCTCTATAGTTGATAGTATACCCAGGGCCGGATTTAAGAATGTGCCGCCTAGAGGCTAAAGTCCCTCTATAGTTGATAGTATACCCAGGGCCGGATTTAAGAATATGCCGCCTAGAGGCTAAAGTCCCTCTATAGTTGATAGTATACCCAGGGCCGGATTTAAGAATGTGCCGCCTAGAGGCTAAAGTCCCTCTATAGTTGATAGTATACCCAGGGCCGGATTTAAGAATGTGCCGCCTAGAGGCTAAAGTCCCTCTATAGTTGATAGTATACCCAGGGCCGGATTTTAGAATATGCCGCCTAGAGGCTAAAGTCCCTCTGTAGTTGATAGTATACCCAGGGCCGGATTTAAGAATGTGCCGCCTAGAGGCTAAAGTCCCTCTATAGTTGATAGTATACCCAGGGCCGGATTTAAGAATATGCCGCCTAGAGGCTAAAGTCCCTCTATAGTTGATAGTATACCCGGGGCCGGATTTAAGAATATGCCGCCTAGAGGCTTAAGTCCCTCTATAGTTGATAGTATACCCAGGGCCGGATTTTAGAATATGCCGCCTAGAGGCTAAAGTCCCTCTGTAGTTGATAGTATACCCAGGGCCGGATTTAAGAATGTGCCGCCTAGAGGCTAAAGTCCCTCTATAGTTGATAGTATACCCAGGGCCGGATTTAAGAATATGCCGCCTAGAGGCTAAAGTCCCTCTATAGTTGATAGTATACCCAGGGCCGGATTTAAGAATGTGCCGCCTAGAGGCTAAAGTCCCTCTATAGTTGATAGTATACCCGGGGCCGGATTTAAGAATATGCCGCCTAGAGGCTTAAGTCCCTCTATAGTTGATAGTATACCCAGGCCGGATTTAAGAATATGCCGCCTAGAGGCTAAAGTCCCTCTATAGTTGATAGTATACCCAGGGCCGGATTTAAGAATGTGCCTCCTAGAGGCTAAAGTCCCTCTAGAGTTGATAGTATACCCAGGGCCGGATTTAAGAATGTGCCGCCTAGAGGCTAAAGTCCCTCTATAGTTGATAGTATACCCAGGGCCGGATTTAAGAATGTGCCGCCTAGAGGCTAAAGTCCCTCTGTAGTTGATAGTATACCCAGGGCCGGATTTAAGAATGTGCCGCCTAGAGGCTAAAGTCCCTCTGTAGTTGATAGTATACCCAGGGCCGGATTTAAGAATGTGCCGCCTAGAGGCTAAAGTCCCTCTATAGTTGATAGTATACCCAGGGCCGGATTTAAGAATATGCCGCCTAGAGGCTCAAGTCCCTCTGTAGTTGATAGTATACCCAGGGCCGGATTTAAGAATGTGCCTCCTAGAGGCTAAAGTCCCTCTAGAGTTGATAGTATACCCAGGGCCGGATTTAAGAATATGCCGCCTAGAGGCTAAAGTCCCTCTATAGTTGATAGTATACCCAGGGCCGGATTTAAGAATGTGCCGCCTAGAGGCTAAAGTCCCTCTGTAGTTGATAGTATACCCAGGGCCGGATTTAAGAATGTGCCGCCTAGAGGCTAAAGTCCCTCTATAGTTGATAGTATACCCAGGGCCGGATTTAAGAATATGCCGCCTAGAGGCTAAAGTCCCTCTATAGTTGATAGTATACCCAGGGCCGGATTTAAGAATGTGCCGCCTAGAGGCTAAAGTCCCTCTATAGTTGATAGTATACCCGGGGCCGGATTTAAGAATATGCCGCCTAGAGGCTAAAGTCCCTCTATAGTTGATAGTATACCCGGGGCCGGATTTAAGAATGTGCCGCCTAGAGGCTAAAGTCCCTCTATAGTTGATAGTATACCCAGGGCCGGATTTAAGAATATGCCGCCTAGAGGCTAAAGTCCCTCTATAGTTGATAGTATACCCAGGCCGGATTTAAGAATATGCCGCCTAGAGGCTAAAGTCCCTCTATAGTTGATAGTATACCCAGGGCCGGATTTAAGAATATGCCGCCTAGAGGCTCAAGTCCCTCTATAGTTGATAGTATACCCAGGGCCGGATTTAAGAATGTGCCGCCTAGAGGCTAAAGTCCCTCTATAGTTGATAGTATACCCAGGGCCGGATTTAAGAATATGCCGCCTAGAGGCTAAAGTCCCTCTGTAGTTGATAGTATACCCAGGGCCGGATTTAAGAATATGCCGCCTAGAGGCTCAAGTCCCTCTGTAGTTGATAGTATACCCAGGGCCGGATTTAAGAATGTGCCGCCTAGAGGCTAAAGTCCCTCTATAGTTGATAGTATACCCAGGGCCGGATTTAAGAATATGCCGCCTAGAGGCTTAAGTCCCTCTGTAGTTGATAGTATACCCAGGGCCGGATTTAAGAATATGCCGCCTAGAGGCTAAAGTCCCTCTATAGTTGATAGTATACCCAGGGCCGGATTTAAGAATATGCCGCCTAGAGGCTAAAGTCCCTCTATAGTTGATAGTATACCCAGGGCCTAGAGGCTAAAGTCCCTCTGTAGTTGATAGTATACCCAGGGCCGGATTTAAGAATATGCCGCCTAGAGGCTAAAGTCCCTCTAGAGTTGATAGTATACCCAGGGCCGGATTTAAGAATATGCCGCCTAGAGGCTAAAGTCCCTCTATAGTTGATAGTATACCCAGGGCCGGATTTAAGAATATGCCGCCTAGAGGCTAAAGTCCCTCTATAGTTGATAGTATACCCAGGGCCGGATTTAAGAATATGCCGCCTAGAGGCTAAAGTCTCTCTAGAGTTGATAGTATACCTAGGGCCGGATTTAAGAATATGCCGCCTAGAGGCTAAAGTCCCTCTATAGTTGATAGTATACCCAGGGCCGGATTAAAGAATATGCCGCCTAGAGGCTAAAGTCCCTCTATAGTTGATAGTATACCCAGGGCCGGATTTAAGAATATGCCGCCTAGAGGCTAAAGTCCCTCTAGAGTTGATAGTATACCCAGGGCCGGATTTAAGAATATGCCGCCTAGAGGCTAAAGTCCCTCTGTAGTTGATTGTATACCCAGGGCCGGATTAAAGAATATGCCGCCTAGAGGCTAAAGTCCCTCTATAGTTGATAGTATACCCAGGGCCGGATTTAAGAATATGCCGCCTAGAGGCTAAAGTCCCTCTAGAGTTGATAGTATACCCAGGGCCGGATTTAAGAATGTGCCGCCTAGAGGCTCAAGTCCCTCTGTAGTTGATAGTATACCCAGGGCCGGATTAAAGAATATGCCGCCTAGAGGCTAAAGTCCCTCTATAGTTGATAGTATACCCAGGGCCAGATTTAAGAATGTGCCGCCTAGAGGCTAAAGTCCCTCTGTAGTTGATAGTTTACCCAGGGCCGGATTTAAGAATATGCCGCCTAGAGGCTAAAGTCCCTCTAGAGTTGATAGTATACCCAGGGCCGGATTAAAGAATATGCCGCCTAGAGGCTAAAGTCCCTCTGTAGTTGATAGTATACCCAGGGCCGGATTAAAGAATATGCCGCCTAGAGGCTAAAGTCCCTCTGTAGTTGATAGTATACCCAGGGCCGGATTTAAGAATATGCCGCCTAGAGGCTCAAGTCCCTCTGTAGTTGATAGTATACCCAGGGCCGGATTAAAGAATATGCCGCCTAGAGGCTAAAGTCCCTCTGTAGTTGATAGTATACCCAGGGCCGGATTTAAGAATATGCCGCCTAGAGGCTAAAGTCCCTCTATAGTTGATAGTATACCCAGGGCCGGATTTAAGAATATGCCGCCTAGAGGCTAAAGTCCCTCTGTAGTTGATAGTATACCCAGGGCCGGATTTAAGAATATGCCGCCTAGAGGCTCAAGTCCCTCTGTAGTTGATAGTATACCCAGGGCCTGATTTAAGAATATGCCGCCTAGAGGCTCAAGTCCCTCTAGAGTTGATAGTATACCCAGGGCCGGATTAAAGAATATGCCGCCTAGAGGCTAAAGTCCCTCTGTAGTTGATAGTATACCCAGGGCCGGATTTAAGAATATGCCGCCTAGAGGCTCAAGTCCCTCTATAGTTGATAGTATACCCAGGGCCGGATTTAAGAATATGCCGCCTAGAGGCTAAAGTCCCTCTAGAGTTGATAGTATACCCAGGGCCGGATTTAAGAATATGCCGCCTAGAGGCTAAAGTCCCTCTGTAGTTGATAGTATACCCAGGGCCGGATTTAAGAATATGCCGCCTAGAGGCTAAAGTCCCTCTAGAGTTGATAGTATACCCAGGGCCGGATTTAAGAATATGCCGCCTAGAGGCTAAAGTCCCTCTAGAGTTGATATTTGCTTGTTTTATACAACAAAGGGACAGAGTTCATTAGCGTTATCAATTTTTTAAACATAAGTTCATTTTGTTTACATAAAACTACAATTTTAAAGCTTTACATAATAAATTATATAATGAAATAAGTTATCTACTTGTTTATTTACTTCGTTTATGATTCGTTAAGAATGCCTGAAACGTAAGTCAATCCCAGAACAATGGAGGAAGACACTCATAATTGTGATCTACAAAGGGAAAGGGAAGAAGGAGGATTCAAACTCTTACAGGGGAATTGCCCTGGAAAATGTTATGTTCAAAACCTTCTCTAACCTCCTTCTAATACGGGTGGAACACAGACTACGTGCTAGCATACCATCAAATCAATATGGCTTTACCCCGGGTAGATCAACTCTACAGGCTGTACAGGAACTTGTGCAAGAAATAATAACGACCTTAGCCCAACCCGGTAGACTGCTGTATGCAATCTACATAGACTATTCCAAGGCATTTGACAGTATCAACAGAAGGATACTTATCCACAAACTTGAAAACATATTAGGCACCTCCAATAGTGAATTAGAAACATTGAATCATCATCATCATCATCATCATTTCCCCTTATCCAGCTCCTGCCGGGTCGGGGTATTTATGGCACTTCTCCACTTTCCTCTTTCCTTCCACCATTCTTCTTCCACGATCTTGTCCCAGTCCAGATTTCTTTTTCTCACGCTGTTCTTCACTGAATCAATCCACCTTGTTCTAGGTCTTCCCCTTGCTCTCTTACCCTTGCACTTCGCCTCCAGCATCTGTCTTGGTATTCTATTTTCCTCCATCCTCTTTACATGTCCAAACCACCTTAGTTTATTCTTCTCAATTCTCTCATTTAGTTTTCCCATCCCAACTTCCTTCCTAACATCTTCATTCCTCACTCTGTCTTTCCTTGTCTTTCCTATCATACTTCTTAGGAATTTCATTTCACTGGCTTGGATTCTACTCTCTTGCCTGCTAGTCAGGGTCCAAGTCTCAGCTGCATAAATTAATATGGGTACATAGTACATTTTATACATTACCTCCTTGCTTTTCCTTGGTACTTCCTTATCCCAAACAAGTTTTCTTACACTTTGATAGAATGCATTGCTCTGCTGTACCCTCCTGCCAATCTCCATGTCCAACCTACCAGTTTGCATCAATTCACTTCCTAGGTATTTGAACGTGTCCACAATTTCCAAACTCTGACTTCCAATTTTCACAGTGCCCTTTCCTTGTCTTTCCCCTCTTGTCATCACCATGGTCTTGCTTTTCTCTATACTGATTTTCAGGCCATAGTTCTGAATATTTTCGTTCAGTGCATCTAGTTGTTTTTGCACTTCTTCCGTGTTCCTTCCCCAGACCACAATATCGTCTGCAAATAATAGTAACTTCATTTCTTTATGTCCATATGCTTCCTTTGTTTCCTTTACAATTTCATCCATTACCATTATGAACAAGAGAGGTGACAGCACACTCCCCTGTCTTAGTCCAGTCTTGTTCCTAAACCAATCTGTCTTTCCAACAGGGGTCAGAACCCTGCTAACACAGTTGTTGTACATTGCTTGCACCATTTCCAACATTTCTCTTCCCAGTCTCTTCTTAACCATGGTTTCCCATACCTTCTCTCTGGGGACACTATCATATGCCTTTTCTAGATCTATGAAAGTCATGATCAAATCCTCTCCATATTCCCAGTTCTTTTCCATCACCTGCCTCAAGCTAAAGATTGGGTCCACTGTGGATCTTCCACTCCTGAAGCCATACTGTTCCTCTTGCAACTCTCCTTCCACCTTTCTTCTCATTCTTCTTTCTAATATCCTTTCCAGTATTTTTACTATCTGTGATATGAGGGTGATCCCTCTATAGTTATCACACACTTTCTTGTCCCCCTTCTTAAACACTGGTATTATTAGCCCTTTCTCCCAGTCTTCTGGTACACATTTCCGTTTCCACACACACTTTAGCAGTCGATACAACCATTGCATACCAACAGGTCCAGCTGCCTTTATCATTTCTACACTGACTTCATCCACCCCTGTTGCTTTTCCCATCTTCATATTCTGTACTGCTAATTCTACCTCCAGCATTGTTATATCATCTTCTGTTATAGAGTCGTCAGGTTGTGTCACTTCGATCTCACCAGTACAATTGCTCACATTCAATAGCTTATCGAAATACTCCTTCCATCGTCCCTTTATCTCTTCTGGGTGTGTTAACAACTCTCCATCTTCCTTTTTCACCAGCTTTGTAGTAACCCTTTCTTTCCTCTTACTTCTTAGAAGCCCATACAGCATCCTTTTACTGCCACTTACATCTGTTTCCATTCTTCGTGTAAATTCTTCCCAACTTTTCTTCTTTTCTTCTCCTACCACTTTCTTACACCTCCGTTTGCTGTCGTGATACTTCCTTTTGCTTTCTTCTGTTTGATCTCGGTTCCATTCTTTCCATGCAGACTTCTTTTCTCTCACTGCTTTCCTCACTTCCTCATTCCACCACGGTGTCTCCTTCTCTTTCAATCTTGTTGACGTCCTACCACAAGCACTCTCTGCTGCACCAGCAAATGCCTTTTTAAAGTGGGACCATTCCTCTTCTACATTTTCCACTTCAGTAACTGGGATTTGTTGCTTCAATCTCTCCAGAAAATCTTCCTGTACAGCTTTGTCTTTCAATTTCCATACTTTTATTTTACTTTCTCTGATCTCCTTTAGGTTTTCCAATTTTCCCCATCTAAATTTTGCCACCACAGTTCTATGGTCCCCATCAAATGCTTCTCCTGGTAAAGCTGTCACATCCATCAGCTTTCTGCGATTTGTCCTTTCCACCACGAAGTAGTCAATTACTGATTTTGTTCTTCTATCACCCCACCCATATCTCGTAATTTTCCTGCTGTTTTTCTTCCGAAACCATGAATTACCCACTATCAGTCCATTCCTTTCACAAAAGTTTACAAGTTCCTCTCCTTCCCGGTTCTTTTTCCCATATCCATATGGTCCAACAACTTCTTCCTTTCCTTGTCTCTCATTTCCGACTTGTGCATTCATATCTCCCATGATCACCACTTCTACATCTGAGATTACTCTTTCTACATCCTCCAGGAATACTTCAATATCTTCTTCTCTGTTTCCAGTCTGTGGTGCATACACTTGTATGAAGTCCATCACGTCATTCTTCATCTTCATTCTAATTTTCATTATTCTGTCACTCACACACTCTACCACTTCAACATACTCCTCCAGTTGTTTCGAGGTTATCAGTCCCATGCCATTTTTTGCCTCTTGGCCACCACTCCAGTATAATGTATATCCTTTCCTCAATTTCTTCCTTCCTTTACCTTTCCATTTCACTTCACTCAGCCCCATCAATCCAACATTCTCCCTCTCCATGAAGTCTACCACCTCCTCCACCTTGCCTGTCAGGGTCATGACATTCATGATTCCCACTTTCATTTCGGTTACTGGTCGCCCATTTCTCACAGTTCCCCTAGTACCAAAAGAACTGCGCGTCGCCTGCAGGGTACACCCTAACCTTCTCCGAATCATTGGAAGTGCCATTTCCATTTTAGGCTATTATTACGATGGGGTCGCCACTCCCAAAGGCATTTTATGAAGCTACTGCCAGCTATTATACAGGCCGCCCCTAACATGGGAAACAGACGCCCTTGCAGCCGCCCCTAACCTGGGAAACAGACGCTGCCGATTGATGCTGTACTCATACTATTCCCCGAGTACTGGGTTGCCTCTTCCGCAATCTCCACCGTTCCGAAGTCCATCTTCTCCGCTGCAGATTCCGTTGAGGTCTTCGCACGTAACCCTGTGCACGGGGCCTATGTTATACCCCATAGGACTGGGTCATCACCAGAACTTAGCCGGTACTGTAGTTCCATGGTATATTACAGTACCGTTGCCCACCCCCGCGACGTGGACGCGCCTGGCAAGAATTATCCATGTAGCCAATTAGGATTGACTCATGGACCGGGTTAAGGAGCTGTCTAAATCCAGCCTCCAAGGCTAGAAACATTGAAATCGATTTTAAATGTGAACTATGTCACAATCCATGATGGCATCATCACGTCGAGGAGTATCACTCAAACAAAGGGGGTTCTACAAGGGGATCCCATGAGTCCAGTCCTCTTCAACGTAATTACCTCAGACATTGGGCAAACATTAGACTCAAGAACAGTCAAATTACTGATGTACGCGGATGACATGGTCATCCTCTCAAGATACCGAGATGACCTACAAACAGCTATGGGGAACATTAGGGTATGGGCGGAAGAAATCTCTATGGAAATTAACAGCTCCAAAACAAAGGCTATGAAATTTAGAAGGGGAGGAAGGATAGCTAAAATGGACCAACTCAAGTGTGGAGAAGAACCTTTAGAATTCGTACCCAACTTCAAATACCTGGGTGTCGTGCTACAAACTACTGGAACTGCCTTCTCCCTGCATGTACAGGAGCAAGCTACGGCAGCAACGAAAGCCTCATACGACATTCCCAAACTCCAAAGCCTATCCCTGTCAACAGCGATAAAGCTATTCAAAGTTAAAGTTATGCCGACCGCCACATATGGCATACAATTAATTTGGCCCTATTTGTCGGTGAATAACCTCAGGAAGCTATAGAGCGTCAAAGCGAGATTTATTAAGAGAGCTCTATCTATATCAAAATTCTCAAGGAACAGCTACGCCTATAAAATAGCACAGGAATCCTTCTTTATAGAAGACGTAAAGCACTCTTTCGATCTACCGGAAACTCAAACGTATAAAACCATCATGGAGGAGAGACGAAAAAAAGCCAACGAAATACCACAAGAAATAATGGAGACTGAAGCAATGAAGACAGATAACTGGAAGGGGCCAAATTTCAAACTTCGACATCTGTATACGCGATTCGCTGTCCATGGGTTCCATGGAAGGATCTGTCAGAATGAGACATTTGATGAGCCCAAGGAGGACTGCGTCTGCAAGAATTGCAATAATCCATGCCCCAAATACCACTTAGTGGATTGTGTAAGCAGGTCTCAATCTCTAATCGCAGAAATGTCAGAGTGGTGAAAACGTGATTGTACACATTGTGTTTAATAAAATCATATATTTATGATTCGTTAAGAAATGAAATGGGTTTCAACTTCATTAATTAATTTGTTCTTGGAGATCAGTGATCACTAATTTACACATATTTTAATACTAATGACTATCTTTTGCGTAATTGAAGAACTGTGCTCAATTTTAATAAAGCTGTCCTACACGGTGAAATGAAATTACACAAAATGTTGTTAATTACTGGTTTATTTGTTGAAAAATATACAAACTTCTCTAAAACACCTCACTCCACGTAATCTTGATGTTCAAATTTACATAGATTTCTTAATGGCAAACTCGTTAATAATGTTCTCATGTGAAAGTGTTTTTGTGAATTTGTATGTTATAGTTTAAGAAAGTAGGCTATGTAGAAGGACTAAAACATAGTTTTAAGTAACATGTATTCCTAAATTCATACGGAAAATAATATTAACGTCTGAAATACTTCATTTTAGCTTTTGAATGAATTGCCAAACTGCCGCTCTAGCCTGCAGCCTACTTAGCCTATTTAGAAATACGGCCCTGCGTATACCAATTATGAAAATAAGAATTCTACTTACTCGTTTAGATGGTTTCTTCTTGTATCACTCTCTTCATCCTGGGTTTCTTCTTTTATATCCTACCAACATGAATGAATAATTGATTTCGTTGCTACGAAATTACGCTTCTACACAATACACATTTAATAATGTAACTCAACATCACAGCTAAACTGAAAGTAAAGATACATCAGCTGTACAACTGACTGAGATTACTTTCCTATTCTCCGCCATATCTCGCTGCATTATACAAGTCTTCTGTACTTCTGAAACTTATCAAAGCCACCACTCCTTTATTTGTCAAGTTAATCTAAGTGCGATAGAAAAAGTGAAGAACAGCCTTTCTAGCAGTAAGACTGTAAGAGAATTTTAGCTTTCTAGTCTAACATTTCGTTTCATTTCAGTCTCAGCCCCTGCACATATTACTAAGAAGGTACTTGGCCCTCAACAGTTGTGCCAAGAACAGCTTTAAAGACTGATCATGTAAATCACTCATTATGCCAGATAAATAATATTGTGCAAGAACGTTTTCATAAAACAATGCAAAATTTTTGATTACGGCTAATAAAATTAAAAAAACTTCAAATAACTTTCTCTGAAGAGAGTGTAATGTAGAATATTGGACATAAATATTGTTACTACATAATGATGCAGCAATAGGCCCACTGTATTTGCATTATATATTAACAGCAGTTATTGAAATGATTGGGTTGCAGGGGAAAGGATTTATTTTCTAAACATCAGCACGTTCCCGTTTGCTCGGGCTGCCAACAAAGCTGAAATGTAAAGCTACAAGCCGACATGAATTATCATGAGTTCCCTTCTTAAGGCTGGCTTGGATGATGTTTGAGCCAGCAGGTTAGATTCATTAGGAAGCCCTTCCTGTTCTTGTGGGCAATGACGTCCAGCCACCTCAAACGGCGATGCACTGCATGATGCACGTCAAACCTTTCCTCTGACAACAATGAGGGGCGTGTCTTTATGGTGGCGAGAATGTTTATTGGCATTGCTGATTAAGGTATGCCCCGAGGAGTTCTGACATCAGTGCCGTTGGCTATCATATTAATAGCTAGGCACACTCATTGCGAGAAACACATATCGAGTATTATGCAAAGGATTTCATGAATGAAGGCATATACGGTATCATAAAGAAATACCTTAAAGAAGCGGTTCTATTAGTCATAACCCACTCTCAGTACTTCACATATCCATGCTTATAACTTGCACATTGAATCCAATATTTATACTTCCTGCCCTACGGCAAACTAAGTGCTCGGTACATTTTATATATTACAAAACTGGCAGATCCACATAATGTACCCTTCATCTATGATAATCCTCCATCAGTTCAGTGGACAGAGCCACGGCATAGATAGACGGAGATCATGGGTTTGAGCGCAACCCCTCCATCTATACGTGTAGTACTTTCCGTACAAATACCAACCTAACAAGCTACCTACCTCTTTCAGGTCTCCACCACTGACTGAAGATGGTGTGTCTACGTTGATGCGCGGAACGATCTCTGGTATGGACAGCTCTTCTATCTTGATATCCTCGGTGAGATCAGTATCATCCTGCAGAGATATTACTTGTTTCAGAAACACGTTCCTTTGCATAGGTGGAAACACATCCTACTCATAAATTGCAAACTTGCTCTGTGGTAATCGAAGAATAAAGTGACTTTCATAAGGTTTCCATCACCTGGAATTATTAATCTATATATTTGTATCAGTCAACACGTAGATTAGGCTGGGAAACCAAACATATATAACACACTTTCCTGGAAACAATTACATGTATTAACACTATTCACTGATAAAGAGAGAATTTAGGATTACATGTTTCGACTCTGATGCGGCAATCGTCAGATCGTGCTCATTAGCGTTAAAGATTAAAACTACACAAATATTTCAAAATATGTTTTGCTGTAACTTGTATAGCTTGTCTTCTAAATGCTAGTATTTTGATTTCGCAGTTAATTTCGTTATTCAAGAAGGTTAGCCTATTCCATGATGTTGTGTTTGCGATCTACGTATGGATGTATAATTTTCCAAAGAATAATATGTATTGTCCGTTGAGCCATTATATATTTAAACACAAATTGTGCTAAATGTTCCGGCATAACTCAACAAAATGACAGCGTTTCGCCCCGGTGTGCTATTGGGCTCTTCAGTTGGTTAAAGCACACCTCACCAAGACACTGTCTAGTACACACTGGGAAGGCCATTGCAAGACGTATTTGATACATGTGTATCCACGTCACGAGCAAAGCCAGTGCACTATGGGAGTCGAAACTCCACTCCAAAGCAATTATAACCTTATCTTGGCATTGAATATATAATTTTCCAAAGAATAATATGTATTGTCCGTTGAGCCATTACATATTTAAACACAAATTGTGCTAAATGTTCCGGCATAACTCAACAAAATGACAGTGTTTCGCCCCGGTGTGCAATTGGGCTCTTTAGTTGGTTAATGCACACCTCACCAAGACACTGTCTAGTACACACTGGGAAGGCCATTGCAAGACGTATTTGATACATGTGTATCCACGTCACGAGCAAAGCCAGTGCACTATGGGAGACGAAACTCCACTCCAAAGCAATTATAACCTTATCTTGGCATTGAATATATAATTTTCCAAAGAATAATATGTATTGTCCATTGAGCCATTATATATTTAAACACAATAAAACGTATGGATGTTACGCACATGTAAATAGTTGAGCTACACAATAATATAATACAATTAGAGTATTCACATTCATTTATATAACCGTTACAGTATCACGCTTAGGCACACCCGTCCCACAAGTGTTCACTCTTGACTAATTATTAGAGATATTATACATTTCAGGTTCCGTATTGACAGTAATCATTAAAATTAAAACTTACAATTTCCGCCTAGTCAATACTATACTTTTTTTATAAAATATTTCAAGGGTACATGTTTCAGGTCCCAATCTTTCTGGATCCTTCTTCAGCCCATAAAATCACACATGGAGCCCATCAAATCACAAGAACATCGATAAACACAAACTGCACACACACAATAAATAGATAAAACACTGTAAAAACATCTAAGAGTCTAAAATCTAAAAATAACATGCATGTTTTACTGTCTTCAGGAACATGTTTTCACTTGTTCTTCATCTAAATAAATGTCATTTGACGCTGTGAAACACTGGGCACATATTTTGAAGTCTATGAGTGGCGTGCTGTAAGAACTTGCTGTATATCTTGTACTGTTTTTTGTGGCTGAAGATGGGTTGGACGTCAATAGCTACATGTTACAAATTCTTGTTTTAAAATTTTATGCATTTGGCAACTTGTCTTAAGATAGTCTTCTGCCATACGGTATCTGAAATGATTGATATAATTAGTACTGAATGTAAGGAAAAAGCAATTACGTAAGACGGCTCGAAAACGGATTGCATAAAACTTACGGAAAAGTCAGAGAAGATTGGTTGGCGTGTAGCTACATTTGAATCCTGAAGAAGACAAACGGTGCGAGTTAATAACAAAGCATCTTACTTATAGCCCAGCTTACTATAACAAGAAAGAAGAAATTTGGTCGTATGAATTTAAGAAAACGTAAAAACTTACCGAAGTCAGACGAAAACAGCCCCGCGGCGACAAGTGGAGGTCAAGCTCCGCTCGGCTAGAGCAACTTACTGATACTGAGTGCGTGTGCCTGACGTGTATTAAGGAGTAAACAAACTGCTCGGCTTGAAGGGGTAGGGGGGGGGGGGGCCGTCGAGAATGGGCAAAGCGGTTTAGATGAGTTAGTGGTTGGAGAATGGGGGGGGGGGGGGGGGGGGGGTGAAGGATGGGGCTTATTAAAAGAAAAGATAGGCATTGTGACCTATGGCGGTTTATGCGTTTTGATATTTAAATGATCTGCTATCATATCGAATAATATGTTTGTCTCATAATTAATGTCATTCAAATTATTAGAGCAATTTGATCTCTGAGATGTATTTATGTGAATTGCTTCTAAGACATTCATCAAGCTGCCCTTATTGACGTAATGAAAGATGTTCATGTCATTGTCTATGGTCGTGAACTTATGACCGGATTCCTCCATATGTGTCGCCATTGCTGAAAACTTTCTGTGTTTAATGGCAGAAATATGTTCATTATAACGAATACGGAAGCTTCTTCCGGTTTGGCCTGTGTATGTAGCATTGCACTGGTTACAAGGCTAGCCAAGCCAACAGGTTGAAGTTCAGATATAAAGATCTTAAAATAAAACTAGCCAACATCATAAAGGACATCGACTTTCTTAAAAAATGCAAAAGACACAGAGTAGTACCACAACACTTGAAGGGTTATCAAAGGAAAGGACGAAAAAACCCATACGAAACTCACACACAATTTCTAGTTAATGACAAGATTCTCAAACGCGAAATAAAATTCTTACACATGAAGAAGACCAACGTGAGCAATACTTTATACCGTATTCATTTAGAAGCAGCCAATTCCATTAATAAAAAAGAATGGGACAAGTTTCAAATTACCGTATGTCAGATGGTACACTCTTGCGTCATTAAAAAAGTCAACACTTTAGATAATAAATTACAAAGGCTATTAAGTACCAAAGAGAGTTCCATGAATTCGAACAAATCCACAGGAAGTATTGACCACGTTTTTCAGAGCCCCGTGAAAAAATTTGACCAATGTCAGTCTCGACCAAAACGAACTGGAGTTACTCCGGAAAGGTCCCAAGCATAATTGGGAACGAAACCATAATAATGACGATCTAATTAACCTTGTAGCAGAAACTGAAGTAGCCATTCGAAAACTCCCAGCCGAAGAACAGAACGCGGCCAGATTCGAAACCAATAAGAAAATCAAGAAAATAGTCAACGCAAAGGAAATAAAACCAAAAAGCAGTCATAAAAGTATGCTGAAATCCAAAGCCCTCATCAATAAAATTAACACTAACAACATCATAGTAACAAAAGCTGACAAAGGTAACACCACGGTGCTGATTAGCAAAGATGACTACCGTATGTTAATAAAACCAACGATTTTATAAATGCCAATAGATTCACTGAAATCAAAAAGGACCCAACCAGTTCCATTCAGAAGCAACTCAAACAGCTATTAAAAAATACCATTTTTATCATAGAAGAAAGTCAGAATGACAAGACTCATTAATATGAATCCCGGCCTACCCACATTGAGAGCGTTACCCAAAATACACAAACCAGGCACCCCGATTAGACCAATCGTTAATATTAGAGACAGTCCGACTTATAGACTGGCTAAATTTGCACAGCAATATCTGAATAAATTTTACAGATTAGAAGCCAATTCATCATTTAAGAACACCATGCATTTTTGTGAAAAAACGATAGATTTAAAACTCAACGACAACAACACTATGCATTCTGTTGACGTCAAAGATATGTACACCAATATCCCGGTTAAGAAAACAATAGAAATTATCCATAATAAATTGATTAACGACAGCGATCTTTCTAAAGTAGAAATAGAAGAGCTCATAGCAATTATAAAATTCGTCACTAGTAACAACGTGTTTACCTTTAATGGGAAAATCTATAAGCAATTAGAAGGTCTCGCTATGGGATCCCCTCTTTCAGGCATTATGGCCAACATATATTTGGACCACATGGAGCAGGAAAAAATTATTAACAAAATCAAAGGCATTGAGTTCTGGGGCAGGTATGTGGACGATGTTTTCCTAATCATAAACAACCAAGTACAAGAGATAGATCAGTTAATGGACACTTTGAATAGCATCGATAATAACATTAAATTTACTTTAGAGTCAGAACGAGATAACAAAATTAATTATTTAGACTTAACGGTTACTAAAAAAGATAACCGGTTACAGTACAACATTTACAGGAAACTTTCACAGACAAACGTGATCATACGTCAGGATTCTAACCACCCGGGGCAACCACAAAAATGCGACTTTTATAAGCCTCATTAACAGAGCCTTAAGACTTCCATTGTCGGATAATGATTTGAAAGAAGAAATCAAAGTAATACAACAAATAGCCAAAGTCAATGGATATAGTCGCAAATATGTCAATAATTTGTTTCATAAATTGAAAAACAAACCTATCACTAAATTAACAAAAAGATAATTCCGCCAAGAAAAATCTAGCCACTTTAACTTTTTATAGTTCGATGTATTTATACAGTAACTAATGTATTAAAGAAATACAATATAAATGTAGCCTGCAAAACCAATAACTCAAATTTTAAAAAATTCTTCAATTCTAGTAAAGTCAACGTCACGAATTAACATACGAAATCCGGTGTTTATGAGCTCAATTGTAACCAGTGCAATGCTACATAACACAGGCCAAACCGAAGAAGCTTCCGTATTCGTTATAATGAACATATTTCTGCCATTAAACACAGAAAATTTTCAGCAATGGCGACACATATGGAGGAATCCGGTCATAAGTTCACGACCATAGACAATGACATGAACATCTTTCATTACGTCAATAAGGGCAGCTTGATGAATGTCTTAGAAGCAATTCACATAAATACATCTCAGAGATCAAATTGCTCTAATAATTTGAATGACATTAATTATGAGACAAACATATTATTCGATATGATAGCAGATCATTTAAATATCAAAACGCATAAACCGCCATAGGTCACAATGCCTATCTTTTCTTTTAATAAGCCCCATCCTTCACCCCCCCCCCCCCCATTCTCCAACCACTAACTCATCTAAACCGCTTTGCCCATTCTCGACCGCCCCCCCCCCCCCCCCCCCTCAAGCCGAGCAGTTTGTTTACTCCTTAATACACGTCAGGTACACGCACTCAGTATCAGTAAGTTGCTCTAGCCGAGCGGAGCTTGACCTCCACTTGTCGCCGCGGGGCTGTTTTCGTCTGACTTCGGTAAGTTTTTACGTTTTCTTAAATTCATACGACCAAATTTCTTCTTTCTTGTTATAGTAAGCTGGGCTATAAGTAAGATGCTTTGTTATTAACTCGCACCGTTTGTCTTCTTCAGGATTCAAATGTAGCTACACGCCAACCAATCTTCTCTGACTTTTCCGTAAGTTTTATGCAATCCGTTTTCGAGCCGTCTTACGTAATTGTTTTTTCCTTACATTCAGTACTAATTATATCAATCATTTCAGATACCGTATGGCAGAAGACTATCTTAAGACAAGTTGCCAAATGCATAAAATTTTAAAACAAGAATTTGTAACATGTAGCTATTGACGTCCAACCCATCTTCAGCCACAAAAAACAGTACAAGATATACAGCAAGTTCTTACAGCACGCCACTCATAGACTTCAAAATATGTGCCCAGTGTTTCACAGCGTCAAATGACATTTATTTAGATGAAGAACAAGTGAAAACATGTTCCTGAAGACAGTAAAACATGCATGTTATTTTTAGATTTTAGACTCTTAGATGTTTTTACAGTGTTTTATCTATTTATTGTGTGTGTGCAGTTTGTGTTTATCGATGTTCTTGTGATTTGATGGGCTCCATGTGTGATTTTATGGGCTGAAGAAGGGTCCAGAAAGATTGGGACCTGAAGCATGTACCCTTGAAATATTTTATAAAAAAAAGTATAGTATTGACTAGGCGGAAATTGTAAGTTTTAATTTTAACTCTTGACTAACTCGCACTTGACTAATGAGCTCGTCTTCCTGTCTTGAGCTGCTCGCGATATTCTGTCTCGGCTGACGACACTTGTACCTATTCCTAACTCAGATGACCATGATGATGATAGTCTGAGGCTGGAATGACTTCACATAGAGCTTTGCCATCACTATTGTAGGCAATTTATGCCTCTTGCCACAGAGTAGACTAAAGTCCATACATGCTTGTTTCAATATGATAATAAAATATACACGCGCGAACAGTGGGCCAAGCCATGGGGTCACCTCTAAGTGCGGTAGTAGCCGCGCAAACAGTGGTACTAGCCATGGGGTCACCTCTAAGTGGGGTAAGAGCCGACATTTTTATAAACACATTGGAAAATGAGTTCTTAGAAAGGAACTAGAAAAAGAGAATATTACAGTGGAAAAGATACGTAGATGATGTAATATGTGTCTATTGTTGTTTGAGTCATCAGTTTTTGGACCGGTTTGATGCAGTCACCATGCCTCCCTGGACTGGACCATTCCTTTAATCATTACATAGCTACCACAACATACATCCGAACAATCTCTTTAACATAATCTGACCTTAATCTACTCCTTAAGTTCTCGTACTCGATCCTTCCTTCCATAAATAAGCTTGCTATTCCTGGATGTCTTGGTAAGTGCCCTACCAACCTATCACTAGGAGTTGTAAGCAACATCTCTCCTCGAACCTCCTCCATGATTTTTGAATTGACACCTCAGGTGTCGGAGGAGGCCCGGGAATGTTGCGAATGCAAGAAGTCAGTTCTGGTTAGAGTTGACCTGGAACTAGCGTCAGTACTGGTAAAGTAGAACCTTTAATCACCTGTATATGGTGTTCCTCTTTAACAGCTCTCCCTTCATCTTGAAATATATCCCCAGCCTCATCCAGCAGGTTATCAGAGGTCAACTGCTGATCTGCCTCCTGCGAAGTATCATACAAGTATGGCCCAATGTTAACTAGACACAATATGAGTACCGCGATAACAGTCAACAGATCCAGGTTAGCCAACCATTTAATATTAAGTCACTACGTTCTAACATTGCTCGTCACCCACATCACTACGGTAATATGGCAATGTTAGGCTGCAAATTGAAATGCTACTTACAGTGTTAGATAATTCGTCTGTATGAGGCAACCACACTGGCTCGGTCTTGATTGATGGCTGTTTCTCCATTACGTTCAGGAAACTAGAACAGAGAAGAATTAAATAAGGACAGTACGCCAAATCAATCCGATATTAATAAATCAAAGTGGATCATTTGAGACTACCAAATGTACGGTATGTTAATACTTGTAACACGAATATAAAACACAAAGTGCACAGTGATTAAAGAGGTTAGGCCTATGTTGGTCAACAACTCATATGACCATACCATGCCACTTAACTTTGAAAAATGTGACTTACAGAAAGTGTTTGCATGTTGAGTATCATGGTCGTATGATATTAATATGTATCATTGCAACTGAATAGATGGATAGATAGATAGATAGATGGATAGATAGATAGATAGATAGATAGATAGATAGATAGATAGATAGATAGATAGATAGATAGATAGTTTTATTAATTCCATTTGATCAAATACATGTAAACAAAACATTTTTGATATAGGACACGTCAGAATTTACATCTATAAAATAAAAGTACTAATAGGTATATACAGTAATACTAATACTATAACTATTTATAACTTATTATAATAACAGATCTTAAGAGATACAATCTTATTGGACAACTATTTACACCTTATTCTATTATCATAATATGAAAACTTAATTCTATAAATACAACAACTTACAGCTAGGTATTACAATTAAAATAGAAAAGTAAAATATAATTATAGATTTCATCACTCCTATACGCTAAGATATTCAACTACAGAGTAAAAACAATGGCACTGCAGATAAGCTTTCAACATTCTATCAAAGGTTTTGAGTTTTGGGGCAAGTTTTATATACTGGGGTAGTTTATTGTATAATTTAACTCCTGTGTGATAACTTCCTTTTTGATATATGCTTGTGTGTGTGTGTGTGTGAAATATGAATGTTTTGATTTGTCTTGTGTTATCCTATGAACATCATTGTTTGTTTTAAGAAAAACATCCTTGTTCATTAAATTCTTTTTACAAAACACAATTCTTTCAAAGATATTTGTACAGGGCAGAGGGAGAATGTTTAAATCTTTAAACAGAGGTCTACATGATTCTCTAGTGTTTACATTTGCCATAATTCTATTCGCCCTCTTTTGTATCCTAAACGGGCTTAAATCCCGCCACGGCCATGATTGACAGACGTGCGTGAGCTCGGCTCCTCAGTTTAGGTGAATTAGAAGGTGTTATTGTGTAGTAGGTACATCCAAAATAAGTGGTTCACGTGTGTATAGTAAGTGAGCACAACCTGTGTTACGTTATTTCGAGTGATAACCCTTACATACATAACAAAATCATAATTAAACCAGGATGACGAGAAGCAAGAATAAGCGTGCCTCTAGAGACGCCAGCGATAGTGCCAACTTAATTGAAGAGACCGTAGCTAAGTTACTCGACGAGACTCTCAGTTCGGGTAAGTTTCTTGAAACTATTATATCCGCTATCTCTGTGAGAGTGACTGAAATTGTTATCAAAGGACTGGAGAAGTCTCTTCAGTTCAATATGGACCTGGTATCTGATCTCACTAAAAAACTTGAGAGTCGTGACTTTGAAATCCAAGCACTGAGAAATGAGCTTGAAGAAAAGTACGACTCCTTAGAACAATATAGCAGGAGAGCCAATATCAGGATTTTCGGTGTGCATGAAAGTACTCAAGAAAATACAGATGAACTTGCTCTAAACGTATTTAAAGATATTGGTGCAAGTGTTAATCTCCTTGATATTGACCGTAGCCATCGTGTTGGACCCAAATCCCCTGGAAAAACTAGGCCCATCATTGTGAAATTCACTTCATTCCGTACGAGGCAGGAGGTGTTCCTTAAAAAAAGATTGCTCAAGGGAAGCAATGTGACCATCCGTGAGGATCTCACCTCCACCCGACTGGCGATTCTGAAGGC
The DNA here is from genome assembly GCA_946902985.2 of Meconema thalassinum. Lineage (NCBI taxonomy): Eukaryota > Metazoa > Arthropoda > Insecta > Orthoptera > Tettigoniidae > Meconema > Meconema thalassinum. Next base: position 76,478 of record CAMPQE020000230.1, read on the forward strand.
TGCAATTTCTCGATTCTCAGTTAGAAATTGCTGGAGTTCTCAGGGCGATATCCTTATCAAGAAACCGGATAGTACCAAAATCAGGATTAACCGTATGAGTGACTTACCTAACTAATCAGTATCTACAGCTTAAAAACAATTCACCTAGCTGACTGCAGCCAGTATATGCCATCTTAGTTCTAATTATTATTATCTGTTCACTATTATATTATATTAGTCTTAGTTTACCATAGTACATTTCGGTTAGTTCAGTTATATTAGCCTTAATTAACCATAGTACATTTCGGTTAGTTCAAGTTTTCATTTTCTCAAGTTGGCAAACCTGATCGACAAGAATGTTACCTCTGACAGCAGCACTCTCGCAGCCACCCCCTGCAGTGAAAGGAATTTCTCCCGCACTCCCTCACCCCTCCCCTCCTACCGAACCGTTTCCATTCACTTCAAATAACAGGCTACAATTAGCTCCCGGAAACAATGACCTTATCTCGACTCGAGATCGACTGTTTGAAAATGTGTCACTTCACCCAACCGGAATCCATATAGCCCACGTGAATGTACAATCCTTATCGGCACATTTTCATGAACTATATACCTGATCTGTTCCATATTTGTTTGATGAGCGAGACGTGGCTATCACCGCTAAATCAGTCTAAATCATTCCACTTTCCCGGCTACACTCTAATACGTAATGACCGTGTCGGGAAGAGAGGAGGTGGAGTAGGAGCTTTCGTTAAGTCAAACCTTAATCCTAAAGTCTTAGCATGTTCTGATAGCCAGTATAATAGGAGGCCTGAATTTATGCTTTTTGAAATTGATGCCGCCCATCAAAAGTGCGCTGTCTGTGTTGTTTACAAAGCACCTTCACTGGGTCACTTGGAGGACGTGGAGAATGCGTTACTAAGAATCCTACCACTTTACCAACATGTAATAGTCATGGGCGATTTCAATACTAATATAGGCGACAACACCAAGTCTGAAACTCGGCAACTGCTGAATATGCTTTCGTCACGAAACATGAAAATATTAGAACTATTACCAACACATCACACGCGTACTTCACACACGACAATTGACTTGATATCAGTAAAGAACACTGACAGGGTGCTTCAGTTTGGTCAGACATCTGTACCCGGAATTTCAGCCCACGATTTAATCTATATCTCCTACTCATTAAAATGTCCCAAGACCAAACCAAGGACCATCATGTACAGAGACCTCTCTAAAATTGATATGAACTCCTTGACAGAAGACGCTCTATGTATCCCATGGCACGATATACTGACTATTCACAACATAGATGATAAGGTACACACAATGACCGAATACTTGACAGAACTTTATGACAGACATGCTCCGGTAAAATCTGTTCGAGCAACGCGACCTCCCGCACCTTGGCTCAGCCCGGAACTTAAAGTACTGATGGCTAAGCGCGATGTGGCACTCAGAAAGTTTAAGAGATTACCCACTCAACAGAATTATGATGATTACAAAAAACTTCGAAAAAAAACTTCCCAAACGGTACGTAATGCTCGAATCAGACATGCTCATAACCTGCTAGGAGGTAATATTAAACCCTCTGCGGCGTGGAAGGAACTAAGAAATATGGGAATAGGTAGAGAGAAAATTGACAACCCCATTAATCTACCTCTTGACACACTCAACGATCATTTTACAACTATCGGACACTCAGTTGACCCTGACATGAAACACAGAACTTTTGATTAATAACTACAACATCCCCACCCCTAACAGAGAAACATTCCATTTCTCGCATGTTACCCCCTCACAAGTCAGACGTGCTATTCTTCGAATAAAATCGAAATCTAAAGGGATTGACAATATAGAAATCGAATTATTCAAACGTATCATTGACATTATACTTCCCACAATAACACACATATTCAATCACTCGTTAATGACAGGTACGTACCCATCGCTTTGGAAAGCGGCCTTCGTCATCCCAATCCCAAAAAATACACAGGCTAAACATGTAAGCGATTATCGCCCAGTCAGTATACTATCATCCCTCTCCAAATCACTGGAATTTATCGTCCACGAACAACACTCCTCCTATTTGCTAGAGCACAATATCCTTGATGAACACCAATCATAGTACTACTACTGCACTACTCAAGGTCGCGGATGACATAAGAAAGGCTATGGATAGTGGGCTAGTAACAATCCTAACACTGCTTGATTTCAGTAAAGCCTTCGATACTGTTGATTACTCTCTTGTCTATTTAAAATTCATCTCTCCAAGAACAGTATCCAATGGATGGACTCTTATCTACGTGGACGTCAACAATGTGTTAAAATTAACTTAAATCAAATGTCTTCATGGCGTCCAGTTGAGAGAGGAGTCCCTCAGGGGTCAGTCCTTGGACCGCTCCTGTTTTCAATATATATATAAACGACATTCCGACATCAATCACTAAATGCAAACACCACCTATATGCTGATGATGTACAAATCTACCTGCATTCAGCACCAGAAAAACTATCGGAAGCAATCGGCACCTTTAATGAAGACTTAACTGAAATCTGTAACTGGACTCGCTTACATGGACTACGACTCAATGAGGCTAAAACCCAAGCAATCATAATCTCCCACCCGAAAATCCTCCTAAAACTAAAAAATGAACCCACATTACCAAAATTACGCTTGTGCGATTCCCCAATTGAATTCCGTGAGTCAGTTAAAGATCTAGGCGTTATTATAGATAAACATCTTTCTTGGACGCAGCACGTCTGCAACGTTTCCACAAAAGTATTTTCCGCATTGAATTCACTTAGAAGATTCTGGAATATTTTCTCTCGTGTATTAAAGGAACGACTTGTTTCCTCCCTAATATTGCCTCATTTTGATTACTGCGATGTGGTATACAAAGATCTCACTGTTACTCTTAAAAACAAACTCCAACATGCACAAAATGCCTGTGTACGCTACATATTTAATTTACGGTACTATGACCATGTCACCCCCGCTTATGAGCAACTTAACTGGTTACGTCTAAATCAACGCCGCGACCTCCATTCTTTATGTATTCTTCAACAAATACTCTCAACTTCAACTGCAGCTTACCTGCATTCTCAGTTTCACCGCCTCTCGTACGAGCATACTCTTGGAACACGGTCAAAAAACGACACGCTCTTGCTGATACCCATACACCGCACAGTACGCTATACCAACTCCTTCGTTGTTGCTACTGCACGACTGTGGAACAATCTGCCTCGCTCTGTCAGAGGAGCAACCCCGTCCAGCTTCAAGCAGCGTTGCCAGCAGTACATACTAAGTAAATGAAAGTTGAACTCTACATTTATGCTTATATTCTTACGTCGTATTACATATATTCAAACTTTCCAATTCTCACTTTCACATTTACTCTCTATTTAGATATCTAAATAACCTCCTTCAGTAACGACTAATTATCTTCATCATCATCTTCATCACCATCATTAGTCTACTTGTTTTCAGTAGCCTATTTCCTTTACCTTACTGTAATTTTAAACTTACTCCTAAGTATCTTAGTTATTTACCCTAACAATGCAACAATTTACAGCCTACACCACCAAGCTAATCCAGTTTATATGTATTTTATATTGTATAAATATTGTAATATTGTTAGATTTAAGTTGTATTTGTATTGTTCTTTACTTATTATTTGTATAATCTGGTTAGATGGAAGAGAGGGCCCAATGGCCCTAATCTTGTCAGTCAAAATAAATCTATCTATCTATCTATCTATCTAACATCTGGCGACATACCCCAAAATATGACCCCATATCTTAAGTATGAATGGTAATAAGCAAAATAGGTATTTCTTAATGTGTGCATGCTAGTGCAGGTTTTCAAAATACGTAACGCAAAGCACATCGAGTTCAGTTTAGTATTCAGATATTGTATATGTTTATTCCATTTCAAGTCTTGTTGTATCCATAGTCCTAAAAACTTTGTTTCTGATTTATTTTCTATTTGATGACCATTTAATAATATATTGGGCTTCGCAGGATTTCTATTCTGTGTAGTGTGGAAATTTACACATACTGTTTTTATAGTTGATTATGAGGCGATTATCTTGTGACCATTTGGTTAACTCTCCTGTAACGGAGTCAGCAGACTGCTGTATGACCTGTTAAGTTTCACCTTTTATTACGAATGTTGTATCGTCCGCAAACAAAATTTCCTTATGTGAATGAACGTTCTGTGTTATATCATTGATATATAGAAGGAACAGTAGTGGGCCCAAATCCGATCCCTGGGGTACTCCAAATTTAAAAATTAACTCATTGGACAATGTTTCATTAAGTAATTTGGTTCCATCGCCCTTGTGTCTCAAGCTTACTATTTGTTTAGGCCTTGTTAAGTAAGACTCTATCGATTTATTAGCTAGACCTCGAATACCGTATTGATTTAGTTTTGTAAGGAGGATTTTATGGTCAACAACATCAAATGTTTTCGATAAATCCAAGAATACGCCAGTTACATGTTCCTTATTGTCAATTAATTTCAGTATACTATTAATACATTCATAAATTGCTGTCTGTGTAGATTTTTCCGTTCTGAATCCATGTTGTGAGATTGATAATATTTTATTTTTTTCTATAAAACTTATCAGTCTCTTATACATGATTTTTTCCACAATTTTTGCGATACCAGTTGGTAAGGTAATAGGACGATAGTTATCTAATTCATCTTTTGAACCGTTTTTGTGCACTGGAATTACTTTTGATAACTTCAAAATATCCGGGTAAGTTCCTGAGAGAATTGAACTGTTTACTAAGTTTGTAAGTGGATTTATTATATTTTCTGCACATTTCTTTAAAATTGCATCTGGAATGCCATCAATGCATGCACAAAATTTATTTTTTAGCTCTTTTATTACTATTCTTACCTCTTCACTTCTGACATGATTTATAAATACAGAATCACTACATATATTTATTTTATTATTAGAATTTAGTGTATTTACCTGTGGTTTATTTAATAATTTTTGTGGAATTTCCAGAAAATAGTCATTGAAAGTGTTTGCTATTTCCTCTGGATTATTTATCACTTTATTATTTCTGGTCAGTGTATTGTTCCTTTGTATTTTAGCAGATTTTCCAGTTTCTTTCTTTATCACATACCACATAGCCCTGTTTTTATTAGTTGATTGGGAAGTAAAATTATCATTATGCATTTTCTTTGCTAGTCTTATTACATTACTTAATATGCTAGTGTATTTTTTGTAGTATAAATTGAATTCAGGTGTTGTGTGGTTTTGTTTATGTAATTTGTGTAGAAATTTCTTTCTTTGACATGAATTTATAATCTCTGTTGTTATCCAATTGTTAGTTTTGTTATTTTGATCAGTTCTTTGTCTAAAGGGGAATGCTCTTTCAAAATGGTGTTTTAGGGTACTGATGCATTAAATTTATAATTTACATTTTCTAGTTTATAAATTTCTGACTATGTTTCCTTATTTAATAAGTCATTTAAATATGTAACAATTGTTTCAGTGACCTGCACTTAGATTTTACTCCATTATCATTATTATTGATTGTTTCTGGTATTATTGGTACATGCTTGCAAGGCAGTGAAATAATGCATTGTATATTCTCTGTTATTATGTTCTCGTCAGTGAAACCAGGAGCTCCCATTGCAGAGGTCACGGACGGGATGGTAGGAGATTGTGCGTCACTAACTTCAAAGAATTATGCAGTTGTCATCGCTGGAGCAAACGACGTCTACAGAAACGAGAGTAAAAAGGTAATCAAAGGTTTAAAGGGTACATTGCCATCCATGCATAACACAAATTTCATTATTGTAAACATTCCGCAGAGATATGACTTAATTCCCAAATCATCTGTAAATGTAGAAATAGAGGCTACAAATGGAAAAATTCTTAAAATTTGTATGAGTTTTCCAAATGTCCAGATTATAGATGTTAGTAAATTAGACAGGAAGATCCATATTTTGCATGTTCTACACTGAAATAGGTCAGGAAAAGAGTACCTTAGTGATGAAATATGCAAAATTGTAAATTCAAATGGTAAGAATAGTTCAACAGTAATATCTTTAGAGTGGAAGCAGGGAAACTGGTAAAAGTAGCCAAACGTGAGATTTTCCTTTAATGGTGCATGACTCTAAAGCTTATACATATAACAATCCAACATGGCGACCTACCGAAATATTTAGATGGATCTCAATATCTACGAATATATTACAGCAATCAAACTGAACTTAATAACGTTCATAGGAGCTATGAACATAAGTTCACCTATAGGACTTTCAATAACCTGGTTATCACAATTCCAACATGGCGGCGACGCGAAGTCTAAATATCCACATGGTCGTTTCTCGCAATTTAACCATCCGAGTGCAGTGACACTTGGTACAGTAAATTCTTACAAATGTTAATCCACTGGCATCTAATTTTTTTCAATTGTTTCCATAACCACAAGATGGCAGCAGTATGAAATTTTAAACTCTCGTTTTTACTTCTTGTGTCCTAATCATGCGATTGAGTTTGAATACTACACGTACACAACAATCTTCATATAACAGTACATAACTCTAAGACCTACTGTACATATATAAAAATCCAACATGGCGACCATCCGCAATATTTAGTCGGTTCTCGATATCTACGAATCTATTACAGCAATCAAACTGAAATTGTGTATGTTGATAGAGGCAATTAACATAAGTAGGATATATGAAAATTGGCTGTATAGTTCTTCAAGGAACTACTTGTTGTAATTTGTTTGACAAATTAGGTGGGCGGCATGTACGGTGCTGCTCCCTATATTAACGGTAGTTCACCCAGTGCCCAAGTACTGCAGCGCCCGTAGCACGGTCGGGAATCATGGGCATTCCGTGTAATGTCATATCTTTGACTTCATGAGCTCTTTGTCTTATTTTATTGTACGTTGTCCTCTTTTGTTACAATTATGATCTAGTTAGTTTTAAGATATTAAACTACATAAGTTAGTAAATGTGAACTTCATTCTAATAGCTACCAAAGAGAATGTTTGAACACAACAGCACCACTGCTCTACTTTGTTCAAACAGTGATTGAAGAAGTCACCGAATCTTTGGATACACGTTCCCTCAACTTAGTTTAAGTTCATTAAATTATCAATAAGAATTTCTAAATACTATCAATATTCCGTATTTCTCTTGACCTAAGGAAAGTGACTTAATAGATTTTACACCTCTGTTATAATATTTGACCACTTTTATCAAATATTTACACTAGCTGCTATTTCACCACACTTCCACTGTGACGCCATCTTGCCAATGCCAGTATAGGCCAAGTCCCAAGCAAAGAGGAGTCATAATTAAGACCAAAGACAACCTACAATTTCTGTAACTTCTTTGTACAAGTCGACAAGTACAAGTCACTAGCTAATACAGACTTGATTGTTATGTGCTAAGCACCTTTGGATCATGACTTATGACGTCACATCCGGAATATTAGTCGACTACGGCCGAAACTGTAGCTTTGGGACACAGCCTTAGTAAACAGTTCAATTCTCACAAGTACTTACCCGGATATTTTGAAGTTATCAAAAGTAATTCCAGTGCACAAAAAAAGGTTCAAGAGATGAATTAGATAACTATCGAGCTATTACCTTTAGATATAGATATTTTATTCAATTAATTCCAAAGAGCCATAGGCTCGTACAGAGGAATTGTACAGTAATATGTGTGTTTACACACCAAGGAAGAAAATTCTGTAGGTAACACAAATTGATGAATAAGGACATAGGCCTATTATAAGGTTGATACCATATCTAAGATTGTTTAGACCAAGGTCCCTTAAAATGATAAGCACTTAGGATTTTTAATCTTATACATAACTTAACTTATTTGATGTATTACTTACCAACTGGTATTGCAAAAATTGTGGAAAGATTGTGTATAAGAGACTGATAAGTTTTATAGAGAAAAATAAAATACTATCAAATTCACAACATGGATTCAGAACGGAAAAATCTACACAGCCATCAATTTATGAATGTAGTAATAGTATACTGAAATTAACCAGATTACTTAAAGAAACCTTGTCCAGGGCTGTATTTCTAAATAGGCTAAGTAGGCTGCGGCAGATTGGCAATTTATTCAAAAGATGAAATGAAGTATTAATAATATTTTCCGTACGAATTTAAAAATATGTTTTTGTCCTTTCTATATAGCCTACTTTTTAAAACTATAACATAATACAAATTCACAAATACAACAAAAACACTTTCATATGAGAACATTATTAACGAGTTAAAAAGCTACGGTATGTAAATTTGAACATCAAGATTACTTGGGTTGTTTTAGAGAAGTTGGTATATTTTTCAAATAATCCAGGAATTAACTAGATTTTGTGTAATTTCATTTAACTTAATTCAAATTGAACACAATTCTTCAAGATAGTCATGAGCATTAAAATATAAGAATTTGTGTAAAATAGTGATCACTGATCTCCAAGAACAAATTAATTAATAAAGATGGAAACACATATCATTTTTAACGAATCTCAAAAGAAGTAAGAAAAAACAACTAGATAACTAATTTCATTATATAATTTACTATGTAAAGCATTAAAATAATTGTAGTTTTATCTAAACTAGGCCTAAATGAACTTGATGCTTAAAAAAGTTCAAAACGCCAATGAACTCTTTGTTGCATACAACAAATGTACTAAGCAAATATGAACTATAGAGGGGGGGGGGGCGGCAAATGGACTTTAGCCTATGGGCGGCAGACTCTTAAATCCGGGCATGCCAATTAGGGTATTATTAAATTTGGAGTACCCCAGGGATCGGTTTTGGGCCCACCACTCTTTCTTCTATATATCAATGATATAACACAGAACGTTCATTCTCATAAGGAAATTTTGTTTGCGGACGATACAACACTCGTAATAAAAGGTGAAACTAAACAAGTCTTACAGCAGTCTGCCGACTCCGTTACAGGAGAGTTAACCAAATGGTCACAAGATAATCGCCTCATAATAAACTATTAAAAAAAAACAGTATCTCTAAATTTCCACACTATACAGAATAGGAATCCTGCGAAGCCCAATATAACATTAAATGGTCATCAAATTTAAAATAAATCAGAAATAAAGTTTTTAGGACTATGGATACAACAAGACTTGAAATGGAATAAACATATACAATATCTGAATACTAAACTGAACTCGGTGTGCTTTGCGTTACGTATTTTGAAAACTTGCACAAGCATGCACACATTAGGAAATACTTATTTTGCTTATTTCCATTCATACTTAAGATATGGGGTCATATTTTGGGGTATGGCACCAGATATACTACGCACGTTTAGGATATAAAAGAGGGCGATTAGGATCATGACAAATGTAAACACTAGAGAATCATGTAGACCTCTGTTTAAAGATTTAAACATACTCCCACTGCCCTGCATTCATATTTTTGTAAGTATTATGTTTTATAAAAAGAATTTAATGAATAAAGACGTTTCTGTTAAAACAAACAATGATGTTCATAGGCATAATGCAAGACAAAATCAAAACATTCAAATTTCACACACACAAGTATATATCAAAAAGGAACTTTTCACACGGGAGTTGAATTATACAATAAACTACCCCAGTATATAAAATTTGCCCCAAAAATAAAAACTTTTGAAAGAATGTTGAAAGCTTATCTGCAGTGCCATTGTTTTTATTCTGAAGTTGAATATCTTAGCATATAGGAGCGATGAAGACTATAATTATATTTTACTTCTCTCTTTTAAATGTAATTGTATTCATAGAATTAAGTTTTCATATTGTGATAATAGAGTAAGGTGAAAATAGTTGTCCAGTAAGATGGTATCTCTTAAGATGTTATTATAATAAGTTATAAATAATTATAGTATTAGTAATATACTACCATTACACGTCGTGGCTTCGCCCGCGAATATTCTAGTCGTAAAGAGTACACTTAGCAAAATCTCAATCATGAAAGCTATGACTGATTTATCATTGGTATGAATGATCAGACTTGATCAATTCAGCTACTGGTGCAGTGGTTAGGGGCTTGTCATTCCTTCGTAGGTATCTCAGAGCGAAGTTATGTTTTCTGGGAATATCACAGACACTGTTATTTTAAGGGCCTTTAAATTTGGTTTTCGGAGACCCTTTATAGTAGGGTGAAAAAGACCTTTCGTACCACACTCACACGTGAATATTGCGTGAAAAAATTCTAGAATGCGCCTTGGCCCCCTTAAGTGCATTATACTGTATGTATTGATAAATTTTACATGTTAATTTGGTTCAGTGATAACCTTATAACCGTCTGGAAACTTTCACAGCAATGTAATAATTGGAATTGCATTGCGTCTTACAGAAATAGATGAACCTGTGAGATTCTGTTACCATGGTTACCGTGTTGCATTCTTTCATTATTCCATTGTAAATATACATGTTTTAAGGTATTTATTTAATTGTGAGGCATTTAAAGAGTTAGTGAGTGCGTTTCGCTATCGCATTGGGTTATGCTGAACCTGGAGGTACCCCATATGTGTAGGTTGGTATTAATAGGACCTTATTTACGGTACAAAACCGGAACGTGACCTTAGCAGAATAATATAGGGAGGGATACCGGTAAGTTCTTTTATTTTATAGATGTAATTTCTGACGTGCCCTATATCAAAAATGTATTGTATACACAGTGGTTTAGTTGGACCGGAACGCCGTTCCGGAAAATATCTTCCCGCTTTAGTATGACGTAACAATTTTACATTCAGTAAGAAAATCGTTTATAATCTATACATAGCGCTGAAACGTCACGGGTGTACTCTAGCGGACTAATATCGAACCTTACGGTTTTATGTTCATAAAATACGGTCGCTTTTACACTCCTGGGCGTTTTTCTGGTTCTCTAAGGTTCGCTACACTGCTATTGGATACGGAGAGCGGGAAGTGAGCACAACAACTTTCTTCCACTCGTTATGTTTGTGTGAATCCAAGTTTTATTTTATGTTTTGCTCGATGTGTTGCTGTGAAGCAGATATTACGGAATCTCTCTGCAGTTAAAGAACATCAGTAGCCCCATAGTACCTTTCAAGTTTTCCAGTGACTGTGAAAGTGAGTTGTGAGTCACAACTTGTGACAATGAGTTGACTTAAGTGGGTGGGTTCAAAAAAACGTGCTGGGGATGAAGATGAAGAATCAAAGAATACTAAAAAGGTGTGTGATGGCTCAAGTAAAAACGAAACTGAATGGAGTTCCGAGAACATTAGTTTCATTAAAGACGTGAGTATAGAGATAGACCCTGGGTTAAATGTTGCTGAAACGTGTGATGCAGATTCAAGGGAGAATCTAGGTTATGGTTCCACACCTTCTACCATCGACTGTGAAATTCAAGGACCCACCTACCAAAAACAAGATTTTCCTGACTGTTGGAACGAGTCTCAGTACCGTTATTTTTTGTCAGAGAACGAGTGGTTATTTGCAGGAAATAAAAATTTAGGCTGCAATATATGTAAAGTGGAAAGTAAATTAGGATTAGGAGTTTCTAAAGGAGCAGGACTTAAGCTAATGAAAGTATGGGTAGAATGCACGGTGCATCCCAACGGAAATAATATAAATCAACAACAAACAAGCCTTAGGAAAAAAATATTTGAGCACAAAAATTCAGAATCTCACTAAAAAGCTATGTTACGAAAATCAGAATCCAATAAAAATATATTTGAAAGTTGCTTGGACACTATGAATGTCAAACACCTAGAAACCACCGTTCGAGTATTTCGAACAGCATACTCAATTGCGAAAAGAAATAGACCCTTCGTAGACTTACAGGCTTATGTTGAACTTCAACAATTAAATGGTTTAGATGTGGGACGAGTTCTTCATACAAATGTTAGTTGTGCTAATATTATTGAACACATTTCACATGAAATGAGAAATAAAATAGCAAAATCTATAACAGAAAATCAGAGGAAAATCAGTATTATGATTGACGAATCAACAACAGTTAGTGTAAAATCTGTGTTAGTATAATGTTTGAGATGTGCTCTTTCAGATAACTCTGAAGTTGTTTCCTTTTTCTGGGACTTGATAGAACTTGAATCAACTACAGCAGATGTTATTACTCGCGAGATATTGAAGAATCTTTCTTCATATGGGATGAATGAAAACTTTCTGGCAGAACATTTAGTTGGTCTAGCATGTGATGGGGCCTCTGTAATGTTAGGTAGAAAAAATGGAGTTGGAGCACAGTTTTTAAAGTTATTTCCAGTTATAGTAATCTGGCACTGTTTAAACCATCGCTTGGAATTGGCCGTTTCTGATACAAGGAATGAAGTTACAGGTGTTAACCATTTCCATTCTTTCTTTGACAAATTGTATTCTTTATACAGGATGTCTCCCAAAAATCAAAGGGAACTCAACATTTGTGCTGCTTCACTGGAACAAAGAGTTAAGAAGATTGGGAAAATATTTACAATAAGATGGGTAGTTTCAAGCCAGAGAACTGTAAAAGCTGTCTGGGAAAACTACAGTGCTCTAGTAAAACATTTTAGTGAGGCCAAAAATGACCACCAGAGAGACTCCAAAGAAAGGGAAAAATTCCAAGGTCTAGAAAATATGTTAATTGTGTAGAATTTCTAGAAAATATTGCAATTATGTATGATGCTCTTGTTGAGTTAGCTGATTTGTCATTAGAGTTGCAGAAAAGAGAGACAAGTCTGACAGAGGCTCAAAATGCAATCAAGCGCACTATAAAAGTGTTTGAATCTATCTGTAACTCAGCTTCTGGAGAATACTACAGAACAGTTCTTAAAGCAACAGAAAACAAAAAGTTTAGAAACATAGGATTACATGATTCTAAAAAAGTTGTAAAAATTGACAGAAAGCAGTTTTTCAGAAGTCTTGTGAACAATTTAAATAACAGGCTTATGGAAAATGTGTCCACATCATCTCATCTTGGTTCCAGCTCTCGTCAGTAGAGACATGAGAGAATGACAAAAGTTATCACTGATTCAAAGGTACTATACAAAAATAATTGGCCCTCCACTTCTACTTTGGATATCTGATATGGTGATGAGAGTGTCGGCAACCTTTGTGACTTTTTCCACATGTCAGACAAGAGGGGGTACATTAATGCTTTTAGAAAGTATGTCGAGACCAAGGAAATTCCAGTGGAGCTGATGCCTTTAATCAAGACTGTACAGACCATTCCCATCTCTTCAGCAGAAGCTGAAAGAGCTTTCAGTACCATGAATGAGATCCACACCGAAAAGAGAAATAGGCTGCTGGTTGAAAGATCAAGCGGACTTATTTTCATAAGCAGCATAGGACCTCCTGTGCTTTTATTTAACCCACAACCATATCAGGTTATGGCTACGAAAGGGGAGACGTTCAGCTGATGAAACAACTTGTCGGAAATACGAGGCCGCTGATTTTGACACCCAATACGAGTCCATTTGGAAATTGCTGAATTAATAAGGTGAGTTCCTGTAAATATTTTTTTCCAACTAAATCACTGTGTATACATGTAATTGATCAAATAGATAAATAAAAATCTAATCTAATTTAAACAATCAAAACCGATTTGGGGTCAGGGGGAGTAAATATTATATTGTCACACGATAAAGTATAGTACAAACCTATCAACCTGCGTGAGTGTAAACGTAGGTTACTGCAAGAGCCTTATAAATCGCACTACTTGGCTTGCATGCAGGAATTCAGAGGCCACAAAATACATTCTCCTTGTGTTACATGACGCACAGCTCAAATAAGATACATCAACGCCTCTCCTTCCCATTGAGCTCTAATGCTACCGGATGTCGCCCTCGTCATATAGGCCGCAAGGAAAAGTGTTTCCAGCGACAAACTAATTTATGAGGATCTGAGAAGCAAATAAATATGATATTGTCAACTCAGGTTTCTGATATAAATAAAGAGTATCTAGTGACAAGGATTCCGGATATAGACGTTTTAAGTCTACCGTACGTCACAACATGGCGATTTAGCATCATCGACCAGAAGTAATCCATGCTGGAGTAAATGGCAGGAGAATGATGACTGGGCGTGTATGCGGGATACCGTACATGTTTAATACGAACTGACATATTAGGTCACATACAGGCAAAAACATTATAGTAACTAAACCGCCATCAAGGGCATTGCGCTTCTTGGCGATTATTTAAACCATAGATCTGATGTTGGGTTACATATTTCTAACACACCCACTTACACCAACAGCTGATCTACAGGGTCTTTGTTTTAGGTCGCCTCGCAGCACCACTCAGAGCACGGCTCGGCTGGCGCAATGACACGCCTTCCCTGGCCGTACAATGCATTGGTTATCGATATCGTACTGTATTAGGTCACCTTAGCCTTCATGACGGGGATATATCTCTCGGCAAATAAGTCACCCTGCCAGGCTATCGCCTTCCGTGCATGTTCCCGGAGGCGGGGCCCTGGGCGATATGATTAGGTGCGGCCCATAACAATCGGAAATTTAAAAAAAAAATGGAAAATAGTAGACTATTGTATAGTTCAGAATGTTTGATACTAAACAAGAAAGGTGAATTAGAGGAACTGGAGAAGAAAGAAAGAAAAATATTGAGGAAGATCTCAGGACCCGAAAAGAGAAACGATGGTAAATGGCGGAAGAGGCGAAATAAAGATCTTAACGGACAAGCAGAAAAAATCACAGATACGGTACCGGTACCATACGGAAGAGAAGATCGAAGTTCTATGGACACCTTACGAGAATGAGCGATAGTCGACTAACGAAGAAGATCTTTAATTACATCACGAAGATAAAAGCGACTACAAAATGGGTAGATGAAATAAGAAATGATATGGAGGAAGTTGGGGTCAGTCCTAATGAGATTTGGAATAGAGAGGTGTTTCGAGGTATGATTGATGCATACAAGGGGTTCCAGGAAAAGCAAAGGAGAAGAGCCAAGAACATCTGGTCGGAAGAAAGGAAGAGAATCCACAGTGAAAGGATGAAGAGTTTCTGGGAGCAGAAAAAAGGACTAATCAGCAAGTCAATTGTTTCCCGTGGTCCAAAGTAGGCCAAAATCGAAGAAAGAAGAAAATAAAGAATAGTTACAATATTTTGAATACACTACAGTACGGTACATTTTTTAATCATATGAAAGAACCATTTAATTCCCCTCGAAGAAGATTATTATATAAAATATTACTTTGCGACTTTTTTTCCCGGCAGAAGTCTTCTATCATTTCACTGAAGTCTAAACTTGTCGGGGCTACATGACCGCGTTGCCGC
Source organism: Meconema thalassinum (assembly GCA_946902985.2). NCBI lineage: Eukaryota > Metazoa > Arthropoda > Insecta > Orthoptera > Tettigoniidae > Meconema > Meconema thalassinum. The sequence continues at coordinate 91,723 of CAMPQE020000230.1, forward strand.
AGCCCCTAAACTTAAGAACCAACCAATCTAAACTTGCTAAACGGTCACGGGAGGTCATAGCTGCACTGAAAAAAGAATATGAATTATAAAAAAAGTTTGAAAAGTATAATTAATTTATCAATTAAATTTAAACTTAAACTGCGTGTGTATTTTATGTAAGAGATCATGTGAGAGACATCATGTATTAACATGCAGTGAACGTCAGATGTCTCTTACAAAATTTTGTACCAAATGAGCTTGTATGGTATTCCTATTATTATGGCCATTGGCTGAAATAAAATTTATTATTAAATTTAAAACAATCCATAGCGCAGGGCCCCCCAGACCGCGGGGCACTGGGCGTCGCCCTCCTCTCCATCCCCTAGATCCACCCCTGCATGATGTTCCCCTGATACTCGGAGCAACCTAAAAAAAGACCCTGTAGAATGTACCGTAATAGACATTTGTCAACGAGACTTGAATCAAACAGTACCCTACTTAAACATAATACAATTTCTGAAAACATATTTGTATACAATGTATTCGGTACTTAAAGTACTAATTAACAATTCATTCCCATTCGTTGGGTACAATACACATGTATTGCTTTCCGTAAAGGTTTGGCGAGTACTATCTGCAATCATTTCTTGTGTGGACAAATAGTGCAATGAAATTATTTTCTCTTGAACCTTTTCCCTAATGAAATTAGTTTGGTGTTTATATGTTTAGTGCACCTATGAAAAACGGTTTTTTTTTTTGCAATTTTCTGTGCACTTCGACTGTCATTATACAAATCAATTTCTTGATTACAATCCATCAACACACACTGCAAATCAGACTCACCTTTAACACATTCAATTTTATTAGACCTTGATTAGAACTGTAACTGTTTCTAAGCTCCACGTTGGGATGACAAATGTAACGGTATTTACTTTGCTCCACGTTGAGCGTACAATTGAAACGTTCTTACTAGCCCTGAGTTGCACTTTGAAATATTTACTCTGCCTAAGATATGTTGTTTTAATGGGCGCCAAGACCTCAACGCTATGTTGAAATCTAAATTTATATTTAAAAACACCTAGCTCTGGTAGAACACCTTCAAGACTCTATTCACTCAGATCGTTGTATGATTTGATCATTAACCCAACAAACAATTGTATCAGAAGAAGGAATTGGTCTATATCTAATGCTACCTACTGAAAGCAAAGATTGCATGGTTAAAAGAAATGAATGTATTATATAAAACAAGTATTGCAACATTAATAATAATAATAATAATAATAATAACTTTTGAATTTAAATTGGAGCGTTGCGATTGGAATATTACCGCTAGAAAATTACGTGAAAACGGAGTCGGATAAATTACTGATTTTACTCTTATTCCCAAGCTATGAAGTTACTGAAATACTGAATATTAAACAAAGAGACGAGAGATTGCGTAGTTCTGAGTCTTTCGCGCTTACCACTGGAAATTGCCGTAGCATTTCCCTCGTACTGGATGTTGTAGAGAGCTTCCCACAGCCTCCTGGTGGTCGTCATCTTCTTCGTTAGTTGATGATCTACTTGTAGATATGATAACTTTATGGTCCGAACATCGGAGCCAATCACACGTACAACCACACTGGTTAAGTTTTACAAAGATAGTCGCCTTGCCTCCACGGCGCGCAAACCATATATGCACTCCACGCCTCCCTTCCCTGGACCCGGCTTCTTCTCGCCCGCTCTCCTCTGATTGGCTGGGCCACCACGCGCTACCCCTCTCCTCAGGGTCATTACACTCGGCGTGAGGATGATGTCGATTACCGTTCCAGACTAATTCGACTTTCCTTGAAGCAGTAATCCAGGCTTGCGTCATGCTACTCGACAAGATTAAGCCTGTAGCCGAATTCCCCGTGACTCACCTCTCTCATAATACCCTAACTGACAAAACTCCGTAAAATTCCGTAATTAAATAATTTTCTATGATACTGTTGTTCGTAATAATTTGCTTGATAGTGTTTCTATAACATAGAAAACCTATCTGATTACTTATAGTTTTATAAAAATGCTCCAAAGAAATACCTTAATAATTATAATAAGTTAATAATAATAATAAATTAACATGAAAACTTCTCTTGGCTGAACAATTTGCCGCGTAAATAAATATAGAATGGCTTCCTACTGACTTATGTCAGAGGCACAAAATCCCCTCGAAAAACACGTTACATATTCGCCTCGGATCATCGGATGATTTACCGTGACGACGGCCCATTATCCGATTATCCCAGACACGTTATTAAATCCCCATCCAAAATACATATTACATAAATGAAATCACCCTAAAATACATATATATACACTCATCATTTTCTTTACGCACTTTGCGTCAAAGTTTGTCGTCATTATGGATTGCACTTTGCAACCAGTCCAATGTTTTTCATATAGAATAATGGTCCACGGATATTTCCGCCTCTCAAATTTCTCTATGTTGGAAAAATATACATAAATAATGTGTGAGCACTATGTATATAAGATGTCACATCACACGCATCAAAGGTGTTCTGATATTTTTATATCACCATAGAACTTCCTAATTTCACTGGAGGTTCCTTCCTTATGGTGAAATTTATTCTCACTTATCACTGAGCACACGATCACACTATTGTGGCAGCACCTCGTGACCATAATACTTAATCTCTCTTTATATAAGACGAAATTAATATGACTTCTGAAAAAAAACAGTAAGTGCGCATTACATATAACACCAAATATTTCTGTGCCGTAATCGCCCTGTCTTCTTAAGTTCCCGTAGACCATATTCTACTTAATACTAGTTCTCAACACAGACCAGTTCTCCTCACACAAATAATACCATTGTACAAATTACCTTAAATTACACACTTACAAATCTTACAAGGCGAGGCCGTAAACAGAAATCACGTGTGCTGTTATGTATGAGTTTCATGAAGGACTGTCTCGCCTTCTGATGGCCCATCTTTTGTCTCGTGGACGCCTTAAGCAAAAATACCCTGTTCAAGCGCTCACCCATCTCTTGGAGACAAATGGGAATTCACCAACGCTACCAAATTCTGGCCTTGGTGTATCGAGACATTTTAATGCTCAAGAGCATCCGAAAATCCCGTCATATTTCCCTGTACCTTAAAAACTCTCAATTACTTACATACTACCCCCCTGTGTGACTTCTGATACGCCTGCCTGGAAGACCAGATCTTCCACACACCAAATACCACACTTACTCATTTGATAGGCTGGCTCGCCAGCTAAACACACTTACTTTATGACACATACTTAATGGCATCACGTTGCTCCACTAACATATTTCTCAGTGTCTGTAACGATGCCCTGTTGCTACTGTCCACACATGCCAACCCTACTTTCCTATGGCGTCACACCTCAACTCGACACTCTATGACCTAAAAATGTCACTTCTGACTGACAGAATGACGACTTAGACAGCTTCAAAGTGAACCCTGCCTGATCTAACTTCTGAAAAACTATATCTAAATGACGTAGATGCTCCTCAAAACTGCGTGAACTAATTACCATATCCGCAATGTAAATGGTTACAAACTCTCCTGTGTCATCCCCTAATGCGATGTTTAAAGCCCTAATTAAAGCTGCTGAACTACTCTTTAACCCATAAGGTGTTCTACAAAATTGATAAAGGTTATATTTATGACTAAAAGCTGTAAATGGTCTATCTTCGTACATAAGTGGCACTTGCCAAAACCTGGAACTCAAATCTACACAAGTGAAATACTTCTTCCCCTCAAATGTTTGCATTAATTCCTCTATTGACATAGATTTCAGCTGATCTGAACTAATTCTACTGTTAACCAAACGAGCGTCTAAACAAATACGAACCGTGCCGTCGGCCTTGGGTACCGTGATCAAAGAATTAACATATGGACTGTTAGAGTGCTCAATAATCCCATCTTCAAGCATCTGGTTAATTTGTGCCTCAACTGCACTCTGATAAGCGAAAGGTACAGGATATCTATGTCCTGTGAATACTGACCTATCAATAACGTTCAATGAGTGTGTATAGCAATTGGCCATACCAATGCGATCCTCAAAAAACTCTCCTATTACACAATAACACATCATAGACCCGAACACACTGTTCCACCTCTATATTTCCCTGAAATGCAGCATCACGTAACGAGTCCTCTAGACTACCGTTCGTAATCACACTGCCCACAAAACATGGAGAACCCCGCTCTACGGCTGGCGATATCTCATTTAAAGTACAAATCACACCTACAACACTACTTCTCTGAATATGGTCATTGAACGCTACTTCTACTTCAGAATCACCCCCATTTAAATTTCAAACTCCCTACATCATAACATAAGTTACCAGACACTCTACTTAGCCACTCTGAACCCAAGATAACACTGAATACTAAATTTGGAATTACAAGACAAATCTGCTTTTCTATATGATTATTAATTTTAATGTCTACTAAAACTTGCTTAGAAATTACTTTTGACCTCTTCCCAACAGCTGTGATAACAAAAGTGCTTTTAATTGGCATCTCCTCAAAATTTACTCCAGGTCCTTTCATTTTATCATAAAATGCACTACTTATGCAACTCTTCATACAACCACTATCAATTAAAACATCTGTGTACGCCGCGGACACGTTAAATTTAACTATGGGGCTCTTACTAACCACCTCCTGAATAATACCTTCATCATTTAGTTCACGTAATAATTCATTTCTTAAATTTAGGTCATAGGGTTCCTGTATAACTGTATGGACAGGGCATGTTACAGACTGAGATTCTGACCTTACATCGCAGCCTGGTCCGTGTTTAAAGCATTACTACCGCTTGGTGTAGTACTACTCACTACTGCACTGGTCTGGTTGTTCTGGGTTGTGTTAACGGTATCTCTCTGTCCGTTATTACCATTGGGCTGATTCCCTCCTTGACCTCTGTTCTGGTTATAATTATTATTGTTATTATACCTCCCTTGGTTACCCCTAAAATCATTATTTCGGCCTTGATTTCCCCCGAAATCGTTATTTATATCTTGGTAGTTCGTACCATACCCATTTCCTCTGCACTGGTTTGCTGATTATTGTTATTATTTTGGTTCCCCCTAATTTGAACGTTGGCCCCTTCGCCACTATTCCCTTGAACTTCCTGGTTCCTATTCTCATTAGGCCTGTTATTATGGTTACCCTGGTTCCTACCGAAATTCTCCTCGTAACCACCTCTTCCCAGAGGATCGAATGTACTCAATAAATTCTCCACTTGTGAAATAGATTTAACATTTTGGATACAGGCAGCTTCTTTAATTCTATATGGAAAATGTCTTAGTAATACCATGACTACATCACTTTCCTCCTTCAAACTATCCATATATTTGCATGTCAATACCTGTCCTAAAAAGTACTCGGTCATAGTGTAGTTTCCTCTCGGGTTATATTTCCCACACACAATTCCCTCACGAAGCTGAGACTGAATCACCTCATTCCAAAATTTCTCACAAAATTTAACTTTAAAATCTGAAATATTCTCGAAATTGTCTCTGTAGACAGCAAACCAGTTTCTTGTCTCCCCTACAAACGCTTGCTCTAATATCTCAACTACCTGGCACCACTCAATACTACCATCTTCCAACCTCTCCCCGAATTTATTTTCTATTGTATTCATGAACTCCATTGGACAACCCTGTCGATTACTAAATTTGCCTAGTTCTATTTCCCTGTGTGTGCTATTCACATAAACTGGCCTACTCTGACTATTTTCTTGCCTAATTCTAGCTTTCAACTTCTGTTCTAATTCAGCAATTTTCTCCTCAGCTTTTCTTTCGATATTAGTTACAGTTAACCTAATGCTCCCTTCCGATGCTTCAACTTTACCACTTAATTTAGCTTGTTTCTCATTAATCTCATTAATGCTTTCCTTATTCCTCTCCCTCAAAGTATTAACTTCAGTGATTATTTCTGCATGTACTTTATCAATTCTTCCCCCAGCTGTTCTTTAACCTCTTTAGTTGCTACTTGAATTTTGTCAATTTCTCCCCCCAATTCCTTTTTGACCTGCTGTGTTTCCAGTTGCACTAGTTCTTTTAAATTTTCAGCCTGTGTACTGATTCTAATTTCTAACTCCTCCTGTACTTTTCCTAATTTTCTGTCTACATCTGCAATAATCTCTTTAGCCTTCTCTTCCATCACCCCTCTGATTTCTCCTCTAATCTGCTAAAATTTCTTATCTAATTTTAGATTGTTCTCTTCAAATTTCTCATTTAATTTGTTGCTCATTTCCTTACTGTTTTGTTCAAGTTTAGCATTTAAAGTTTCAGTACTCTCTCTATTTTCCCTACTGTTTTGTTCAAGTTTAGCATTATTTTGTTCGAGTTTAGCATTGTTTTGTTCAAGTTTAGCGTTTAGAGCATCTGTGATAATTTTATTTTGTTGCATAAACTGAAGAAGCAAACTCTCTAACCCTGCTTGAATGTTTTGATTACTCCCCTCAGTATCGAGATTTACCTCCGACATCCCTGTACTGCATTCATTTCCAAGACTAGCCATACTGCTCGTATCTTCACTATCCAACTGGTGACCACTACGCAACTTCATCTCTTCCTCAGCACTACCCATGCTGATACACACCGATAAATGAAAAACCCCCCAAATACAGGCACAGAAATATATACCCTTCTCCTTCCACAAATGTTATTAGGTTTTCGGCCCCAAGTAGGTAGCGACAAGTGTAACTGTTTCTAAGCTCCACGTTGGGATGACAAATGTAACGGTATTTACTTTGCTCCACGTTGAGCGTACAATTGAAACGTTCTTACTAGCCCTGAGTTGCACTTTGAAATATTTACTCTGCCTAAGATATGTTGTTTTAATGGGCGCCAAGACCTCAACGCTATGTTGAAATCTAAATTTATATTTAACAACACCTAGCTCTGGTAGAACACCTTCAAGACTCTATTCACTCAGATCGTTGTATGATTTGATCATTAACCCAACAAACAATTGTATCAGAAGAAGGAATTGGTCTATATCTAATGCTACCTACTGAAAGCAAAGATTGCATGGTTAAAAGAAATGAATGTATTATATAAAACAAGTATTGCAACATTAATAATAATAATAATAATAACTTTTGAATTTAAATTGGAGCGTTGCGATTGGAATATTACCGCTAGAAAATTACGTGAAAACGGAGTCGGATAAATTACTGATTTTACTCTTAATCCCAAGCTATGAAGTTACTGAAATACTGAACATTAAACAAAGAGACGAGAGATTGCGTGGTTCTGAGTCATTCGCGCTTACCACTGGAAATTGCCGTAGCATTTCCCTCGTACTGGATGATGTAGAGAGCTTCCCACAGCCTCCTGGTTGTCGTCATCTTCTTCGTTAGTTGATGATCTACTTGTAGATATGATAACTTTATGGTCCGAACATCGGAGCCAATCACACGTACAACCACACTGGTTAAGTTTTACAAAGATAGTCGCCTTGCCTCCACGGCGCGCAAACCATATATGCACTCCACGCCTCCCCTCCCTGGACCCGGCTTCTTCTCGCCCGCTCTCCTCTGATTGGTTGGGCCACCACGCGCTACCCCTCTCCTCAGGGTCATTACACTCGGCGTGAGGATGATGTCGATTACCGATCCAGTCTAATTCGACTTTCCTTGAAGCAGCAACCCAGGCTTGCGTCATGCTACTCGACAAGATTAAGCCTGTAGCCGAATTCCCCGTGACTCACCTCTCTCATAATACCCTAACTGACAAAACTCCGTAAAATTCCGTAATCAAATAATTTTCTATGATACTGTTGTTCGTAATAATTTGCTTGATAGTGTTTTCTTTAACATAGAAAACCTATCTGATTACTTATAGTTTTATAAAATTGCTCCAAAGAAATACCTTAATAATAATAATAATAATAATAAGTTAATAATAATAATAATAATAAATTAACATGAAAACTTCTCATGGCTGAACAATTTGCCGCGTAAATAAATATAGAATGGCTTCCTACTGACTTATGTCAGTGGCATAAAATCCCCTCGAAAAACACGTTACAGAACCAATCAAATCAAACATCAGACTCTTAAGATAAACTGCTTCCTTCGCAGCCTCTGACAAAGCTGCATAGGCCTACTCAGCCTCTGTCGATGAAGTAGCAACTGAGCTCTGCTTGCGAGCTTCCCATGATATGGCAGCATTAGCAAGCTTGGAAAGATAAGGACTTACTATCACTATCTGTGGAAAAACTGGCATCTGCAAACCCTACCAAATCTAAACCAGTGCTCGTAAAAATGAGCCCTTGATTTATCGTACCGTACCTTTAAGATACCGGTACCAAAGTACCCATTTGGCTGCAAGCCAATGCTCCTCACTGTGGCAAGAATTAAACTGACTTAAATATGACAATGCATAGGCAATATCTGGTCTAGTTAGTCAGTTATTGTTGTTTAAAGGGGCGGAACTACGAGGTCATCTGCCCCTATATCTGGTCTAGTACACACACTCAAGTACATAATTGAATCTATCAGCTGCTGATAAGTAGGGCCCGGATGTTGATGACCTTAAATTATCAAAAAATGACCTCATTGTTTTAAAAAAATATCTAAAAATGACCATTTAAAAAATCTAAAAATGATCAATTTCGTGATTGTCTTGTACAAATAATGGTTCAAATAACAAACATTCTTAGTAGAATTAGTGTATTACTACTATTAACAATATGTCATTTTCATTTCTACTGCAAAGTGAAAAATATATTGGTAACTAAACATACGGTATCTTAGTTAGCCTTAGCATTACACCACCATCGTCATCATCAAGTTATCAAAGGTAAAGGAACGGCGGTTGTCAGCTAATACTGTTTTATACTTCGAGAAACTTCTCTCCACTTCCACTGAAGTAATAGGAGCATATTTGAAAACCACTGTCACTGGCTGTTAAATCCTCTTCAAAAATGTCAATTCTGAAGTCTTCTCCCGACAATACAAATGCTCTCTTCTGTCTGACTGTGTCACCTTTTACATGTTTTATACAACCTTCAGCATTTCTGACTAACTGTTGACTTGGCCAATACCATGCCACTTTCTTCTAGACAGGTTATGGTTTCTGACAAAAATTAAAAAATTGATTTTATGCAAGCCAATTTACCTTCCATTTGAGGATCAGAAAACAGGTCCAGAGCACTCCCAATAGCCTTAGCATATGTCCTATAAAAGCCATTCACTACTTCTCTCTCACTATCTGAAAATTGTCACAATAGCATACGCAGGCAGTCAACCAGGTACCCCAGCGTGTTAAAACTGGTGGGGGGGGGGGGGGCAAAGCTATATCAGGGGCATTGTCTTTTAAATACTTAGTGCGGGATGGTGCTTTGACAAAGACTTTCTTGACAGTGGAGACTAATCTACCTACTTCTGAAAATTTTTATCGGGCCTCTTCTGCAATTCGATGAAACTAATGGGCCAGACAAGTAGCATGCACCATCATATTGTAAAATGCTTTGATAGATTTTGCTAATTTTACCATGTAAGGTGCTGCATTTGTTAGGAAGAGGAGCACATTCTCATGCTGTATTCCCATAGGCCATATTAAACACATGGATTTATCGAACAGTTTGCATATCCGGGACTGTTTGTTTCTAGGGTCCCTATCACTACATTTCCTACATAACGTCCCTCTGAATCTGTAGTCTCGTCAATTCTTACGTAAATTTTCTTCCCATTCACACATTCACGTATTCGGTTTAACGTGTCTTCGTAACATTTTGATAGGTAGATTTTACGCAATGTTGATTCGTCTGGAATAGTATGACCGGTGTTGCGTTCTATGAAATCACTAAATTTAGGATTGCTTAGTTTTCCTAGTGGAATATTAGCACTAACAAACACTTCACATAATTCTTTATAAAAGGAAGATGACTTGTTATTTGATGTCGAAGCAGTTCCTTTTAACAGCAATTGAGACATTTTCCTTTTCTCCAAATTTTCAAAACCACGCAAATGTTTATCGCACCCGACATGTTGTTGTACGGTGAACCGTTAATCTGCAGTGATATTTGAAGATTTTGAACATGAGATCTCGTTTATTTAAAATCATTAAGGAGACGTGGCTAAACCACTGCAACGCTCTAGAATCATTATAGCCTACTTCTACGTAATGGAGATCATCCACCACGAGAGATGTTGTCTACAATTGTGTTGTACGAGCTACAAGATGTACTGTATTTGGTGTACAGTTCCCAGGCCGAGAGGAAGAGTTCGTAAGGACTTTCCGGGTTCGAAAACAGGTGGGAGGAACGTGTATACTGTATTCCAGTATACTATTGGAACGAAACTTGGGCATTTACTCCAACTTATGTCAGCATCGAGAACCTTCACAAGGTAGAAATCGACCATTTATCAGTAGAAGTAGAGCATGAATATTTCGTAGTTTCCAGTTGCCAATTTTATTACTATTAATTGATGATGAAGTTTAAGTCTGATGCTATTTCATTCTTGATCTCAGATTCAATTTGTTTTGGATCGTAGTACGGCCATATTCTTTTGGTATATATATTTGAATTTTGATAATATTTTCGACTTTGCATTTATCTTGAAAATTAATATAGCATTTAGATCCTTTTTGGTTCTTGAGAAGACCATCGCTAGGGGAAGATATACGTGCAGTACAAGTAGTCCAAGCATTTGTTAATGCGTTATTGAACATTTTGATCTTTTTGAATATTTTCTAATTTTGATATTCTTCGAAATATTTGTCGATAACTTTGAATTATCCTAATTTTGATCTACGATTTCAAGCAAGCTTTTTCATAGCAGATTTAGGATTGGTGAATGTTGATATGAATTTTGATTGGTAGATTTTGATATTTTTGAGGAATGAGGTGTTGATCATTCCGTTATGTAGGATCGTATTTCTCGATTGAGACGGTTCATTCTTTGAAAGACCCTAATGTTTCACATGTGATTAACTCAGAATTTTGATAACCTTTTTCGACTTTGCATTTATCTTGAAAATTAATATAGCATTTAGAATCTTTTTGATTCTTGAGAAAACCATCGCTAGGGGAAGATATACTGAATATATAAGTAGGCCAAGCATTTGTTAATACGTTATTGAACATTTTGATCTTTTTGAATATTTTCTAATTTTGGTATTCTTCGAAATATTTTTCGATAACTTCGAACTATCGTAATTTTGATCTACCATTTCAAGCATGCTTTTTCATAGCAGATTTAGGATTGGTGAATGTTGATATGAATTTTGATTGGTAGATTTCGTTTTTTTTTTTTTGAGGAATGAAGTGTTGATCATTCCGTTATGTAGGATCGTATTTCTCGATTGAGACGGGTGATTAACTCTGTTAGCTGGGAATGACTCATGGTGCAGGGAATTTCATAATTTGTTCAGTTTCTCTGGAGAGGTGAATTTTCCTTACTTTTGATCAAATTTAATTCTTCATTTCAACTTCTTTAGTTTGGATTTTTCTTAGCTAATTTATGGTTGGAGAATTAATTGTTTCTTGACGTAGGAATTACTGCGAATTGGAATTTAATTCAGATTGTTATTATTCTCGAACTATCAATATTTCCAAAATCAAGTCTGTAAATTATTTTTATTAATTTATGAGATAGTATTTTCTTGAATGGTATTGTAATTGAGATTTCTTATGATAACTATGCACGCTATTAGACCATATTCAAGCATAGCTGAATGTGGAGTTACGAGTAGTTAAAGTATTAATCCACGAAATATCGGAGTTTCAGTAAGATTTGTGATCACTATGTGAGTGATGGAATAGGGTGTATTTGAAGTGAAGTACAGTGTGATGCACAAGTTTACATGAGCTCAGTATAGCTGAAGTGTATAAGAATTTTCTGGTGTATTTAACACGTGAACAATGTAAATTTATGTGCGTGGAGTACAATATTAATGTCTAGTGAGACCTCATCGTCATATTTTGAGTGGATTTTCGTGCATGTTGATGCAAAGTTACGTTTGTATTGGAGACAGGGTTTATTCCAAGCTCAGTATTAATGAAGTTTAAGGTGACCATGATTTATTAATCGATGTTCGTAATATCAAAGCCAGTCAAGTTATGCTAAAACATCTTTATTATGGTATGTAATGATTTTGAGATCTACATTTAACTGAACTTTATCATTTGGTTTAATCATACCCATTGTGGAATTACAATGATATGACAAGTAATTGAGGCGTATGGATGATGAATGTCGTGTTTCGGGATAAAGAAGTGATAGGTCTTGTAAATATATTTTTGTCTGTTGTATATAGTAAGGGAAAATTGGATATGTAATATAGTGATGTGGAGTTGAATCTTGGGAACGATTATTACATCGGTGTTGCATCGTATTATTCTTTGAACTGCTGAATAGATGAACACTAGTAAGTGTTCAGTCAAATTAGACATGGTGCCACGTTTGACATGACATGTCTTCATTTTCGTAAGTCTGATAATTTGAGGGTTGGGTGATGCCTCTTTGATTCGTCGTTTTGTTAAATAAAATTTAATTCTACAGTAGGCTTAATCTATAAGGTGCGTTTAGAAAGTAACGAGCCGGAGGCTGGATTGCGCAAACCGGTGACGACATCGGCTAATCGTGGCGTGTGTAACGAGGTATGTGAATTTGTTAAGTCGACAATTATTGAAACAGCCAAATACGATAAGAATGAAGCCAATATTAATTGATTATTGTTGTGTGGAACATTATATTAAAGGCAAATAATATTAATATTTGACGTTCATGTTACTCAAATATTGGTATTAAATCCAGGAATAAATGGTGAATAGGCAGAAATATTTCAGAAAAATGTATAACAATCATGATATTGTTATGAAAAACAAATATGAGCAAAATATGGTAATATTTTGAGGAAGAAATTTCGAATGAGACCCAATTTTTCCCATGGGGATAACATAATTTAATTCTGATAATTCTATAAATCAGAGTTTGCCAAACTTGAACATTATTGGGAAAATAGTAAATGGTGTTTTGTTTCTAGAAGAGAAGTGAACAGTGTTAAGTGTTAGTAAATGGTGTTTTGTTTCTAGAAGAGAAATGAACAGCGACAGAGGTCAGACGAAGTGAGATTTTACTCTGGACCTCCTATTATAAACAAATATAAAAAACAAAAATTTTGATGCCAGATGGACTAATAATTTTCTGGTCATAAAACAAAAAAATTATTTAAAACTTAGTTTCCAGTGTTGATGTTTTATGTTTTGTTTGTTTGCATTGATTGATTTTCATGATTTAATTTCAATTTTCAAATGTAACCTTTAGAACAAAATGAGATGTTTTTAAAGTAATTGTGGTATTTTTCATTTCTCCTTCTCTCATCCTTGTTTGCCTATTGCCAAGATCAGTTTTCTTTTGTTTTGTTTTCGCCCAGATTGACCCTGAGATATTTTGATCTCGTGCTGAATTGATTTCGGGAATTTGCAAGTGTGGTCGTTGGACTTCGGTCTAAATGGGCACAGTACATTCAAGAAAGGGCTGGTGATCGTCTAATAAAATAACGTGTACCGCGGAGCCTCTACGATGGCATAGAGCTCCGCTGTGTACACGCAACAAGCCTCGGCAAGTGGAAAGAGAAACCTACGATCCTCAAACACAAAAGCACAGCCTACTTTCTAGTTAACCCTCAAACCATCCGTGAATAGAAGCCCTGATCCTGGATACCGGCCCACCACGGCCTTGAACAGTCTCCGATGGACGGAGGAGTCCGTGCCCGACTTGGGGCCGGTGTGCAGATCCAGGATGATATCAGGGCGAGAGACCATCCACGGAGGGGCCTTGCTAGGTACTCGGACGATACAGGAGACAGAAGGAAATCGGAACTGCCGGTATGAGTCATCCAAGCGAATTCCCGCCGGGCGAGTGGCTCGAGCGAGCGCACCATATAGCCGGCGATTCTGATTGTGAAACGAACACGGATAGCTTGGATGAAATGGCATCTGTCGGATAGTGGCAGCATAGGTCATCAGTACTTGTTGGCGTCTCAGGTGTAAAGGAGGTACGCCAGCCTCGGCGAGCAAGCTGACGACTGGGCTCGTCCGAAAGGCTCCCGTCGCCAGCCTCACACCGACGCTGTCCAGTTAAACAAGTACTGACTTACGTGCCGAACCATATGATACACTGTCATAATCTAGTCGTGATAAAATAGTGCCTTATAAAAACGTAGGAGCACCGTGCGGTATGCCCCACACGACGTGCCGCTAAGAAACCGCAACATGTTGAGCTTCTTAGCACAGTCGGTTTTCAAACACGATATAATCAAACTTTCAAAAAATGTCCATACAAACGTGTTCCGCACGGAAGATGGCATTCCTGTCATCATACAAACATGCCAACCATGACAACCTGTCAAACGGGGTGGTGTTTACTGGGTAGTTCCACATCAACACTTATTGTGTACTGTGCCCGTTCACCACCGGTACGTCATGGCAAGCCACTTGGCACCGATGGGTCACCATACACATATGTGAAGATTGAGAACAATGCGAGCATGAGAGGACCTCGGGGTCGTCCGGGGCGTATTAACGAGATATAGAAACATTGTCATCAATTTCCACGTGAGGTAAGGAAAGAAGGTAATTGAATACAACACAGAACTGAGATTTGTTTAAAACATGGTAGCAAACACTTTATTTTCACAGAAAACGTCACGAAAAATAAATAAACCCTCCTACGACTTGTTGGGTACGCATGATCGAACTAAAAATAACACTCCTGAAAAAGAAACACCCTAGGCCTCGAGCCTACAGTCGACCTAGTTCCTGATCTCGGTGACCTATCAAAATTGACTTTTAAATGTGTGTGTGCGTTTGGAGTGCACTAGTTACGTTGAACGTGGACAAGTCACAATTCAAGATAACTGGTTACTCCATCCTAAATGACCAGGGCTGAAGCCATAATATAAGGTGAGACCACCCCACTCCAGTGACGTCACTCAATCTAAGTTTTTCAACAATAAATAAAGTACAGGCAAATGCGCTATCCACTGCGCCAAATAAAAAATAGGTAGCTACACTAACTATGAATTGTTGCATGTTAAAATATCATCCTACGATGAAGCGATTATTAATATATTTACTGCTTCCTCAAATCATGTAAACATTCAACAAAGAACGTAATATTATCCAGTCGAATGGTATCAGTAACATGCTACCATGAGCATAACTATGATTATTTAAACTTCTCTAACATGATCCACTCCTATGAACACATAATAACTTTCAGCAATTATATCATTATTATTAAAATTATTATTATTATTATGAGATCAAGAACAAATTATTTGTGACATTTATAGTGACTCAGAATATCGTCACATTTATGTATGGTCAAATTTACATAATGAGGTAGATAATAACTCCTGGCCGATCCCTTGTATGGGATCCTATGGGAAGATCGGTGTATGAATACCGTGCTAGATCCTTTTTGTCGGGAATCGTAATGGAGTGGCTCCCTGCTAAATTGTCTTATCGTCGGTAGAGATCATCAAAAAGATATGGATTCCCAAATATATAGTGGACTGTGACTATGTCCCTTGTTCGAAATAACTATCTATGTCGATACCAATCGACGTGTGGGATGTCTGTGCTGATTACTTCATGTGTGAACAGTGTTGCATAAAAAAATAATAAACAGTATAAAAGTGTTATGGCTGACATTCACCATGCGGTGAGAAGTGTTATGTGCGCTCTTTGAATATCAATGGGAATGTGGGTGACCTTGTGGCAAATGTTCACTAACTGTGTCGGGCAAGGAATGTATTAGGCTCCTGAAAGCATTGAATATTCTGTTACAGCGGTATATTGAGTGTAGATGCTATCAAACATGTGTCGCTATGACAACCGTATTTGAATGTAGCGCGCTTCTGTGCGCCCTGGAATGTAATGGCCGATCTGTAGTGTCACGTGGTATGTTACCTGAGTAAGAGATAGTGTGGGCGGGTGTAACAATATGTTTTGTTATCTTCAGCGGAGTGAGTCGCTGTGACTGGCTGTATGATACTGTAGGAGGTGGGCAGTTTAATCCGCGCGTGTGATTGGGTCGCAGCGGCTATTGCTTATGTTGAAGAATGGCGGCTTTTGTTTACATTGGGTGGACGTGTAGTGAGTTGCGTCAGTCTAATGACCTGAATGTATTCACTGTTTATACTGCTGGTATAGTGTATAGTGTTTTAATTCTATAGGTTATGTGAAAGATGCTACCGCCTCTAGTGTGGAATGGTAGAATACTGTGTGTCTTTCTTTCGAGTACCTGGGAATATAGTGTCCCGAATGTTGGTACCTTTGTAAGGCGGAAAATAATGTATTTTGATGTATGCAACTGCGTAAGGCGGAAAATAAGGTATTCTTGATATAGTTATTTTTGTAAGGCGGAGAGTAATGTAGTTTTGATGTTTACCACTACGTAAGGCGGAAAATAGTGTTGGCCTAATAATAATTCCTGTGGGAGGGGAAAGATAGTGTTATCCTAATGATTGATGGCCCGTTATGTGGTAAATAGTATAATCCGGATGGTTTGTCCACTGTAGCGTATGAGTACTGAGGCCTTCGCCTTCCTAAGACGGAAAATAGTATGTACTCTTGTGTTTCCTCTTCGTAAGTCGGAAGTAATAGTGTAATTATGGAATGGTGTAGGAAATTGCGTATTGCACCCCGTATGAGGGTGATTGTAAGGTTGGGTACATATAGTATAATTCTCTGGACAAATAATAGTCCGCCATTGAGGTGTGCGAGAGTGGAATTCCGTAGGCGAATGTGAAAGTAAGGGACAGTGGTCCTCAAGTTCGTGTTGTATGGTTTGTGTCCATTTTATTGTTTGAATTAATAGGATCATTGGGCCTTCGTTTATCATTTCTTACAAAACTTCGCGTTTCTCCGTACATATTATTGTTCTAGGGGGGATTGTTTTAATGTAGAATCTACAGTGCTCCCACAGGAAAACATAAAGTACTCATGGGCCATGGACGTTGTGGCTACCTGTATATATACATATTTATGGCTGGATATTTATTTTACATTGTTTTTGGGAAGGGACTCTTTGACGTGGCTCACCACGAAACTCTTCCGCAGAACGTAAAAGAATTATGAGCCATGGTGTATACATATTGTAGCTAATATATATATATATTCGATATATGCGAACTGAGTGCAATGCTATGGTGGCCAAAGAATGATGCTTGAGACAATTGTGAAGCTAGTGTGTGTGTTTAATGGGCTTTACATGGACTGTGGAGTCCGTCCTTGGCCTTGTGGCTCTCGTTGAGATATGGTTCTACTCTATTAAATCGCTTTTCGTCGCCATAGAGCTGTTCATTACGTGCAGTTCATAACCAGGCGTTTAGATGAAAGTATGGATCCCTACGTGGTCAGTGAGGGGAATAGCCTCAGCCAAGCAGTTCTTGCTGCGAGTCCTAACCTTCGACGGCTAATGGGATGAATGATACAATTAAAATTCAATTCAAAATTACAAATGAGTAGTCCCTAATCGTCGACTAAAAATGGTGACGCCTTGTTGGTGAACTGGGTGCATTGTCTGGCCTTATGTCGTTAGACTATGGTCAATGTGAAAAGAAAAAATATAAAGACCCATTGTGGGGGAAGATAAAATGCGTGTGTATGTGAGTGAAGTGGGCCGCACGCGGCGTATAGATGTTGGTCATCCTGTCGAGTACATGCTGTGAGAATTGTGAAGGTGTGTGCTGCGTCATCTCCCTCACTTCCGGTACAGCGCGTGTGGACCTTGTCTCGCTGCCCGTAATCAGTGTGACTGTTAGTCCGCAGTGGTCAGTGAGACGTACGAGACAATGCAATATGAATGTAATGCGTATGATACTTGATTACCTATGTAATTATTTCCTTATCCTTTTTCCGCCAAGTGTGTGGTCCTGATGACCTGTTGTGTCGTATATCCCGTGTGTATGGTAACCTGTGTTATTGTGGTATCTCGTTGCTGGATGTGGTGATGGCAACTAACCCGTGCTGTTGTGGTAATGAGTCTTTGTCTGTGCTGAAGGCCACTAACCTGTGTTATTGTGGTAATGAGTCTTTGCCGGTGCTGAAGGCCGCTAACCTGTGTTATTGTAAGAGGGAGTCTTCTGTCATGCTTAGGACTGCTAACCTGTTTTATTGTGGTGTCCATGAGGTGAACCGTAAGCTGCGCTTGTGATCGTATGTGGACACGGTATATTGAATAAATCCTGTCGAAGTACTATCGGACTCGGTGATAATTAAGTGGAACGAGGTTGTAACCTCGCCTCGGTGAGAGGTCGATTCCGTAATCCGTACACCTTGTGCTTGTGTGTGAAGCATGGCTATGTGTATCATTATCTTTCCCGATGATTCTAGTATGTGTGTATCTGTATAAAATGGCCTTTGTTATGTTGTGTGGAGCAACTCATTGTTGTATTAGTGTATACTAATCTTTCGTCGGTCGCTACCGAATGTATATTAGATTATGACGTATGTAGGTCGCCATTAGTGTAGAATGTGTATAGAGATGCCCTTTGAAGGCATGTTAAGTCCTATTGACCCTGTTTCAAGGTAAGTGAATCTTCAGTCGGTTGACTAATGGACCTGTGCCTGGGTGTGCTTTGGAGTGTGAAGATTTTGGGTGGATATGTTTTCCTTTATACTAGTGTGTGACCTATACCGTATGCGTGGTCGTGTACGATAACTGAACCTTTCTGCGATTTCACGTGTGTACTCCGGGTAAATGCTCTGGAGTACGCGCGGCTGTGTATGCGTGTGCCTAGTTGCGTGGCTTGCATCGATCAACTGTTGCTATGAATGTATGTGGTAGTCGCTGAGTCGACTGTGTGGGTCGGATTACAATATCCGCTTGTGTGGGGAAATGACCTGCGCTGCTGTCTGATGTTGAAACAAGTGTTCCGTTGTACACATAATTCCTTCTCTGGCGATTGTTTCCTGACCATAGTATCATACAAGGATACAATAAAATAATACACTGGGTAGTAATTCACTCTTAATGTTTTAACATGCAACTTAGGCGTACAGGAGTGCATAAGGTGTGGGGGAATAAAATTATGTGTTCGTGGTATTCTTTGGTGGGTCTGGCATCGACACCTATTTGTGAATATGGGCTACTAGATGCCATAGCGTTAGTCCTGGGTTTAATATCTCCTGTCTCTCATCCCATGTGAGGTGTCTAAAAGGAAAATGGCCCTAGGTTCTAGATATGCCAGATGTAATGTTATGTCCTGATCGGATGGCTAATGCAGTCTTAGCTCCCGAAATCCATTCAGGATGTCCGCCCTCTTTTCGGGGTGTCTGGAGAAGGGTGATTTTCGGTTTACTGCTTCTTCGCGCCTCTGTGGGCGTAAATGGGATTTGCCAGTTTATGGGAACGTGTGTTCGGCTGGATGTAGGACTGTTGTTCGCTGGTGTAGGCGATAAGGTCCTAGGGTGCAGTGTAAGTGTGGAGATGGGGATGCGTGCACGTGGCGGGTGAAGTGTATGCAAGTGTGCATTTTTCCCAAGTGTGGGTCTAGTATGTGGCGTATATTTACTGGCCACACCGCCCTCCTTCCTAATTGGAGTGGGCTCTGTATAGTTCAATGATCTGGGCGCTCAGCCGCCTATATTCGTCAACAAGCTGTTCGAAATGGCGAAGCAATATCGCATACTGCGCCCTTATACGTTGGAGGGTCGCGTTAGAAGGGAGGTGACCATAAACCATGCCAATTCGGTTATGGATCCTCTGGGTTCTGATATGTTTGGTATGTAATGCCCTATGGATGTCGTTTAAATTTCGATGTGACCGGGTGAGGAGGGCTTTACGCGTACCGGTGGGGGGTACTGATGTATTTCTCTTGTGCCGCGCTTACCCTCGCCTGCAATGCCTGTATATGTGACTGCACTTTGAACATTCGGCGCTGGCGGCTTCGGAGGAGGGTAAAGAGTAATTCTGCTTCCCTATCAGTGTGGAGGAAGTGCCTCCTCCCTCGTGTACGTGGTACATCCGGTACTTCGGCATGAGGTGCCATGTTGAGTATAGAAATATTTCGGGGAAGCGTAAACGTATAAATGTGGATGCTTTTCTGATGTGGGGCGTACTCTATGTGAGGGCACGTTAATGATTACGTGCATCGTATGTTCCTGTAATAAATAATAATGTTGCCCCTTTTTACTGTATGGGGTGGGAGTAACTTTCAATGGGGGAGGTAAATAATTGGGTTTTGTCTAAGGGTTGGCTCTGTGTGAATATTCCGCTGGTAAGGATTATAATCATAAGGCATATTATACTAGTCCACGTGTCCGTTCCCTGGGGATGCATCCTCCCTTGTGTTATGTTCTAACGGGGTGTGAACTCTCTAGGGTGGCGTTAAATATTATTAATATGCTATTGTCTCTGACTCCGTGACTGTAGGGATACCTATAGGCTATTTAAGCTGTGGGAGTAGTGTCCCTCTCTGTAGGGAATCTCCCCTTACTCTATGGGATTGGTGTACGTAATAGTACCCTTGCTATCCCTTCTGGGTAACTGAGGAATCGGGTGGGCGTGTAATTAATTAATATAAAGATCTATCGATTGTACAATGTGTACCTTTCTATTTGGAGGTACAAGAAATCGGTTTCCGTTGAAGGGTATATATGAAAGACCTATACGTGTCTGGGTGGGGTTGGGTGGGTAATTAATAATACCTGACCCGTACTCTGAAAAAAAAATCCCTTTGGGTGGCGTATGCTTGGCTATAAAGGGTGGTTTGGGACCTATTCCGCGGAATCACGTTGTATGTGACCCCTGGGGCGTTGTCCTAAGACAACGTCACGGTAACCCTGCGTCCACCAATTGTAGGGTTTCTTTGTGGGGGTGTCCTACAATAGGGGTGAATTGGGGGAAGTGGAAATGTGAGCGGGTAGAGTGGGCGAGCTGTCTAAAGGCAAAGACGTAGCTCTGTGTACGAGCTTCCCGATGGTTCGGATTGCCGGGAGCGCTCGGGGGTGTAAAAGTGGTGCTAGGGGAGGTTTAGCGAATAAGACTTTAAACGATGCGGTCGCTACTCGGCTCAGTGCTAGCGTAAGCTGGCTGGCTGGCTGAGAGAGAGCCCGCTGTCTCAAGTACAGTGACGTCGCAGCAAGTGGTCGTCCGATGACGCCACGAAACAATTAAACAATAAGGCTGGGGGATCCTACCTAGAGGAAATCTAAAAGGGTAGGATCTTACCAGCTAGTCAAATAAATGTAAGGACCAGTTAGCTAGAGATTGTGTTGTTTTAATGAATTCACTTCTATGCGGAAGTATTAATAAAGCTTGCAGAACAGTCAATGTGCTTAGTACAATTCCAGTACAAATAATGGGGGATGAAAAGTGTAAGTGTATGTGTATGTGAAGTTGCTCGCTACACTTACCAGGCTGGCGATGGTCGTGACGGCGTCCAGCAGAGGTTCCACACTACAAAACAACGTCTGTCTTGGAATGACCTGGAGGCATGACCTCTCCGAGGTTTTATAGAGCCGGTCTGCCGTGTTTGCAGAATTGCGAATTCTTTGTGTGTCGTAGCCGTGTCGGGGTCGTTGGGTTCAGGCATGAGGCCACCTGTTGCCATGGAAGTATTCAGATTTGTAGATGTGGTCGTAGACTGTAGAATTATGTCAGAAGTTATGTATAATTATGTGTTTTTAGGGGGGTGTGATTAGTAGGGGATGAGGGTGCCATACCCTACGGGTATAACAATATATTTATTTTATTATTAGAATTTAGTGTATTTACCTGTGAATTATTTAATATTTTTTGTGGAATTTCCAGAAAATAGTCATTAAAAGTGTTTGCTATTTCCTCTGGATTATTAATCACTTTATTATTTCTGGTCAGTGTAATGTTCCTTTGTATTTTAGCAGATTTTCCAGTTTCTTTCTTTATCACCGACCACATAGCCCTGTTTTTATTAGATGATTGGGAAATAAAATTATCATTATGCATTTTCTTTGCTGGTCTCATTACCTTATTTAATATGTTAGTGTATTTTTGTAGTATAAATTGAATTCAGGTGTTGTGTGGTATTGTTTATATAATTGTAGAAATTTCTTTCTTTGACATGAATTTATAATCCCTGTTTTTATCCAATTGCTAGTTTTGTTATTTTGAACATTTTTTTGTCTAAAGGGGAATGCTGTTTCAAAATAGTGTTTTAGGGTACTGTTAAATGCATTAAATTTATTATTTACGTTTTCTAGTTTATACATTTCTGACCATGTTTCCTTATTTAACAAGTCACTGAAATATGTAACATTTGTTTCAGTGACCTGCACTTTGATTTTACTCCAATATCATTATTATTGATTGTTTCGGGTACTTCAAAACTCAGTATTTGACCATGGTGGTCACTAAAACCCGGTCAATAAACTTCTATTGAATGGTGATATTTATCTGTATTTTAAAAAAATTGATCAGGAGTGGTTTTACTAATGTTGTTATTCTTGTTGGGATATTTACTGTAGGTTTCAGTCCATAGGAAATTAGTAACTGTGTTAGTAATTCACAATTTCTATCACATTTTAAGAAATCCACATTTACATCCCCACAAATTATTATATCGAAATTTACTTTGCTCATGTTATTGAGTAACAATTCTAATTTATCTATAAATAAAGGAAACTTTCCTGACGGAGAACGGTATACGCATATAATTATTAACATAAACTGCTGTATTTTTACGGCAGAGAATTCAAAATCCTGTTCCATAATTAGATAAGCATAAGCTGTTAACTGATCATGATCCAAATTATTTCTTAAGAAGATACAAGTACCACCATGGCTAATATTAGATCTAGAGTATTTACTAGCTTGTATAAACCCTGGGAATTGAACTAATTCGACTCGTTCCTCTTTCAGCCAATGTTCTGAAATACATAGTGCTGAGATGTCTTTAAGTTCATTTTTAAGCATTAGATTTATGTAATCAATTTTATTATAGAGAGACTGAACATTCTGGTGGTAAATTTTAAATTTGTTACTTTTGCAAGCTTGTATTGGTGAGTTATTTACATTATTACTATCATAATTGTTATTATTATTGTTGCTAGACAAATCCGAAATACCATTGTTGGACTCTGTTAAATTTGACATCAAAAGATCTGAATGCCAATCCTCACGTTTGGCTTCTTTTATCAGTTTCCCTGCTTCCACTCGAAAGATATTACTGTTGAACAATTCTTACCATTTCAATTTACAATTTTGCAGATTTCATCACTAAGATACTCTTTTCCTAACCTATTTAAGTGTAGGCCATGCCGAGTGTGGAACTTCCTGTCTAATTTACTTACTTCTATAATTTGGACATTTGGAAAACTCTTACAAATTTTATGAATTTATCCATTAGTATCCTTCTATTTCCACATTTCCACATGATTTGGGAATTAAGTGATATCTCTGCGGAATGTTTACAATAATGACATTTGTGTTATGCATGGATGGCAATGTAGCCTACCCTTTAAATCTTTGATTATCTTGTTACTCTCGTTTCTATAGACGTCGTTTGCTCCAGCGATGATTACTGCATTGTCCTTTGAAGTAAGGGACGCACACTCTCCTACCATCCCGTTCGTGACCGCTGCAATTGGTGCTCCTGGTTTTACTGTCGAAGTGACCTCCATTTCTCCGCTTCTCTCCAATACGCTTGCTGCTATATCTCGCCCGTGACTATCCGTATCTTCATGGATTTTCTCTTTATCACTTTCTTCCTTTCTTCTTGAAGAAAGTCATCATTTACTTCGACGAGCGCTCCAAATGAATTTGAGACGGGAATTTCAGTCACATGTACCGGTACTCCATTTATAGGCCTAGGCATATTCAATCTTACCTTACCAGCAACCACTGTCGACCAAGTTTCCTTGCTTTCCTCTCTGTTTCTTTTTAATTTATTCAACTCTTCCATTAACTTAGTAATATCTTCCTTTAGCAGCTTTATAATTTCATCTTTTGAGGACAGTTCGTTTCTCAGGTTATGACATTCGCATGACGGTAGCGGTAGGCCTACATTACGACAATCGGTTTCACTTTACTCCTCACTCAATTTTACCTGAGATCTTGTGATGATTTTATTTGCATTTTTAGCCTACTTTTCACATTTTTCAAAAATGAGGAAAAATTAGACTTATGAGATCGGGCAAATGTGTGTCTGTCTGTCCTTCTGTCTGTGTGTGTCCCACCCCCCTATCAACTCCTAAACGGCTGCAGCAATCAAAACAAAATTTGGTAGGAGTAAAGATCTATACTTGAATATCTCACGGCCATATTTGAAAATAACGTCAGTGCTACCAACTGCTGAAAAATCGCAATTGAAATTTGAGCTCCATGTTGGATATCTTGGAAGGTATGAATGGGAGCTATTTCAACACGTATAGATAATAATATTGCAGTTTAATTTCCAGGAGGCCATACAAGGCAGTGTTGCCAAAATGATTATAAGCCTGCTGATAGGTCCAAATTTTAAATGCATATAACTTCTACACTATCAATTGGATTTCAACCAAATTTCGTATGTGCTATGTGTATATAAACAGATATGACTGAGCCTATTCTTAAGAGCCCCCAGGGCTGCCAACTGTTAATAAATGCTCTCAATGTTTTTTATCCAAATACCCATATATCAGAAAGTATGCAAGCCGACAGCTTTAAACTATGCACACGTATAGTACCTGACATTCTATATTAATTTGGAGTAACTTATATACGTCAGTGCTGGCAACATTTGTCTAAGCCTGCTGAGCAGTCCAAATTTAAATACATGTAACTTCTATACTATCATTTGGATTTCAACCAAATTTCGTGTGTGCTATGTGTACCATAACAGATATGACTATGCAGATTCTTAAGATTAACCAGGGCTGCCAACTGTTAATAAATACTGCCTCCATTTTTGTTACCCTAATATCAATATATCAGAAAGTATGCGAGCCAATAGCTCTAAACTTTGCACACGTATAGTACCTGGCATTCTAGATTAATTTGGAGTAATTAATATAGGCCTACGCCAGTGCTGCCAACATGATTCTAAGCCTGCTGATAGGTCCAATTTTTAAATGCATGTAACTTCTATACTAACTAATGGATTTCATTCAAAATTGACACAACATTAGATCAGATTATTTCTGACCAATACATGTATGTCATTGTTGCCAACATGATTTTACGCGCGCTGTTAGATCCAATGTTTAACTGCATCATAACCTCCATGCTATCCATTGGACTTGAACCAAATTTTGTATTCTGTACCTTAAGAGATGGAACTAAGAATATATTCAGTCACCAGGGCTGCCAACTGTAGTTCTGCATTAGGTTACATTATGCCAGGTATACAGTATTTCGAACTAATTAGAAATTTCGATATTACCAACTTAATTTCGTCATTATTCTAGTTAGATCCATATAGATTAATCATTGGCATGAATCTTAAATTTTAAGAAAAGTAGGCTCTTTAGTTCGTCACGGAACTTCTTGTTTACTTTTATTTTGCACGACGAGCGTAAATCCGTAACGGTTACACTACCTGACGAGACACTAACACTGTTTACTGTCGTCATACTAGAGATCTAAGTTAGCCTGGATGTTTACACCAAATTTATTTTAATTATGGCTACCAAAATGGATTAATCTAATTACCTACCAATAAAGAAGAATGTGAAATACGTATATCTTCCAATCGGGTGAAAACTCGTAAAAGCACCACTGCTCTACTTGGTTCAAACAGTGATTGAAGAAGTCACCGAATCTTTGGATACACGTTCCCACAACTTAGTTTACGTTTATTAAATTATCAATAAGAATTTCTAAATACTATCAATATTCGATATTTCACTTGACCTAAGGAAAGTAACTTTATAGATTTTAAACCTCTGTTATAATATTTTACCACTTTTATCAAATATTTACACTAGCTGCTATTTCACTACACTCTCACTGTGACGCCATCTTGCCGCGGGCTCTTGTCTTCAGAAGCACCGAGAAGTCCAGACGTTAAACGTGATATGGTAGAACTACTCCTTCAAGACGCTGAGCTACAGAGGACAGGAATCAGTACAAACACAATTAACGGATTTCTTTATTTTATTCACCGCACGGTTGCTGAATAATTCGAAGCATGGTGGTTCTGTGAGCATTATGCGCAAGGACAGGAAAGAATCTCTCTTTGATCCGTGGATGAACTATTGCTTTTACCAGCGTTCATTTATCCACCGCACGATTGCAGAGTATTTTGAAGCAGGGTGGTTCTGTGAGCATTATGTGCAAGAGTAGGAATGGATCTCTCTTTGATCTGCGGATGAACTAATGCTTCCATCAACGTTCATTTATCCACCGCACGGTTGCTGAATATTTCGATGCACGGTGGTTCTGTGAGCATTATGCATATGAGCAGGAATGGATCTCTCTCTGATCTGCGGATGAACTAATGCTTCCAACAACGTTCATTTTATCCACCGCACGATTGCTGAATAGGCCTACACATGGTGTCCAAAATTAAAACAACAAACTGCTATTTCTTCGTCCTGTGGCGAATTCACGATATAATCAGACAAACTGTCAACGAATGTCCGTACAGTCGTGTTCCGCACGGAAGATGGCAATCCTGTCATCATATCGATGGCCCAGTTCAATACAGCAATAATTTAAAAAATGGCCATTTTGAGTTATTGCCTCCTAGCCATAGGCCTGTTTATCATTTCAACAGTGAATCAAGTCAAAACCCACAGTATTCTAGCAACAAAAGCGTATAATTCTTTTTGGAATTATATTGTTGATCATTTGAGACTAGTTCAATACAGCAACACTTTAACTTATTTCCTTATAGAACCAAAGCTGACACTCATTTCAATTCCACACGGAAAAAAATTGAGTTGGCTTTGTATAGAATTCGTAGTTTGAGATTATTTCCAAGTTATTGCTATTTTAATAATCGGGAGTAGCCTAACGTAGCACTCAAATTAGGCCACATAACCTAGATGTTCTGCCCTAAACAACAATCGCCACCAGCACAAGTCACCAACATTCCACTTCTGGTATGAATAGGCCTATTTAAATTTTGAACAGCCTTTGGCAATTAAGTGCTCACAAAGGAACTATTAACGCAGTACCGTACTTGGGGAAGATAACCTAGATGTTCTGCCCTTTAAAACAACAATCGCCACCAGCACTAGCCACCAACATTCCACGTAACTTACCTATTTAAATTTTGAACAGCTTTTGGCAGTTAAGTGCACACAAAGGAACTATTAACGTAACACACAAAGCAAAAAACCTAGCTCTTCTGCTCTTTAAAACATTCCACCACTACAATTCACCACAAGCCACTCCCTGAATTATGTGAAGTGATTTTCGGCGAACATTTTAAAATATTCCAAACTCTTCAGAAGGTCGACTGTCGACCAAAGTTTTATGTGCACTCGAGTTTGAAGGTTGTTTGTGAAGTAACCAATAGACCTACATAAAATCCAATAACATCATCTTTTTCGTCGTTCTATTTTACGTTAGTTCATGTAGGTTTGGAATTTTAAATTTATATTTTAATATTTTTTGTCGCAGTTGGAGCACAAAAAGTGCACGTTTTTAAGCGTGTTTCAACCATGCGTCACATTTAAGAATTATTATCTCAAAAACCCGTCATCAGATCGAATCCAAATTTTAACACAATATACATTGGAATGTTGTATAACTGGATTAATAATTTCAAAATTTTGCGTGTGCAAGAAAAAAAAGTTATCATTTTTGTAAGGTAACTTTTTCTCGGCTCGGGGTGGTTGGAAAATGTAGTTCTTGGTTGGTATGTAATCCTTATACATCAAAAAGTTACGCTGTATGACTGTGAAATACGTAAATTAACTCACTTATTTTATATCGGTTTGTATTTGTAGGCGGAAATAACACATTGTTTACCAGCTACCCGCTCCCGGGAGAGCTGTACAGCGTTGCTGTGATGGGGCCCATCACTTCCGAGCGAGGCACGCCATGATGCGTGTTGGGCTCCATTTTGGCAACGCTGTACAGCTTTTCTGGGAGCGTGTAGCTGGTGAACGATGTGTTATTTCCGCCTACAAATACAAACCGATATAAAATATGTGAGTTAATTTACGTATTTCACAGTCATACAGCTGAACTTTTTGATGTATAAGGATTACATCGCAACCAAGAACTACATTTTCCAACCACCCCGAGTCGAGAAAAAGTTACCTTACATAAATGATAACAACTTTTTTTCTTGGACACGGAAAATTTTGAAATTAATAATCCAGTTATACAACATTCCAATGTATATTGTGTTAAAATTTGGATTCGATCTGATGACGGGTTTTTGAGATAATTCTTAAATGTGACGCATGGTTGAAACACGCTTAAAAACGTGCACATTTTGTGTTCCAACTGCGACAAAAAAAATACTAAAATATAAACTAAAAATTCCAAACCTACATGAGCTAACGTAAAATAGAACGACGAAAAAGATGATGTTATTGGATTTTATGTAGATCTATTGGTTACTTCACAAACAACCTTCAAACTCGAGTACACATAATACTTTGGTCGACAGTAGGCCTACATTGCCTACACTGATTTTAATCTCTGGAACTTCCCTGTCCCATGTCAGTAGCACTGCTACATGGCATCTCCTGACTGTAAATTAACTGCAGAGCTATTGCATTTTTTCTTAATTTCCAGTGGGTTTCTGAATTCGTACAGCAGCTTTCCTTTTCTTCTTAGTCAAGTAGAACATAACCTCTCTCTGAGAACATAACTTCTTATTAGATGGTTCTTTTGAAGCCTCTTCCTGGGTCACAAATGTATATACTTGTTCTTCCATGCTTTCGGCACTTCTTACCATTACCTCAAGTGGTGCCATACATTTCTTAAAAGCTTGGAACCCTTCTTCAGGTGAAATGCCATTGATAATCTTCAAAAGTCTTTCTGCTTTAGAACGTTTTTTCAGTTCCAGATCATCCACCTTTTTTTCTCGTTGATAATTCCTTAAGAAGAAAGTTATCTGTCTTCGTGCTACACTCAGCACCAGCGGCCTAGGGTTCAACATGAGTTTGGTCGTCATCTTGTGGACAGTACCGTATAAATCTGGGGAAGTAGCCCGACACACCAGATTAATGTGTTTGCACATGTTCCATAATACCGCCGAATCAGTGCAAGTATAACTAAACGCACGTACACATGCAACTCAGTTATCACATCGCAACTTTCAACTGCAGTATTTTTTCACCAATGAGACAACATACATTTCAGTGCCCGAAAAAACACTCCATTCATCTTCACTCACTTGATGGACGGAATCAATAGCTAGTTCACAGGAAGTAACGTGTCTCTTTCTTAATGATGACAGCTTCTTGGGCACACTTCCTCTCTATGATCCAATTAGTCTCTGAAAAACTCTATCTCTCAGAAACTTGAGGAGTGCATGGATAGATTTGATTAGTCGTTTATTTCTTCCTGCTAAATAAATGTGTTTCAAGTTCCTGTGAAACACTTCAAGTGACATGTTTGTGTTATTGCCAGCATGTAGTTAAAGCAATAGGCCCATTTAGAGGGCTCATGAATAAACCTCTCTAAGTACCATACTTGGCAAAGTTGATGGTCAATTCACTGGCATACAGTTCATGCAACAAGTTTCTTGACATCACATCAAAGGCCGACTTGTCTCTTTCCAACATAAGAATATTTATGTTTTTATATACCTCAATTTTCTTCTCTTCAGTCTTGACTTGGCTTAAATTCTGGTGCCAAGCCCTGTCGACATGCCATGAACAATACAAGTGTTGTGTTTCATTCCAGGGAAACAGAGAACACCAAGCATTGAAAAAACTTTCATCCATGTCCGACATGAAATACCGAGGAGAAATATTCCCATCCAAGGAATTTAAAAC
The DNA here is from genome assembly GCA_946902985.2 of Meconema thalassinum. NCBI lineage: Eukaryota > Metazoa > Arthropoda > Insecta > Orthoptera > Tettigoniidae > Meconema > Meconema thalassinum. The sequence continues at coordinate 121,614 of CAMPQE020000230.1, forward strand.
AGTCTGGAAGAACAGCTCCATTACTAGCGAGTCACCTCTATTCCAGAACATGAACGCACAAGGGAAACCAGACCCCATTTCATCCAGTACTTGAATAGTGTACAACTGGAAGTCGTAATCTGTCAACCCGTGAGTTCCATCTATGCACAGAATATCATTCGAAAATTGTTTGAAGGCTTCCAGCTGAACATCATTCGATAAAATTAAACAGAAGTTCTCAGCTTTGAATTGCGCATAATCGGGAGACACCGAACCCTGTGGCTTGTAGAGACGCACTATGTTGCTCTTCTCTTTCATGTACATGACACACTTGTCCACTGTCTTAGCATCATTAGGTTCGTGCTGATCATTGTCTAATCCATACTCGGCAATGATATTTCTTATATCTTGCTTCGTTACCAGATGAATTCTTCCCAGTTCTCCCTCTGGCACGGAAACTCTTATACCGTGCAGGACATCCCCCAGAGGGGTCTTCATAGCCACCTGAGCTGCAATTTTGTCATTTTCTGACTTACTTAGAGGCATTCTTCTTATTTCACAGCTATGACCCACATCTGTACTAGTGAAATTAACATGCACTCCCTCATTACCTTTGTCTTCTACCTTCATAGTTGCAAGACAACCAACATTTATTTTATTCGATCCCAGTACTTTAACATGTCGTACCGGTATGTTCTTCCCTTTGTATGTGTAACCAAATAGCTTATAAAGATAATAGCGGAAACTCCGCAGTAAAAGCATGCGCTCGCCTGGAGACAGCGATCACAGTGCCATCTCTTGGTGCGAGTTGACAGCATTATGCTCCATGCCACCCACAACTAGTATTTTTGAGTGCACACCGACCAAAATTGCATTGTGGAGTTAACATATGTCTCTGCTTGATATTTAGGCAGCAAATAATTTAAAGATTAGTGTTAAAAGAAACAAAAGATACTTGGTTCTGTACAATTTATATAGAATTCTAATAAATACTGCAGATAATTCATGACATGGTATTGGTGTGGGTTACTGAAGTCTGGAATATACCCATACATACCCATAAGCATTTACACTTATTGATGTGTTACTTTTCGTAATTTAACACTTCCTATGTTTACATACGATTCAGAAGAATCATTTGTCTTATTCACAAATGCCTTTATGAAGACTGCAAAATATCTGCTAGCCAACGACAGAATACAGTTCTTGCATTCTCCCTCCGGTGTGGCACATCCACTCGTAAGTAAATTAACCATCTTGATTTTGACCCCATGAGTGCTTTCAATCAAAAATTGATCAAAATAGTTCTGACATTTTGTGTGACAGATCTTGAGCACACTCATTAGGGAAAAGCATTTTGCTCAATTCATACTTTTTCATTTGTATGTGAAAGTTACCAACGTCATGTTCATTATCGTTGAATGATGCCAGATCCATTTTACATTCCTCATGTTCCAGTCCACTGCAGGCCCAACCCATAACATAATTTCTGGCATTTGTCTGCGGACCTTCAATGCCAAGGAAATCAACATAAACAGACACATCAACAGTGACCTCACTAGGCATTACAGTAACAGGTGCAATGAAAGTCCTTTTTTCTAAGTCCTTTAGTCTTACTAGGAATGATGCAGTTACTACCTTGGGATGGGGAAAGCAAACTGTTGATCATTACTGTCCTTATGGCACTGCGAAACTTAGAGGCATCAGGTATTACATTATTACCTCCTTTCCCTCTTATGATCGAAAATGCATTCTCAATACAGACTTGAGTCAACCTTCGAGTAAACAGAAAGCTGAAACCAAACCTATCACTAAGTTCTTTCCACAGTAAAGTAAGAGCTATGAAATTGTCTATCCACCCTTTTATGCACTGTGGGTTATTTTTATTGCTTGGCCTCTTATTTTGAACAACAATATTTTTCAAAACCTCTTTGATTTCTTTCAATGTTCAGATTTGTTACAAAGAGGCTTCCTATATTGCTTTGGGCTGCAACATTTTGACGAGTTGAAAATATCATACAAAATATCACAGATTTCAATTAATTCAGCAGTGAAAGCAGCAGCTGGTGGCAAGGAATTAAACCCTACATGCACTAACATGCCTGCAGCAACAGAGTGACTTAGAACCCTTACTGCCAAACATACCCTCATTGGGGAAAATGGAGGGAGTGTGATGCATTTCTTAGACAAGCGAGGGGTAGGTCGAGGTACCATTCCAGCATCCTTCTTATAAAATTCTTCAATGTGGGCCCAACAGCAAATTTTCCCTTCCCAGTGGAAATCGTACTTCTTAAGATTATTTCTCACTGATTTTATCAGGTGTGGTGGATCATAAAAGAAATAAATATTTTCTCCATTGACTTCAATAAAAGGGTTCTCAGAAGTTACACCTAAAATCTTTCTCATCTTTACATTGTTAGCACCCTAATCACAAGTGACAGATTTTGGTATTAACCCAGTCTGCTGAAGTTTTATTATCACCTGAACTAGCATTTCTTTTATGCATTCACCTTTCATAGCACCCTTGGTTAAATAGTACCCTATGATTTGCTTGAAATTCAAATGCAAACCTTTGACCATTACCACCATAGCCTGGTTGCACAGTGGTCGCATTGCATTTGTCTATTAATTCACCATCTGAACCGAAGTCTTCAAAACCTTCAAACAAATCATTCTGTGCACTGTAGGTCAAAAGTGATTTTAGAGACATTTCATCAAATACCACAGATATAACTTTTTCCCTAGCCTCCATCTTTTCACACTTAATTTTCAATAAGTCAAGGACCATCTTGTTTACACCAGGCTTTATCTCTGCATTTTCTAACCAGCTCCGCAGTGATCTAGTGGTTGGCAGACAAAAATATTGTTGCAAAAAACTATATGCCTTCGCTGAGCAAAAATGCAGAGCTAAAGAGAAACTTTTGTCTTGTTCTGTATACCTACGTCCTTGAGCCTTCCTGTTTTCAAGTATTGTCTGAAGATTGATGAAATTTCCTGCAACATTATTCCTTCTACACACACACACTGAAATTCCTTCTGTTTTAGTTTAACTTTTAGTTGACGAATTTCAGTTTTCAATTTAATATTCAATCTCTTGTACTTGCTCACTGCTTTCTGAGACAGTCTGAACCTCTTCTTCACATTAACACATTCTTCACACTGTTTTTCTTCTCTACATTCAGGGATTTCCATACAGTAATTATCTACTGTTTCTTTTGGTTCCAATTCCTCTTCTCTCTTTCTATTCTTTGGACTGCTTCTGCATATTGTTTGCTTTGCCGTAGGCAGTAGAACAGAAGGCACTGCACCAGGCTAAATACTGAAAATTACAAGGACATATTAGGACATTGGTTTTAATCTATCCTTTTTGACTTACTGGTATTTAAAAACGAGTTGAACACGCTTAATTACATTAAAAAAAAAACAGCTACCTTCTTATAATAAAGTCAGTAAAATTAAAATTTGTGTTTCTGAACTTGTTTGATTACACCAACCTCCTTTAGCTTTAATAGTGCAATACATACACTTTAGAGGCAGATGACCTCGCTGTTACGCCCCTTATAATAACAATAAATAACTACGTACACTTTCAATCGGAAATATTGAAGCATGTTGTTAAATGTTAGGCCTACTGTACCGTAGAGTCACCACGTTTTATAATTATGCTGTTATTTCAATATTAACATTAGGTCTACTATCAACAACCTACAAAGATCTTACCCTTGACTTATAACAAGTTTTTGTTCCTGAAATCTTTCTCCACAAAGTGGTCTGAGCATACAACATGAGTTCTGTTTAAATGTTTTGGGCCATTCCTTTTCAATACGTCATCTAAGTCAGCTCTTCGGCTTCGAATAACCCACTGCGTGCATCTATAAATAAATAAAGAACAGGCTAAAATATGCTAAATTATATTGTAAAAGCATTCTGTATTAAAAGAAAACCGAACTATCAGTGTAATGGTAGGCTACTTGTTTACTATAAATTCATACTTACATTTCCTTATTTCTTGGGAGCCTGAAGAAAGATTTTGGGTCACTTTGTTGCTTACAATTATTACAGCCATATATGGCACCAACCATTACAATTGGATAATTAGATCATCCACAGGTCTTCTTATAATTGTTTGGTTGGATCTCACGGTTGTAAATCAGCTGGTCTTACGCTGCCAACTCGGACCGCTAGGCGGTGCTGGGAAGCGCTGTCTCCTGTTTTGGCGAGGAGTTTCCGCTATTATCTTTATAAGCTATGCTATTTGGTGTAACTTCCAGCACGATGGCTCACTGTGCTTTCATCCTGTCGTGTTGTCGAACCTCTGTGCTTGACGTACCTGGACTTCGATTCTTGCTCCAATATCTCCTTCCATTCACCGAATTCTGTAGCACTTTGGAATATCAATGTGTCCTTTTGAATATCAATGCTGTGGGTCTCCAAGAAATGTTTTTCCAAGTCATTGCAAACTTCCTTGCACATTGCACACGATTTTAAATCACTCGCAGCATGAGATCTTGAGTGACGTTTGAGGCCGTACATCTCCCTAAATTTTTTGTTGCATACCGTACATTGCACTCCAACGAACGAAAGAACAATGGCTGCCGCGTTGAAGCCCCACCTGGTCCAAATAATATAGGTCAGGCTTCGAAGAATATAGGAGTCTGGCTTGGTCTAAAGCGGTGCGTGTCAAAAAGTGCGTGGAAGATGATGGCTGATCGGTTAGAATCGTCAGTAGGCCTATTCAGGTCACTTCGTTAGTCCCGCTGGGTTAGTCCAGGACACCTTAAATAAGTTACTAGAAAACCAACATGGCCACCACATTTGGTGTTGCCAACTTACATCATTTAACACCAAAAAGTCAGCACACACATCCATGTAACACGTATCGCAAATGATCCAAACTAAGTAAAGGCTCTTTTACGAAAATATGTTTTACATGAAGTTGTGAAGCAGTCCTTGCTCAAGTTAGGGACATCTTGGTCATCAGTCCTCGACAGTAACTCTTAAGCAGTATTATGGTAGTGAATTAACTTAAATTATCTCTTCTAGATTGATTTTTAAAGCATCATATAAAATGCAAAAAAACAGAAACAATAATACTTACTCAATTATTTTCGCCAGGGAGCTAAAGATGAGCATGTTCATTTCTTCTTATAGGCTATATTTTTATAATTTTTATATTTTATATTTTTATAATTAGTCCAAAAATGCAGACCATTCTGGTTTAAGATGAGTGTTCAGAGATGGATTTAGGAGTAGGAGAGAAATATAATAGTAGGGTACATATTAGCTTATTATTTCTTTATTTTTGATAATTACCGTACTCATTTCTTGCATGTATTGGCAACTCAAACTAACACTTGGGGCGCTGCGGTCGGTCTGGATAAGTAGGGTAAAAATACTCAATAACACGCGTTTGATATGGAACACTTTTTATTTTTCGGTTATAATCAGTAAATGTGGTCCCTAAAATAATGACAGTGTTATTTTTGATTGTATATATGTATAACTGTGCGATACACGTGATCTAATTTGTGTGTTCCACTGCATTTTATGTGTCAATTGCATATTATCAAGCATCGGTTGTCTGCTGATATCTGTTTTTGAGCAGTTCGAGTCATGGCGCTGTTACTTTAAAAGCTATATTTGAGTTTGCTCACTGTACCATAGACTGTAGAAATTATTTGCTGCTTGGTAGGGCGAAGGGATGAGTTTAACTTGTATTAAAGCTCGGGGGACACAGGAATTGCTTGATTTAGATGGTTAGCTGGTGGGTTTGGTGTAGAATATCGGACTGGTAGCAGGTTCTCGCAGAGTAGATATTTACCCTGCGAAGTCAAATTAGGCCTATATGACTCGTAGTGGAATGGCTCGGATATCGCAGAGCGAGGTGATGGCGATTGGTAGGGTAATTGGAAATGAACTAGGGAGGGGGAAGGATACCTGACTGATGAAGCTTGGCTGTAGTCGGCTGGTGTAGGCCTAGCTGCCTTGGTATGGCTTGGCTCGGCGTAAACAGTGAACAACCCGTCCTGTCGTCGGTGAGTGTAGTGGTGAGTGGTCCAACCCGCTCCTGTTGCCCGTATTTATTTGGTATCGTCACCTTTTGGCTATTGCTATTTACATCTTTTGGAAAGTGATGAAAACTTATATCCGCAGCCCTCTTTTATGCATCGACTTATAGCCATAAACTGAGCAATATACGTTGCTTTTACTCATTTTACACTCCATCAACGAGTAAAACTTATTACTTATGTATAAAGACACGAAGAAATTACCTCGATCTGCTTACGAATACAAGAAACCATATACAACCAGTCACCACGTGACAAATGTACCCTACTTGGTAAGTTTCTAATTTTTACCGCTAGATGTCATATCAGATAGCTGGAGTTGCCAATAGGCCTACATATATTAAGGCAGAATTGAGACAAGCTGTTGAAAGCCTGTGGGCAAATCCCTATTGAGATGCAAGAAGATGGTTGATCCGATGCTTAGGCCTAAAACCATTCGAACTAGTCGTGGATTTTAGGGGCATTAGACTAATGGCAACTCGAAGATTTCGTCTTGGAATGGTAGAAAGCAGCAGTTGGTTGATTTTGGGGCTTTGTGACATCATGGTCATGTAGATCTGTGTACTTGGGCATGTGGAATTTGTCTGATAACCTGTGTTATTGTGATGGCTGGATTAGTGTGTGCATTTATTATTCAGATGAGGATTGGGAACGAGGTGGCCATAGCCTTAATTTAGGAACCATCCCGGCATTTGCCAGGAGTAGAAGCGTGGAAACCACTTCCAAGGTGGCTAAGATAGGAATCGAACCCTCCTTTTCTCAGTTTTGCCTCATGAGGCTGAGTGTGCCTTGTTCCATCCCTCAGACCAAAATTAAAATTTCGTGGCAGAGCTGGAAAATGAACCTGGACCAACTGCCAAAAAATGCTAGCCGCACAACGCGAGATGGTTGGTAGAATAGTCTCCTGACCTCTCATCAACCGGCACATTAAAAGCCACTTGTAGAAAATTCAATGAATTCACTGAGAAATTGACGAGTTAAGTACAGGCGTTGAAAGGCAAGCTTTATCGACGGAGTAATATCTTGAAAATTATAATTATAAGATATCAACCCAAAACAATTTTCTGAGGAGAGCTGAGTTATTTAAATTGCGAGAGCGGAATATATGCGAGGGAATTGAACTGAGGCAGCGTTGTCGCGAATGGGTACGTCCTCTACACTTCCACTCATTTCTACATGATCATAATAATAGCATTATCATGACGAATACAATACATAGTGTTACCACTGACCGAGTTCAAGTGCGCCCCACTGTTGGCCAGCGGTAGTGGTGCAGACCCCCAACGCTGCAGTCAACCGCAGTCAGCTGTTCAAAAATGGGATACGCGCTGGCCTGCGTAAACCTCTTTACGAAGGCTGCGGTTACACTGATTACATCAAATTTTCAGTGCATATTCTAAAATAAAATAATAGCCTGCCTTCAACCAAAAATGTTCAAGGCAAAACGACATACGTAATAGAGGTAACACTTCAGGAGTGATGAACCAAGTAGAATACTTAACTTAGCCTAAATACCTTGTGTAATGATGAATAATAATTATGGAAGTGATGTCCTAATAGATGCTTTCTCCTTAGCTGTCTGTAACCCACCCGCTATGCCCTTTTATAAAACGACATATACTGTAGTGAAATTTCAGATTAATTCAGTACCATGTATCACTCTTTTTTCTCTTTGCTTTCACTTTGATAATATATAATTTTCATACCTTATTTCATCTTCTGGCGGGAGGGGGGGGACATTATCAATTGTAACTACTAACCTTAATCACTTCTGCACCGGATATATGTGCTAAATCACTTAAACATGTGTTTTTATTTATTGTATATTTAACAACCGCAGCCATGTTCGACAGCATATTTGGTATGTGAAACTGCCGCAGTGAGCGATCACATTGACGTCATTAGTTACCAACATATCCGATACTAAATAGGCCTACATTAGACGACACATGTAATGTTGTAATTATGTGAGAAAAATAAATAAACGAGCTCTTCTTGGTTAGACGACTGACTGGACGAAACCATTGGTCGCTACTTGTTTAGACGACTGTCTGGACGAAAATTACCGATTGCACTACAAGCAAGGAGGTCTGGCCATAAGCCCCAGGTTAGGTTTGTTTTGTATGTAGAACAGTATTTACCACTGTAATGAACGCTGATCGCAAGAATTTCATGTTTCGAACTAATCGGGAAAAAACCAGCGCCTCACTGCCTAAAAGTCATTGGTCTAGGCACAAACTATGGGTTTGGATGAAAATTATTGATGCGTGTCTACCCCCACTGTGCGTGACAAAATCCAGGGGTGTTTGTATGGCCTAATGAATTAACAATTATTGGTTTAGACAAAAACAGCTTGCACAATCCATTGCGAACTGGTTCAAACTTGGCGCTATTTTGTTTCATGGTACCGCGCTTATACAAAGTAGTCCCATAAGTGTGGGATTGGCAATACTGTACTTGTGCATAATTAACAGCGAAAATGGCAGACTCAGATGGAATTCCATCTATAAAAGTCGTGATCCTATTTGGGACATCCTGAGATCTGAAAAATGCACACTTTGTCACGAACCTGGAAGTAAAATGGATAAGGGGCACCTGCTACATTGCAACAAACTTGATGTGACTGCTAGAACTTCAGGAAACCTCACACAACTCTATTGGAATGCAAGAAAGCTGATGGATTGGAATCTGGGCTAGCCATAAGAAACAACAACAATGCTTTAATATGAAAAACTGAGGTAACGCGGGCCGCGTTAGCTAATATATAACACCCCCGGTTTTTGTCATGCACAGTGGGGGTAGTCAAGCATCAATAATCATTATCCAGACCAATGGTTTTGCCTTGTATTTCATTATTCACGTCCAATGTCCAAGCTGTGTAGTATAGGCCTACGAGATCTATGAAATTTTTAGTTTTCTATTACCGTATAATGTATAGCCTACAAATATCGTTACCTGTGTGCTACTAATTCTAGCGCAGCCATCACAGCATACAGTCACAATCATGTCCGATGCAGGTGTATAAGCCACTTTCTACTTTCATTCAGAATTAATAATACAAGTAGGCTATAGCTGCCACCAATATTTATAACTTATTGCAACCAGTGGCTTCGCCCAAACCGTGTCATCTAACCAAGTAGCGAACAATGACTTTGTCTCGCCCAACATTAGAACATCAGTAATTTTCACCCAGACATTCAGTGGCGCAGTAACTTATGTCGAGAACTGAAAGAGAGCTATGAGATATTGTTGGTATTCTCTGAAAATTTGCATATGTGACTCTTGCGCAGTGCATATACCATGCACATGTGAGTATATGGCTCTTCAGAATGATGATTGATTCATGTTGCACAACCCTTGAAGTTCGTTGAAGGGCATCACACTACTGTGTCGCAACCATGACTGAAACAAATAAAAATAGGCCTAATATAAATATTTTATCTGCCTACTACTAAGTAGGCTATAGGTCAGTAGCCAAGTACATAAGTTATAAGCTTCATAAATAATCACCAATACATTCACTACCACCAACCGAGTGTGAATCATAGACTAGGCCTACTTCCAAGCTTAAGAGTTACATGTGCAATGTATTATAATATTATGGCTGACGGCATTTGGAAGTCGAGAATAATATACATTACTATATTAGAAGGCGAATTGAACCTAAGAATACATTCCCGAGAGAGAACTTACATAGGCTATATTTTAGGTTATGTTTGAATTAGGCCTATACGGAAAATGCAGTCGGAAGACTATTTCAAAATTTCCAAAGACCATTAAGGATTTTTTTTACGTTATTTGAGCTCTGATTGAATATAAAAATAAATAAAATAACGATTAAATAACTCTGTACTTTAAATTGTGTAGGTCTAGGCTAGGCCTACTTACTTAAATTGTAGTGATCTTTGTAGAGTTACTCCAATCCATCTCCAATCTTGTTCTCGTATTTTTTAGGCGTCATGATGAAATCTAAATAAGAATTTATCCAAAAATTAATTAAATAAAAGCTTCGAAACATCTCAGACAAGTGGATTTGACACACACATATCAAGAGTCTATAATAACTGTATAAACTGTTTTAATCGATGTATATTACTAGTACTTACCTTGTACAACTTGTTACAACTTCATTAGACTTGAATTTCCAAAGAAAACTGTGAAATTATTTAAATAATAAGTCATTAGTTCCGTTTCTGTGGTAAGTACCAATAATGCATTATGTATTATTGAAATGTGTTTCTTGATAGATAGGATTCTTATGAGAGCCATGCGTTATTATTTGGTGGATTTCCTTAGTAGTAGAAAGCCAGGTTAATGACTTTAATTTAATTTATTTTCTATTAGAGTTTGTATTTCATGGTTTCTGTACCTCATTCTGTATATTTTGTATGTAGGTTATGGGAAGATATCACACGGCAAGCTCTGTTCTTGGCTGCAAAAGTAGAGGTTGGACATACACTCCCGAGGATGGAAGAGCCTTATCCTTTCATAGCTTCCCCGTCGATGACGCAAGGTATGTATCAATAATTAGGCTATTCTGTAATTATTTAGTCACGTTCCTTTGATGGCATTTTTTAAATGAAATTTAAGGTGAGTGGTAGGCTAGGCTACTTGGTGGGTGGGGTAACTTGTACTAGGCCGATTACAGGTAGCTCAATATTTCTAAATGGTGGCAATATACAGTTCTAAGACACTTTCATTAACTAAGTACACTTTAATTAATCGTACAGCATGTGGGCTGTAACGTATATTAATATTGGCCTATAATTTTGGTTGGGAACATGACCATGATGCAACTAAACATAACCTAATCAATGTGCAAGTGACTTCAAGTGTTTGTAACTTGTAATTACTGTGTAATATCAGCAATACTCACTCTGCCAATTAGACACATCCCATGGTTTAAGTATTTTATAGTAACATGCGAATTACAAATCTGCTAATCATGGTGGTAACTTCTAATCGGTAGGTTATTACAGGTTTCGTGACATTTGAATAAGATTGCTGGTTCAAGTATATACCGGGATTCCTACGTGTCTAGGGGTAGTCAATGACTTCACGGATGTACGAAGGTTTGTTTTATGTGCCTTGAATTGCTGCCATGTTACTCTGCTGTATGAGGTTTCAAATAGTGCGTCGTTACATGCAGATGTAGTCACTTTTGTGCAAGAGCGAGGCTTTGTCGGGAGTTACAAATGTTCATAAATTACTTGCAGTTCAGTTTAATTGAATATTTGCACTACACTCTTCCAAAGACAAAACCATTGGTCGCTATTAGGTTAGACAACTGTCTGGACAAAAATTACATTACTTGTTGAAGTGCAAACCTGCCTTTTTTTTTTTTTTTTTTTAGATAGATAGATAGATATTTTATTCAATTAATTCCAAAGAGCCATAGGCTCGTACAGAGGAATTGTACAGTAATATGTGTGTTTACACACCAAGGAAGAAAATTCTGAAGGTAACACAAATTGATGAATAAGGACATAGGCCTATTATAAGGTTGATACCATATCTAAGATTGTTTAGACCAAGGTCCCTTAAAATGATAAGCACTTAGGATTTTTAATCTTATACATAACTTAACTTATTTGATGTATTAAGATGCATAAAATTTTTCCCACAATACTTCCATAGTTTTCCTCTTAAATACCGACAAAGTTGGTGCACTTTTTACTTCATCAGGAAGTTTATTATATGACTGTGATGCAGAGAACTTGAAACTATTTCTACCATATTTAGAAGAGTGAATGATATATAAGGCTACGTCCTTCGCATGCCTAGTTCCATAAGAATGATTGTCCGAGTTCAAGATGTAGGGAGAGCTATAGAGTATTGTGTTGTGTTTAATCTTGTATATTAGCATAGCTGATCGGAGTTCTGCACTTATGCTGAGGGGTAGAATTTTACTTTTGATGTACAGATCTTTTACTGGAGTGCAGTAAGGAAGGTTAAATATGTTTCTAATAGCCCTATTCTGAATAGTCATTTAATCATTCAGTGTGGATTTCCTGCAGTGAGCCCAAATAACATTTAAATATTGGAGCTTGCTATGTACAAGTGAATAGTAGATTTGTTTTACAAGGTTTAGGGGAATAAGATACCGAAGTTTCCTTAGGATCCCCACTACAGGTGAGAGTTTCTTAGCAATTCGTTCAACGTGTTCAATCCAGGTCAGGTGTTTGTCGATGATTAGACCTAAATACTTTGCCTGATTAACCTCTTTTATTTCAATATTATTTATATATATTTTGTCATGTGTGATTTCTTTCATGCTTTGTTTTGAAATTACCATGTAATTGGTCTTCTGTAGGTTCATTGTTAATTTATTGGCCTGGAACCATTGTGAGAGAGTATTTATATCTTGTTGCACATTTTGTATGATTTCAATTATGTCTTTCCCAGTGTAGAAGATATTTGTATCAACTGCATACAATTTGATATGCCCTCTCAAATTACATTCCACAATATCATTTATATACATTAAGAATAATGTAGGTCCAAGTATAGATCCTTGTGGAATGCCATGAGTTATATATTTTCCTGAACTTATGCATTTATTCAAAGCTACATGCTGCTTTCTTCCAAGAAGGTAGCTTTGGAACCATTTTAGAGCTATACCTCGGACACCAGCATTTTCTAATTTTGACAACAGTATTTTATGATCTACTGTATCAAAGGCTTTTGTGAGATCAATAAATAACCCAACTGCCATATTATTTTTGTCAATAGTTTCTTGTAGCATTGTTATTAGGTCAATAGTTGCTGCCTCAGTACTAGATTTTTCCCTGAATCCATATTGCATATTATGAAAGAATGTATTCTTGTTCAGAAATGAAAGCAATCTTGTTTTTACCACTTCTTCCAGAATTTTTGAAACTACCGATAAAATAGAAACAGGTCTATAATTATTTGGATTTCTTTTGTCACCACCCTTAAATATAGGAACTACTTTGGCCACTTTTAAGTCATCTGGTATCATGCCAGTAACTAAGGACTCATTAATCATTTCATATTGTTTTTAATGAAATTTGTCTTGATCCTATCTAAGCCACAGCTCTTTTTATTCTTTTATCTTTAAATTTGTGATGATGGACTTGACCTCTGCTTCATCTGTTGGATATAAGTAGAGGGAATTTGACTGCTTGTGGTCCTTACTGAGGATTTCCTTCTGTTCAGGAATAGCTTTTGCTAGACTTCCAGCAATGTTTGTGAAGAACAAGTTGAATGATTCGCATAGCTCTTGATTGTCTGTGATAATTTTGTTGTCTATTTCAAGTGAAGTGCATGTCTCAACTGTTGGTTTTTTGTTGTGTATGATTTCTTTGATAGTCTCCCAAGTTTTTTTGGAATTGTTGTTTCCATATGTTCTGAATTTTTCTGAGTAGTAATTTGACTTTAGTCTTCTTTTTAAGTTTGTTACACTATTCCTGCATCTACAGTATTCTTGGTTCATATCATTATTATTTTTGTGAAGGGGATTTTTGAGCTTTGCATGCAGACTGTCTCGTTGTTTTATAAGTGTAAGGAGTTCAGCTGTGACCCATGGTAAGTTAGTAGTCTGTCTTTTATTGTTAGTTTTGTTTGTTATTTTTCTTTGACTATGCCTGTTCCTTAGATTCAATTGTTTGATGAAAGAGTTATATAGAGAGTTAACAGTACTGTTTGCATCATTATGGGAAGCGTTTATAGATATATTAGTTTCAGGAGTGTGTTGCCTATCCCAAGAGTCCTCGTGTGTTGTTGATTTTGTCGAGTTATGTGACTGAGTGTACGTGCTATAATTGGTCTTGGAAATATCAAGAATTAATATACTGTGATCACTAATATCATTGCTGACATTTGATATTTTATAACTTAATTCTGAATTGTTTAGTGACACGTGATCTATTAAGGTAGCTGCAGTGTCACAAAGTCGTGTAGCATACCTAGTGTTGCACTGTTTAAACCCATAGCATGCTATTAGATTTAGATATTTCCTTCTTAATTGATCATCAGCCAGGATATCAATGTTGGTATCTCCGAGGAAGATGCATAATTTATTGTTTATCTGGCTAAGAAAACTTTCAAATGAATTTAAGAAGGGTATGGCATTGCTTCTATTGGGGTTATATGCTGCAATAATATCAATGCTTTTATATGTTGGCCTATTACTTTTAACATCATCTCTGAATACCTCAATCCACATCAAACTATGATTCATTTCACACTTTCTTTTAACATTCACTTTCCATTTGTGTGATACATAAATACCCAGACCCCCACCAACTTTGTCATCTCTATGAGCAAACACACTTGTGAAATTGTTGAAGTTATAAAAATCTGCCTCATTACTTTTCACCCAGGTTTCTGTAACTACCAATACATCTATCTGGCCTATCATTTGCAAGAGAATTTCAATGTCATCAAGCTTATTCCGAATACTTCTGCTATTAATGTACAAACACCTAACCTCTCCACCTAATTCTAATGAGTTTATGCATGCACTTATATTACAGTCCTGTTGCATGAACTCATCCAAACAGTTGTACTTATGTTCACTGCACTGTACTTCACCTAGGTGTCCACTTGTAGTCAGCGCTTTCTTCTCTCTAAACAATAAGATATCATCACTCGTTCTAGCAATTAGTTTTCCGAGAGTAAAAACTTGGCAACTCTGTTTAAAAGTTTTCCAAATTTCATTGTTCCTCTTCTATTGAGGTGGAGACCATCATAAGCAAGGTCCCTGTCTTGTAACCAAGAGTTCCCTTCTAAAAAAATAATGTTTTTTCCACTACACAACCAATCCAGTGTTGAATTCACGGCATTAATGTATCGTGAGTCTATGTCACGTCTTTGTAATACACCACTAACACACACTTTCGAACTCGGAAAGGCACTCTTCACTTCGTCCACGAGCTTGTCCATGTCATTCATAATGTGAGTTGGTGTTGGAGAACTGTTCAAGCAATTGGTCCCTACATGAATCATTACCACCTCAGGGTCTTCTCGAACCTCGTTTGCCCATACCTTTCTAGTTAATTGATCAGTTCTTATTCCTGGATAGCAATAGACTGCGGCATCATCAACTACTGGGCCTACATTTCGCAGAATTGAGTCACCCATGACAAGTACACGGGGACGTCTCCTTTTCTTAGGGTTATGGGTAGGTTTGTCGCGTCTGGATGTCTCGTTTTCAATACCGGTATCTTGTCTTTCTTCTACTTGGGAATCGGAACGGCTGAGGATTTCAAACGGATTCTGGGAGATAAAGTCGTTAGGAATATTCCCAGATTTCACCAAGTTAGGCCTACTTCTTGGAAAGCGTGCATTGGTTTTAGACCTAACCTCTAAATAGTCTGCCTGAGTAGGCCTATCTTCTTCTGCTTGTAGTCGTTCTTTAAGGAGACATATTTGTGACTGTGCATTTTTTAAATCAACCACAAGCATTTTGATTATTTCCTCTTTGGAGGCCAATTCTAATTTGAGGAGTTCAGCTTCATTCGCCGCTCGCGGCAACTCGTACTTGTTTCCCTGTTGATTTCGTTCACATCTCGAAAGTTTTTCGCCACTAGATGATTTGTCTTCACAATTAAGACACACCTCTTCAAGAAATAAAGAATTGTTATCACATTGAACACTTACATCACCCGATTGGGAACAATTTTCAAGAGATAACCGTTTGTGACTTACATTTAACATCGCCATCTTTGATTTTTATATGCAACTTCATTAATACGGATAATATATGATTTTCAGACCTTTCTAGGGGACAATATCAATTGAAATTGCTGTCTATTATCACTAGTGCACTGGAAACATGTGGTAAATTACATAAATATGTGTTTGTTTCTTGTTCATTAAACGACGGCAGCCATGTTCCTCAAGCGCTGAGCATTCATCAACTGTTACATGGGCGGAGACATTGACGAGACATGATGACACATTCATGTCATGGTAGTGTTGCCAAAATGTAAGATATAAAATACACCACCATATGAGTTATGGGTGACTAAAGGCATTGGTGTAGAGAAAGATTATGCGTGTCAAATACCTGGGTTGCATATATGGCTAACGCGGCCTACAGGCTAAACCCATTGTATTGGACAAAACGAAGGTTAGAATGGTCGGTTTGAGGGGCACAGTTGACACGTTAGGCTGTAACCATTGTCAAAAACCTTTAATCTGGACATGTTAGGCTGTAACCTTTGCCAAAACCACTGTTCCTTTTATTTGAACCCCTAGACCGCATATGCGATTAAGTTAGTACCAGCCTACGGGTAGGGTTGGCAATACTGTTCTTGTACATAATTAACACGGATAATGGCTGACACAGCTGAAATTTTACAATATAGGTTGTGATATAATTTGGGAAGGCGGGAGGGTTATAGACAGCAGAGGAGTGAACTACGTCCTTTCCACATGCATTTCGAATCATTACAGAAGGTATTTATGTGGCGCAGTTGTTAGAATGCTGAGCTTCTATGCCCAAGATAGCGGGTTGAAACCCGGCCGAAGCCGTCGGATTTTTTAAGAGCATTAAAAATCCCTCAGTATGCCTTCCTTTGGAGGGGAAGTAAAGCCGGCGGTCCCTTGTCATAGATTTATGGCATGTTAAAGAACCTTCCACTGATTACACCTGTGTGAAGCTAAATTGTATAGGTTAAGAATGTAAACAACCCTCTTAGGTTGCTACGTTCGTTGCCAAGAGCCGACTGCGGTGGCGTCTGGTAGCTAAGTTCTGAACTAGGCCTAGTAGTCGTTGACAGTGGCGTTTGGCGGCAAAAGTTGGAACTATTTGATAAATTCCAAGTTGCAGTCCTTACTTAAATAAAAAAAACAGATACACACACTAATACAGCCATCAGAATTAACACCGGTTATCAGACAGATTCTACACACACCCAAAATACACGGGGCTACATGACTGCGTTATCACAGCCCCTAAACTGAGGAACCAACCAAGGTATTTATGGTAGTTTGGTAAGTTTTTCCATATGTTATCATCTCCTCAACTGTTACCTCTTTATTAACCACAGAATTTAACAAGTATGGATCTTTTAAGCCTTTGGTGTCGTCCTTAAAGTCATGGGTGCCGCTATTTTTTGTCTAGGGGAATTTGTTTGTGTACGGAATCGCGATCTACCAATTTGCTAAGGTAAGTTCCAGTTAAGGACAATTCACTGGTTCTTGACAGATGAAGGTTAGGTTTCATTTATGTCTGTATGCATTTCAATTTTCAGCCAACGGGAAAACGTCCAAGAGGTCGACCAAGAACGAGATGGAAAGATAGAGTTATGCTGGCACTGAACCAGGTAGATCCAGATGCAAGTATGGAAGATGCCAGGGATAGAAATCGTTGGTCTAATATATGCAACCATTATTTGAGAAGCTGAAATCATTCTTCCTGTTATGAAGTACAATGTTATATATTATGTTATGCTTGTTATTTATATTGTAATCAAGAATTGTATACCCTTGTTTTTCTGCTATGGGTTTTAATGGCCTGTCACATGCAATAAATGATGATGATGATGATGCATTTCAATTCATTACTTGCGGTGAAAGTGCAATCGATTTAACATTACTTTTCCTGGGGAAAATGATTGAGACCAGAACGTTGCTGTTACATACCTTCATCTGCTTATTGAAATTAGTAACTTTGGGCACTACTGTACCTGAAATGTGATTAATTGTGAATGTAAGTGGAACGTGGATTATACACTTGCAGCAGACATGAATGTGACTTTTACATACCTTGTGTCCTCGTTTCATCTTCTGGGCAATATTAAGTTAAGTATTGAAATTACGAACCCTGGTCACTAATGAACCTCATATATGGGTCATTCTCCAGAAAAGGGCAGGAAAGAAATAATAATCCAAAACTTTCATATTTTTATGTTATAATTTTTTATGGGGCACAGCATTTACTGTATAATACTATTTCATAAATGGTTCTGTAAAAAAAATTTTTGTTTAAAAAATCTTCGTTTATTTTTGTTGGTAACGGAGGCGAAGGTAACGGAGTTGAGATTTTTTTAAAAAGGCAGTTTTATTACAATCGAAGGCCTAATATACATCAAAATAAAGAGTAAACACTTCAGTTTTCTTTGATCTTTACTTCAAAAACATATTAACTCTTTTATCAATGTCACTGAAGCGTTTTAGCTTGAAGTGGAGGTTCAACACAGGAATAGGTGGTTCTGGGATGACACAGAATATTTCACTGGTTTTTATCTCTTGGTTTTCTCTCCAGTTTTGTTCATGAAGTTTACAGTAACAAATTCCCCATCTTATGATTCTACAATTCCTAAAAACAAAAGTGTCAATAGTTGTAAACACTTAGATCAGTAACGGAGTTGAGGGATTTGTGAAAAATGATGGACCACATGGCATCAATTGAGGTTAGAACTAAAGTCTTAATGTCTACCCACAATGCAGACGGCAGACTGTAGCTGAAGGCTGACCCGTGCTCTCTTATGGCGTCATTCACAATGTGAAGTTGCATGTCGGTAGTAGATTGTTGACTATTGACGTCAGAAAAGTTGGATGGCGCAGCCATGCGGTAGAATGTTGAAGCTGAAACATAGTGACTGGTGAGGTTTATTTAAATGGTGAAGCATTGACGTCGTGATGGTAACAGAAAGGAAATTGTCAAATTCGAGGAGGTACTGCTCTGTATACGGTTGCAAATAGAATAAAACGGGTACGAAATCTCTTCACTACTTTCCTGTATAAAAAGTTCAGAGAGAAAGATGGGCTTCGGCGCTGTCAATTGGAAAACGTGTTACACGTTACATGACAGTGTGCAGTCTGCATTTTTGTGAAGACGACTTCTTTCCACAGCGTAAGTACCGGTACTGTTGATTATTGATAGTTATTGTCTCTAATTTGTATTCACAAGAATTTAGCTACATCAAAAATACTGATAAACTTGTAGCCTAATGCTTCTGTGCCGTACGTAGAATGTAATCCGCTCTTTGCAAACTTGCATTCCTCACGTGTTCCTTATTTTAGGGGTTCTTCCGATTGACAGTAGCCGAATGGTAAGAAAACTTAAGAAAAATGCTGTTCCTAGCTTTAATTTGCCAGAGAATTTATATTCTTGCCTTTGAACAGCAAGTATGTAGGTCAATATTTGAAATATTGAAGTACCGTATGATTTGGCTTAAATTGTGTTTTTGGCTATGATCTTCTTACTGTTGAATTTAATTAATTAATGTGTAAAATCTTAGTTTTAAGTACCGGTTTGGTGACTCATCATCCCAGGCAGGCCGGCAACACCTATACTACTCAGGCAGATAGGTCATGTAGCCATAATTTGGAAGTTATAGTGATGTTAAGTATACATATGCAGTAATGTAGCAGGAGACCTGATCAGCCTAGGCTATTGTAAATTTAATTAGTTCCCATTTCAGGGTTTTACAGTTTTGAGTGCGAATAGTTGGTTTGAAAGTTGTACAACAGTAAGGAGAGTATGTTTTGTATAGGTTTTAATTGGTATTATGGTTTATGTCGAGCTGAGGAGTGAATTTAATTTGGCTTAAAGTGTGGTTTTTGATCTGTTCCGTTTGCTTATGACAAGTTCAAATGGAGACTCCAGCTTTGTTAAATATGTGTATTTTAAATATTTAATTAAATATATTGATAAAGAGGATGCCTCCATTTTAACTTGCCTGTGGCAAGAGATTAATAAATTTATATTCTTGCCTTTGAATAGCAAGTATGTAGGTCAATATTTGCAATATTGAAGTATGATTTGAGCAACCCAAAACATTAATGCAAATTCAGGGTTGCTGGATTCATTTTATTATCAGCGAGTCATCCTTTGTGTTATGTGAGATATATATATTGTGAAATCAATAAAAACATCGATACTGCTAGGCTCCCTGGTACAGGCTTCATATATGTAACAGCAGACTGTAAATTAACTATCTACATGTGGGTAATATTTTTGACTGGTAGTAATTAAGCACTGTGATTTAAATTGATTGTAAAATATTTCTATCAATGAAAGAAAATAATATGTAGTATTTTGCCATCATAAATTAGAAGCCATAACAAACGCACACCCTATCACTGTCTTGCTTATTTCTCGTCACTATCTCGCCGCCATATTGCAAACAGATGACCGTAAGCTCCTCCCCCGTTTCGGACGTCAATCGACAGCGTATAGTCTGCTGTCGCCAATTTTATCTTTGACAGCCAGCTGCATATTTAAGAGCCAACCAGAAAAGATCACAGCTGACGTCACTTTGTCGTTTCCCGCTCGTCTTGCTGTGTGGTTGACTTCTGTGTTCGCGGTATATTGTTATAACATAATATATAAAAATACGATGATGATGACGACTGAATGTGCTGACATTGGGACGGAGGAGATTTTTATTGATCTTGTGAGGGAACGTCGTTGGCTGTACGACATGAGCGAGCCGAAATACAAAGATAACCTTTTCAAAGACCAAACGTGGAGGCTCATTGCCGATGCTATGGGCTGGAAAGGTATGATCATTTATATAAAAATAACTTTCATTATTTAATTAATAACAACCCTAGTCACTAGCATGTAACATTAATAATAATATTTAAAGTTATTTGATGCTCGGGATTTCGTACCAAGAGAGTCTTATTAATTTGGCGGCATTTTTACTATATAATCATTAAATAATTACACACATTGTGTACTCATGAAACAAGTCATGTATTGAAATAAGACCATTATATTACGATGTTACACTGTTGCGTACCGTTTTGCAAACAAGGCTCTAGAAGTAAAAACTTCCTGGAACTAGCTTTCATGAATTTCCTTGTTGAGAGCCAAGAAGGAAATTTATAGGATTAATAAAGCAATAAAAATAAGCAGACTAGGTATGTAGCCTACACTGCCCTTGCGCTGCTATAATAACGAGCTGTTGAAGACCATAGACCATAGGCTCTATCACGTCATACGGAACAGCAAAGTCATCAACTGCAAAGTATTCATTGCAACCATCTACCCTACGCTTGTACCTACCAGACATTAATTGCATTATAGTTGCACGTGCTAGGGAAAATCTGCAGTTGAAATAAACTAACTGCATTTTTTCTGGATTAAACTTGTGATAGCAATGTTATTGATGTTATAGGCTGTGGTCAATACACGCACTGCTAGGAGGACATTGTTGATGCAGAGAACACTATGATTGGTTAGGCTTTATATTATTGGAGGCTAAGCTCCGAAATAGTTCAACACTGAATCTAGCAATCGCCTCTAGGATTACCTCTGCGTCTCTTTACCTTCTACAGTACAGCCGAGCTCATTAACCCCTTGGGTGTGCTTGTACCCACCTCCTGGCGTATAAGGTCCTCGCATGCAAACGATTTACGATTGCCTAGGTAGTCGCTTGAACACCTGAAACCCATTGCAAGTCACATTGTTGTTGATGCTTCGTTTTGGCTGACTGGGATATCACGGTCATTAGCCCCATCCCAAGTGAGCCAGTGGCCTAGTCATCGGGCGCCTTGTATGGTGAGAAAGCGGTCTTGAGTGAGGATCACCTCTCTTTGGACGATCCGACACAGAATGTCTGCTAAAAATAATATCGTATGGCCTCCGTGCCGGGTGTAAGCTTTGTTATTTGACACCCAGAGGGCAGCTTGCATGTCGAATTTTGTTGTTCCTTGAAGCACTATGAATGTCAAGGAGGTTAGATATCGAAGCTCCTTGACACTACAGCGCTTTCTGGTAGAGAAATGAGGAACTTGGTGTTGGCGGAAAATCCCGAGATTAATTTTGCCATTATGAACATGGCCTACTGAATTCAAATGGGTTCTTTAACATGCCAACATCGTATGACATGCGTATCATGATTTTTGCCGCCTTTCAAAACTCACTTACCACGGCCAGGAGCGAACCTGCAAGCTTGGGGTTAGTAATCCATCACGATAACCACTCGCCCACCATGGCAAGATTGTCTGCTGATGGCTCCTCCATACTACTGTGGACACATCGCTTCGGTTGACAGTCAAGACGATTTGCAACTGCTATTTGTCTTAGACCTTCCTAAATCAGTGTGACGAAGCGTGCCCGGTTTAACATATATGGATCACCTATACATGCTGACGTTCACTGAATGTGACAAAGCCGGGACGTGATAGCCGAAAATGGTGAAATCGATTGATCGCTGGAATGTTAACGGTACATTATGCAAGAAAATGAATGGCAGCGTAGGAGGCTCAAAACAAGGCTATCTATTTATTGTCCGTACTATTCATCATTATGCAAAACTTTTCTTGCTGTGTATATATTACCTTGAATGCCTTCCTTTGTGTAATGTGTTGGAAAATATATTTACCTATATTTGTAGTAAAAATCTTTAAATGCTACATTAGCAGCTAGAGAATCAACTTGCCCAATATTTAAGGTTTGTGTTTACCTTTTGAACGCTATTAATTAATTCAAACTGTACCTATGAATTTCAGATAATGAGAATACACGTGAAACGGCGACTGATTTCTGCAAGAGGATGTGGAAGAGGCTCCGAGATAACTTTTGGCGTGTAAATAAAAAAAAGCCTACCGGTTCCGGGTCCACTGACGGGCGCAAGTGGCCCTTATATGATAACCTGCTGTTCATCTCGGTAACCAGAGGGAACAACTCTAGACCGTGAGTATTTCCCATATTGTAGAATGAAGTAGAACATTTTAAATTTGAATTTATAATAATTTCTTTCATACTTTATCCTCAATGGCTACAGACTTCATTTAACAATGTATACATTGTTTTTTATACAGGACATTTTCAAACTTTGGCAGGGTCAGTGAACCCCAACCGCAGGTGTCTTTATGGAACTGTGATTTCATAAACGCCCCGATTGATGTAGGGTCCTCTCCTCCATCACAAGCCTTCGTAGGTGAATACGCAGAGGAACTTGAAGTGGTAAGCTTTATTTTAAGGTTGGAGAATTACAATAAGTAGAGCATGTCTTTAACAAATAACATATGTTTTGTATGAAGTTTTGGAAAATGTATTTATTCAATAATTAACACCGTAGCATTGGCAAATACATCAAATTCTTAAAAAAATGCATAAACAAGAGACTCGTCCAAATCATAACAAAAAATTTCAGAAGAAAGTCTGTAAAACTCTGAAGAATACTCAGGAGATGGTAAACGGAACAATACTTAGAAGGGATATCAATTTTCTGTACATTTTGTTTTTAACAGACAGTTATACGAACATTATCTAAAAGCAGCTAAAAGTTTAACCTAGCTAGGTTGGGAACATTTTCAAGAGAAAATGAAAGTAAAATGGGGAACACAACATCCAATCAACAATCTAACCAAACTATCCATAATTTTCAAGGTTCCATAATTAAATTAACAAAAATTGATCTCACACCACAAGAAAAATCAATCTTAGAAAAAAGGCCCAAACACAATAATTGGACACAAGAATTTAATGAACTGACAATTTCCAACACAATAGCTGAAGTTGAACTACCAATCATCTCACTACCCCGAGAAGAAAAAAAGGCTCAGATTTGAAAATTATCAGAACATCGAGAGTATTAAAAAAGAACAGAAAACGTTAATAAAATAGAAAACAACAAATCACAAAATCAAAACATAAGATTAAAGACAATAATTGTTACTAAAACACATAAAAACACTCAATAGCATTAATAGATAAAGAAAGATCAATAAATAGAAAACCCCGGAAAACTCTTAAATTGCCCACAATTCAAAAAAATAACGGAACAACATCCAAAAAGCATAAACGAACTGATAAAAATATTAACATACTATTTGATGAAACAATCAAGTTGATCCACAGCCAGAGCTCTACCTAAAATGCATAAACTAGGAAACCCATTTACAGTGTGCTGTTATTATGTAGATCTGTCTCTTTGACGGTTGTAGGTCTACGCTGGCTGCGTGGCAGGATCGAATCCTGACGCAGTCATCTGGAATTTGAGGGTGCGCAAATGCGAGGGAGCCGTGTCAGTATATTTACTTGTACGTTATAGATCCCCTTCGGGGCAAAATTCCGGCACCCTGGGGCCTAAGCCGCAGTAGTTAAAAGGGACGTAAAACAAATAACATTATTATTATTATTATCAGTAGGTAACATGACGACCATTGGTGCATTTACCTTAATAAAACGAAAAACATAATCTTAGGGTTTGTATTCAAATATACCTACGAAAAAAGCATTATCTGTAATTCAAAACAATATCAAAAAAATTGGAAAATGGTGTCAGTGATGGCAATTGGCTGATGAAGGCCGAAATATGTACCATATGAGGATATAACAGGTTTTTTATTTTTATTTTATTTTTTTAGGTGGCTGATGTGCCTTGCACCAGCAGCAGTAACTCAACACCGTCTCCTCTGCCATTGGAAGAGGCTGCAAAGGTTGGCGAACCTCTGCCATTTGAAGTGGCTGCAAAGGTTGGGGAAAAGAGGAAAGTCCCTCCTGGGAGGACAAATCTTCCACCCGATAACTTCTGCAAGAAGAAGGAGACGTCAAAGAAGCTGGAAGACCTTTTGGCCAAAGGCTTTGAGTCCTTCCCTGTTTTGGCCGAGAGGTCTTCAGCAGCTACAGTACCTGTCCCCCCCGCTAAAACTGCAAATGATGCATTTGTGGAATATCTTAAAATTGAATTCGACAACGAATTTCCAGTAGAAAAGCAGGGACAGGTTCGAAGGGCCCTCATTACATACCTGGAGGAACTGAAGCAAAAGTTAAATTGAGTGGGAAAAATTAAAAAAACACGAAGGGGGGGGGGGGGGACCTACACCTATAAGGATCAAAATTTGTCACTTTTCCATTTTAAGTAGAGTCCCGGCACTCTTCTCGGCCACCCTGACAGGAGAAAAAAAAAGTCATGATTTGTGTTTCCGCGCAGAGTGTTATTATGTTTTCTTTCGTCTTCTCCATCAATGGAATTAACGACAGTTAAATACGACTCGAAACAAGTTGACCTACAGTACATAGTAAGAAGAGTAACGACTGTCCAGTACTGTAAATGCACAAACTGTTGGCAGTAAGAAGTAAACAAACGCTTCTCGCGCAGAGCGTTGTATTTATTTGATGGCGCATTCTCCGCAATTCTGTTTCTTCGCCGTCCTCATTACGAGGCTTCAAGAAACAGGTTTCAAAGCGAAAAGCAAAAGAACATTACTTACTTTTTTGCAAGAAAGTAAATGGTAATTTTCATTAAGTGAAAAAACTATTGTTTTTCTTTATAGATTCCAATGAATCTAGGTCAATCTCTAGCTGCTGCATTATTAAATACGATGAAAAGGGATTTTTTTTTAAAAACAATGATCTTCTTTATTTTCTTTAGCGTTTGTCCCACCTTGTGGCAGGGTCCGCTATGTGGG
>CAMPQE020000231.1:0-184629 GCA_946902985.2 Meconema thalassinum
AGAAAGTAGGAGTCGCAAATTTCAAAAAAGAATAGTTCTAACCCATCGAGAAATGAGAGTATCAGGAGAGAAAAGACAAGGGCTAATTAATTCAACTTAGTCCTGGGATACCTTTTTACCGTTAGGTTTGGAAGAAAGCAAAATTAAACCAAGGGAGATCGACTCAGCCAACTCACGTCCCAGTAGTGTGAGCCTCTTGGGGGGTTAATATCAAGGATTTGGTAGCACATTGTGTGGTTGCGTCAGCGGACCTCAGCGATTCAAGTTAAGACGTTACCGTGTCGAGCCCTGGGGTGTATTCTGTGACGCTATACAGATAAGAAACTTCCCTCGTCCTCGCAGTAGCTCCGGAAGCTATCTGTATCCTCTCAGTCAGAACAACGCCTTCTTTTTTCTATTCTCTCCAAAGATTAATAGACAAGCACGTCTTAAATTCCCTTGCCTCACGGAATTTGACGAAGCCATTGTGCTTGAAGCCGGGTTGGAATGCCGCAGTTATTGATTGATAGCTCTCTTAGCCACCACTGTTATGAAAGGATACGTCTATTCAGCACAAATCACGCGACAGCGTCCGCCTCAATGTGCGGCCTCTTGGCGAGAAGTCGTGCAGTATGGGTTGCCAGCTCAGCAGATTACAGGGGCTAGTCTATCGAGCGAAGTACGTGCAATGCTGCACCGCGCTAAGCTCATGAATACAACAAAGCCTATTCAATAACAATGTTCTATAGTTAAGACCTCGGATTATAAGTTAAGACGCAGAAATCTAAAGGATAATAATAATAACAATAATAATTTTCTATATATTATTTCACTATGAATTACAGACGGGTCGGGTCACATAGTAAGGAAACTACACAAGGGACTGACATAACTGACACAAGGTGCTTCGGAAAACTACTATTTCAATATTCAAATTTAATAAAACTAGCATAAATAAAAATATACGAGCCTTACGGTAGTCGCATATGATGTGTAACATTTGACATGTTGTCCTACTATGTGTGTCTCGGGAGCGCAACTCCCTTGTTAACAGTGAACTCAGTTGGTCATTGATATAACTACTTGTAAAACTCCAGTGCCAATTAATCCTGACCGTAATAAATCGTAATTGTTATTTGCTAAGACGCTGTATATTAATCGATTCATAACATATTGTGCATTTTGCAATTGAAAATTAAAAGTGTGTATTGTAATATTATAGTGCAGAAGTGCCTTTAAAAAGCTGAGCCGTCTCGATTGCAGACAAGATGGCAGCTGATCTCTCGTTCTGAACTATATTTCACTAATTTGAGTATGTTGCATGAAATATAGCCTACAGATATAAAAATAATAGGAGCTTTCTATAAGATGAACTTTGTTTGAAATATACTCCAGTGAAGAAATCGTTTAGTCAAAGTCATTATTGGCTAAGACGTTGTATCTTAATCGATTGATAACATTCATTTTGGGAGGACATAATTAGGTCTGTGGTTACAGCGTTGGTCTCTCAACCGGCCGGCTGGGGTTCTAATCCTAACAGAGTTGTATTTGTTTGCTTGATTTTTGATGTGTATCATCTTTCCGCTCGGTTGATGGATAGTTTAGTGGGAGTGATTTAGAAAATTGGGGACGGAAGTGGATAAGAACGATCGAGCTGGCAGTGGTGGATCGAACGGAAGTATGCACTGCCCGCTCAATCGATAGAACGGAAGTGTACAAGCTGGCAGTGGTGGAAAACGGAAGTCTGCACTGCCCGCTCGATCGATCGAACGGAAGTGTGCCCTAGCTGGCAGTGGTGGATCGAACGGTGTATAAGACGCACTGCCAACTCGATCGATCGATCCAGCTGGCACTGGTAATAAAAACAAACAGCGCGCGGTGTCGGAAATTGATACCATGATGCACTCTCGGCCATGTGGAATGTATATGACATACTGAACGGAAAACGCTCATGCGAACTCTGGTGTCAAGTGATTGAAACAAATGACATGGTACATGTTCGAAGTCTTCGTATCAGTATTTAAATGGTAAAATGCCTTAATATCAAACATTGTAAGTAGTCGGCATTGCCGGTATTATGTTTCTGCACAATGGCTATTCAAATATTAATCCACATAACGGCAATGCAGTCATCAATATAATATAAACGTTGTGGTTATACGAGAATTGAGCAAGCCTTCGTGAACTATTACTCAATACATTCTCTTTACTCACAAGAGGTCCTATTCATAAGGCATTTTAAACTCAATTTCACGCAGGAACATAATCGAAACAAACAAAATATAAATGGAACTTAATTCCGTAATGCAGTAATATTGGAACGTGGAAATAAGTCACCATCTTGTGCACAAAATTTGTGTAGTCGAAATAGCCGTGGGGATAGTGCGCATGACTGTGAATCTAGAGATCTCGGGTTCGAATCCTGTGCGGGGTAGGTATTTTTGCTACCAGATTATCATTTTTAACGATATTTTTCATGTCAATATGATTCATTTTAACAGAATCCATATGAAATTACGTGTTGGTCTCTGAATCAAGAGGACCTGTTCATAAGGAATTTAAGGTTATGAGCGGTGTCGCGTCTGGTTGGTTGGTTCTTAAGTTTAGGGGATAGTTTAGGGGTTGCGACAACGCGGTCATGTAGCCCCGTGTACTTTGGGTGAGTGTAGAATCTGTCTGATAACCGGTGTTAATTGTGATGACTGTATTAGTGTGTGTTATCTGCTTTTTAATTTAAGTACTGCAACTTAGAATTTTTCAAATAGTTCCTACTTTTGCCGCCAATCGCCACCGTCAACGACTACTAGGCCAAGTTCAGAACTTAGCTATTAGACGCCACCGCAGTCGGCTCTTGGCAACGAACGTAGAAACCTAAGAGCGTTGTTTACAATCTTAACCTATCTTATTTAGCTTCACACAGGTGCAATTAGTGGAAGGTTCTTTAACATGGCATAAATCTATGACATGGGACTGCCGGCTTTACTTCCCCTCCGAAGGAAGGCATACTGAGGGATTTTAACGCTCTTAAAATTCCGACGGCTTCGGCCGGTTTTGAACCCGCTATCTTGGGCATAGAAGCTCAGCATGCTACCGACTACGCCACTGAAGCCGCCTGGTGTCGCGTCTATTAATCTAGTTGATCTATATCGTATTCTTTATTTAGGCTAGCGATGGTAGAAGCTACAAATCATCTCATAAAATGAGTTCCGTATTATAAACTACAATATCTGTAAAACACTCCCTTTTACAAGAGATTAATATTTGTGCCAATAATTGTATAAAATACCGGTGTATCAACAATTCCACGTGAGGTTTCTTCTATGTCAGATGTTACTCACCATATGCGACTACTGTAAGGCTCGTAATTTTTTAAAATATTTATTATTATTATTATTATTATTATTATTATTATTATTATTATTATTGAGAATCTAATTTCGCCAAATAACTGACAAACTCACCTTGTTTATCCATACTTTATTAGCAGCGACGTTTCGATCGGCAGATCATTATCAAGCTACAACACATACCACAGAGATGTTTTTACAACCTTGGTGAATTACACTTGTATCAAACATAACCTAAAGACATGTACAGTACCTTTGGCACATTAGTCAATATGCAGCCTAACACACAAGTACTGGATTGTACGTTCCTCGCAACCTTTCGGTGTCTGTCAGCACGTTAACACAATTTGAATTACTCTTTATATACGACATTTCAGTTATCAATCTTTTATTCGAACCCATCTCCTTATCTATAATTTTCACACCATACCAATTAAAGTCGTGTTTGTTGGCAATTTTATGCTGTCTCAACACATTGTTTTCTTCCGTGTCGTTTTCGCTTCTCTTTTTATGCTCTTTTATTCTAGCAGACAATTTCATTTTCGTTTGACCTATATAAATGCTGTTACAGTTATCATTTTTGCATTCAATTTGATAAATTACATTAGCCTGATCTTCTCTCCTTGTATTATCTTTCCCCTTAACAATAACACCTTCTAATTTATTATCAACCGAGTTGATGACGTTGAGGTTTAGATTTTTTTAATTTATTGCAAATAATATCAGTGGTGCTATTGATATGGGGAACGAAAATCCAAGCTCTCCCCTCTCTTGTTTGATCATTCTCTGAGACGGCGTTATTTCCATTTGTTACTTTTTTAAATCAATGACTTTTTGCATGTATTTGCAAACAAAATTCCCCGGATAAAAATTCTTATCACAGATATCTCTAACCTTTTTCAAATTCTCATCATGGAACTGTTCATCTGAGAGCTTCATGGCCTTGTCTACCAAGCTATAAACCATTGCTATTTTCTGATGGATAGGGTGGAATGAATAGAAGTGTAGAATTCTACCAGAAAAAGTAGCTTTTTGGCACCAGTTTGTTTTCAATCTGTTACCTTCTTTGATCACTTCAACATCAAGAAAAGCAATTCTGTTGTTGAATTCTAGTTCATGTGTGAATTTTAAATGTTCATTTTGGTTGTTAAAAGGGTCAACCAACTCTCCGATTTTGGATTTAGGTTAGACCATGAAGCTATCGTCTTCGTATCGAACATAAGAAGGTACAATTCAGTACTTGTGTGTTAGGCTGCTGATTGACTAACGTGCCAAAGAGACTGTATATGTTTTTAGGTTATGTTTGATACAAGTGTAATTGACCAAGTTTGTAAACAACGTCGCTGCTAATAAAATTTGGATAAACAAGGTGAGTTTGTCGCTTATTTGGCGAAATTAGATTCTCAATAATAATTATATAGACTATATACCGACGAAATTAAATTCATTAATCTAATTCTATATTTATTGTTTTTAAGTACTGAGGCGTTATTTAATTGAGCGTTATATTGAGCATTTTGCAATGGAAAATATTATTTAATTAAAACAAAGTTCTCCAATCGATCTGCAGTAGTGAAATCTTCCTTTAACTAGTTGAACTACGGTATGCGGGAGCTGCGCTCTGTGCAGATCGCATCCAGTCGTCCGTGGCGGAAGCAATCCACTGCCTACTTGATTCGAGCTGCGCTCTATACCAGCCAGTTAGTGAACCCATGCCAGCGATGTTATTGACCTCTTTTTGCCGAAAGAGCGCACTGCCTAGTATAGGCACGATTAAAAATTAGGTGTGCAGGAGGTATATTAAAGGTGTTTCTCCCAGTGATAAGTTTAGACCAACGAAGTTTCAATTATTGTTAGTAGTCGGTGTTAATATACTGAATTCCTACGTTGTTTGGAGTGTTTGTTGATGCGATATGGATTCCACATAGCCACATGGCCGACAGTACATCGAGTGCTTACATTAAATAAGAATACAGCTAAAGTATAAAGATTTAATAAATCGTAATTGTTTTTAGCAAATTTGATATAATGAGTAATTTCACACCAAAGAACGACAACTTGAAGATGATTTATTGTAGAAATATCTGTAATGGCGGCTCCAAACCTTGAAGTAATCCGTATGTGATATACGTTCCACATGGTGCCATTGCCAGCTGGATCGCATCCCTCCTGGCTGCTAAAGCACTCCAGCTGGCAGTGCGTCTTACACACTTCCGACCGATCCACTTCCGTCACATTTTTCAAAATCACTCCCACAAAAATATCCCAATGATATAAATTAGTGAAGTTCCAATTTCATCCACCAGGTGGTTCCCTAATGATGATGATGATGATGATGATAATAATAATAATAATATCGTATGGCCTCGGGTGCTGGATGCAAACTTTGTTATTTGACGCCCAAAGCGCAGCTTGCATGTCGAATTTTGTTGTTCGTAGGAGGGCTATGAAAAACAAGGCGGTTAGATGTCTAAGCTCAACATTATAGCGCTTTCTAGTAGAGAATGGAGGATCGTCTTGTGTTGGCGGAAAATCCCGAGATTAATTCCATTATGAATACAGCCTACTGAATTCAAATGGATTATTTAACACGCCACCAACGTACGACATGCGTGTCGTGATTTTTGTCGCCTTAAAAAAAATCACTTACCATGGCCAGGGGCAAACCTGCAAGCTTGGGTTGGTAGTCCTACACGATAACCACTCACCTACCATGGCAGGTTAGGTACTCTAATGTTAAGTGATAGTTTGTTTGTCTGTCCCGTATACGCTCATATAGGCCTACCCTTCATCCGATTGCGATGAAACTCGGGTGAGTTGTTGTGCACGCTCCTGCGAAGGTCTTCATTTTACACTAGGTGGCACAGAGTAGTTTCAAAAAACAAGTGGTGATGCGCAAATCGTTTAAAAAGTCTGCGTTCATATACCATTCATCCGATTGCGGGGAAACTTAGGTGAGCTGTTGTGCACACACTCACAAATGTTTCTGTATTAGTCAATCCATTTAACAACTGGTGGCGCAGGAGTGGTATCAGCAAATCGCTGATGGCACATGAATCGGTTGAACAAAGTACCGTATGCGTTCATATACCATGCATCCGATTGCGATGAAACTTAAGTGATTTGTTGTACAAACTCCCGCAATGGTTTCTGATTAGTAAATCCATTTTACAAAAGGTGACGAAAGAGTAGTTTCAACAAATATCTGATGGTGCACGCATCGTTTCAACAAAGTATCGTTTGTGTTCATACACCATTCATCCGATTGTGATGAATCTTGAGTAATTTGTAGTGCGCACTCCAGCGAATGTTCCTGAAATAGTAAATCCATTTTACAATAGGTAGCTCACGAGTCATGTTAACAAGGCATTATTGTTCATATATGCAGGTTCTGTAAATCATGAGTGTTGGCGCGCAAATCGTTTGAACAAATGTAATTTGGATAGTTGTCATGTGCACGCTCGAGAATATTTCTGCATTAGTAAATCCCATTCCCAAGCGGTGGCACGCGAGTAGTTCCAACAAAAAAATTTTGTCTTGTGAGTCGTTTTAAAAAAAGAGTTTTGGTGCGCTAATCGTTTCAACACATGAACTTTGGTGAGAAGTTGTGCGCACGCCTGAGATGTTGTCTGAATTACAATATTCTTTTTTTAATAGATGGCGCGCGAGTCGTTTCAACAAATGAACTTCGGACAGCTCTTTTGCACGTTTGGGAAGATTTCTCAATTTTGTTAATCGATTTTACGATATGTGACCCATAAGTCGTTATTGGAAATGCGTGTATTTCATGCAGTTTAGCGGTAGTTTATGTGTTTCCAAACGTTTGTAGTTTCCGGTGCGACTCACATTCGCGATGACCATCAACAAAGCACAGGGACAATTCCTCAAGTGTGTGGACTAAATTTGGAAAATCCATTTGCCTCCAACATGGACGGCTGTTGTGGTCTGCTCACGCGTCGAAATGCTTTCTGATATATTCATGTACGCATCAGACGAAAATAGCACACATATTGTGTATCCAAAAACCAAAATTACGACAAAAAACACTTTCTTTCCTTGATCAGCATTGCAATGCATTCCGGTACTGCTAGTTACACATATATAAACTTATGAAGGTATAGTCTTAACCCTTGACAACTGGCGTGAAAATATATAACACGAGGGGTCGTTTCGACCCATAGTGAGTCGCTCCCTTTTTGTCGTAGTAGTACGGATTTTAATGGAGTAATTTTACACCTACTGTCTTCCTATTAACTATTACCAATATAAAATGAGATATATTTATATTTTTTAAAATTGACATGCAGAAAAATGACAAAGAATTTCGTAACAGTATAATTGGCCTTGATAGTGGCGGTAAAGCAGAAATGTCGACTTTCTGAACAAATGAGCTGATGACCAAGGTGTCCCTAGACTCTAAACATGGATCAACAATAACGTGAGCTATGTGATTATGCTGCACCAATATAGTGGGATTTTTCCCCTTATTTTTTTACAGATTGTCCCGACTAACGTAAGCCGAAAATCCCCACGTGAGGACTGGCGCCATGGGTAAATCTGACCCGACCGTAAATAATATATAAATAACTTGTGTGTTCAAAAAGCAATGGACAGGTTTCTTTTTCAGGGTGAAGTTCAAGGCTAGGAAGGAAGGTAGCCTACTGTAAGCGTCAGAAAATAAGGGTTGACCAAATCGAAAATATAGATCATTATTTAAGCCTCGGTTCAAAAATACGCATGCGCCAGTCCTCGTGGGTTGTTGGCAGCACTGTTATTGGTGACAGATTTCGTACGTCGGAGACATCACGTACGGTATCTAAAACGTATACACCCTATGAAATTTTGTTACATAGTGTGCCCGTTAGTCCGGAGACTAATGCCCATATATGCGAGAATCTCGAAAACAGTTGAGCAAGAGACTAAAAAAAAAAACAAGAAAAACTGGGTATGGGCTAATGGTGCGAACTAAATTCGAGATCCTCGCTTGAATATAAGAAGGATGAAAAATGACTCAATATTCATAAAATCCTTCCACGTTTATTAAATAAAAGAAATAAATATCATGGCACTCCTGCCTAAATCTCGAGGGCAGCTAAGAATGGAGTCTCTTGTCCTTAGATTCCTACAATCTATACTCAATGAACGACACTTCACTCTAAAGGAAATATAGTCTTATACACTAAATAACTGTCCAAACGTGTCCATATCACGCATCACATTGGTTTTATACACTTTCTAATTATCACACGGTTCATATCGTGGCACTGTTATTAGATTTGGATCAAACTTATCACTAGTCAATTATGTAGTCAAACATATTATGGAGAATCAGATGTTATCAACAAATTAATATTCCAATAAATAATCTCACTGATTTTACGTATAGTGGCTGTCTCAACCACATGTTTCCTTAAATACTGATTTGACTGTAGAAAACCTTAAGCTTATCATAAAAAGAACAAGTAGTTCCGTGAAGAACTATACAGCCTATTTTCACATATCCTACTTAATAATATGTTAATTGCCTCTATCAACATACAAAATTTCTGTTTGATTGCTGTAATAGATTCGTAGACATTGAGAACCGACTAAATATTGGGGATGGTCGCCATGTTGGATTTTTATATATGTAGGTATTAGAGTTATGTACTGTTACATGAAGATTATTGTGTACGTGTAGTATTCAAACTTCAATCCCATGATTAGGACACAAGAAGTAAAAACGAGATTTTAAAATTTCGCACAGCTGCCATCTTGTGGTTATGGAAAAAATTGAAAAAAAAATAGATGCCAGATTAACATTTGTATAAGGATTTACTGTACCAAGTGTCACTGCACTCGGATGGTTAAATTGCGAGAAACGACCATGTGTATATTTACACTTCGCGTAGCCGCCATGTTGGCTTTGTGATTCCCAATTTATTGAAAGTCCTATAGGTGAACTCATGTTCATAGCCCCTATTAATGTGTCCATAAACAATGCGCAAATCTCGGATGACTGGAAAAGAGCTACGGTAGTCCCAATATATAAGGGAGGGAGCAGACTTGAATTGCGCAACTACAGGCCGGTTAGTCTTACGTCCATCGTTTGTAAACAGATGGAGCACCTCATTTGCGACTACTTGAGGGAACAGTGGGAAACATTATCATGGTTTAATGATAGGCAACATGGATTTCGGAAAGGTTACTCATGCGAGAGTCAGATGCTATCACTTTTTCAAAATATTAGCGAATCGTTAGACGATGGAGTTTCAGTCGACGCCGTAGTTATAGATTTTGCGAAGGCATTTGATGTCGTGCCGCATGACATACTACTCCATAAATTAGCTTCGACGAAGATTGATAGAAGAGTAATTTTATGGATCCAAGAATTTTTGACGGGTCGTTCCCAGAAAGTGAAAGTTGAAGGCCGATTCTCGGATGAAATTACCGTAACGTCGGGTATCCCTCAGGGAAGCGCAATCGGAACTTTGATATTTTTGGTGTTTATAAGTGACTTACCAAATGGGATTCGCAGTGACTGTCGAATGTTTGCGGATGATTGTGTAATATATCGAAAGATACATGACTCACAAGACAACGCAGTGCTTCAAGAAGACCTGAACCTGATCTATAAGTGGGCGATTGTAAATAAAATGAAAATAAACACAAGAAAATGTAGTCTCTTTAAAATAGAGAAAGTGCGAAGGCAGGATTTTCAATATAACATTGGCTCGGAAATTCTTGTAGAAGAAGATTCTTGCAAATATTTGGGCGTTCACGTAAGGAATGATATGAAATGGAGTAGTCATGTAGGATGTGTAGTTTCTAAAGCTTACAAATCCCTGCACTTTCTAATGAGGGTATTAAAAGGAAGTAGTACCTCTGCTAAAGAATTAGGATATTTGTCACTTGTAAGACCTATTCTGGAATACGCCTCGGGGGTTTGGGATCCATATCAAGTCGGGCTCATAAATGAGTTGGAAATGGTACAAAGAAAGGCCGCTAGATTTGTGCTCAGTGACTTTAATCCCAGGAGCAGTGTGAGCCGTATGTTAAAGAAACTTGGGTGGGAATCACTTGAAGCTAGGAGGATGAAATCTAGAATCTGCGCTATGTACAACACGTATGCAAATCAACCAGCATGGGGTGAGCTTAGCAAACGTATGGAAAAGCCTACTTACATGGGTAGGAGCAATCATCCTTTCAAAGTTAAGGGCCGACCACAGCGAACAAATTATGGTAAATATTCTTTTGTAAACCGAGCCATTGATAATTGGAACTCTCTACCTGCCGCAGTCTTAGAGCCTTTTCCCAAACATATAGGTGTGTTTAAGAAAAGACTGACTATTTGTGTAAATATCACCCTGGATTTTTTACGGTGATAAAGGGAACTAATAGAAGTTCACCTATGTGACTTTTATCAAAAGGGTAACTACAAAACCAACATGGCAGCCACGCGATTTTTGCGACTTTTAAATAGACGTTTCTCGCAATTTAACCAACCAAACGCAATTAAGCTTGGTACAGTATATGTTTATACACATTGTAATGCATCGACATTAACTCCGTTCAATTGTTTACATAACCACAAGATGGCGGAGGTGAGAAATATTTCACCGGCATTCTATATCTCTGGAACTATTAGCGGTATCACCCTGAAATTTTGTACGGAGATAAAGGGAACTACTAGAAGTTCATCTTTAAGACTTTCAAAAACCGGTTAACTACAAAACGAACATGGCGGCCAAGCGAATTTGAAAATTTTAAATAGACCTTTCTCGTGATTTAATGTTCCAAACGCAATGAAATCTGGTACAGGAAATATTTATACACATTGTAATGCACTGGTATCTAATTTAGTTCAATTGTTTACATAACCTCAAGATGGCGGCTGTGCGAATTTTAAAATTAAGTTTTTATTTCTTGTGTCGTAATCATGCGATCGAAGTAAAGTTTGAATGATGATTCTACGCAATAATTTTCCTTTAATGGTACATGACTCTATGGCCTATACATTTAACAATCCAACATGGCGACCATCCGAAATATTTAGACGGCTCTGAATATCTACGAATCTATTATAGCAATCAAACTGATTTTTAATGTTCATAGGGGCTATGAACATAAGTTCGCCTATAGGACATTAAATAACCTGGTGATAACAAATCTAACATGGCGGCGACGCGAAGTATAAATATTCGCATGGACGTTTCTCGCAATTTAACCAAACCATCTGAGTGCAGTGAAACTTGGTACAGTAAATCCTTATACGAATGTTAATCCACTGGCATGTAATTTATTTCAATTGTTTCCATAACCACAAGATGGCAGCTGTGCGAAATTTTAAAATCTCTTTGTTATTTCTTGTGTCCTAATCATGCGATTGAAGTGTGAATGCTACACGTACACAATAATCTTCATGTAACAGTACATAACTCTAGGACCTACATATATAACATCCAACATGGCGACCATCCGAAATATTTAGTCGGTTCTCAATATCTACTAATCTATTACAGCAATCAAACTGAAATTTTGTATGTTGATAGTGGTAGATAATATAAGCAGGATATATGAAAATAGGCTGTATAGTTCTTCACGGAACTACTTGTTATATTAGCTTTACAATGTTATTGCTGCCTGGTTTATTTGGAAAAGGGGCCCTTATTCGCCGTTAAGGTCCAACCCACAGCTATGGGATTTATTGAACACACTACCGAAAAAGACATTTAATTCATTAGCAATAGCCTGTTTCTCAGTACTTAATTTACCGTCACCAGACATTATCATCGAACAATTATTTGAATTTCCCTTTCTTCTCCTAACAGAAATGTAATTTTTTTCCACCCATCGCCTCCCAAACCAAGTAAACCGTGCATAATTGTCATGAGGAGTCCTCTCTTTTAAGACAAGCTATCTTGTTAAGGACTTAAATTTCAACATATACTTGTCACTAACTTATCTTTTATTGTATACTTTCCTCATTTTCCGTTTTAGACCCCAGATTTCTCGTGTGTAATACTCAGGATCTGGGTCTTTGTTTCAGTAATTTAAATGGGACAAATTTATCTATAGCGCTATTTAAAATTTTCAAAAAGTTACTTCACAGGATATTAATGTGATTTCCTGCCGACGCCCATCCTACAAATAGCTCATTCAAATACCCCTGAAATTTGCCCTGATCCGCCCTGCGATACTGGAATATGATATTATTTGCTACATCAGAGTCTAATTTTGTAATGTCACCGTATCTAATATTTAATTCACCACCAGAATGGTCACTAATTCCTGGTACTTTCAGACAGTTAATATACAGCTCTACAGGCCTTACGAGATAAACATCTAAGGCAGAGGTGGGCACAATTCGGCTCATTGAGCAGCGCTCCCGCTCCGGCAGGAGCAAGAGCCGAGTAAGCGCTCTCACAGAAGTTAACCTTGTGGCTGCTTGCACACCTTCCCGTTACAAGCGGCGTATCACAACAGCTTTATACTTGTGCTCTGTTTGTTGTGCATTAGATGATTAGATTATGGTGCTACGTACATACGTTTAATTATATTCCTTTTATTAGGTTCTGTGTAGGAAACATAAATAATTACTTTGACAGCTGATAAGTGCACACTCCTTTGCCCACTACCGATAGTCCTGAAACTACAATAAGCCGATAAGTCGGTACTCTCATCTAATGCAATGGAAAACACTATGTAGTTCGAAATGAGCTCAATTGTTCCAAAATATCACCTGACAAACGTTAATTACGACTCGTAATAGTGCACCGCGAAAGACTCAAACTTGCGAAAGAACGTGATAATTGTGGACTTAGTTCCTTCCTCGCGTAGATTATTGAACAGAGAAAGTCGCATTTCACCCTCTACACTTCCTCACTGGTTGAAGTGATGTTGTCTGTAGTGACGTTCTAAATTGAACCTTTTTAAGCCTAATATTATCCTGTATACCAAACATTGTGCTCCTCCTTCGATGTCGGTGAACAGGTAATCACACTCCCAACTGGGGTTGAAGTGTAACATTGAGCGCCCCGCCGCTTTACCCCAGTGCTTTGACTAGCCATGTTACCTGCACAACGCACTGTACATAACTGTGTATTGAATTGCGTACAGCCGTACACATAATATACTCAACCCGGTACAATGTTGTAACTATGCCTGCGCCTTGACTGCGCATATTGCCATCTAGTCCTTCCAGCACAAACTATTAGCGAGCAGTCAGCTGTTCCCGGCTACTTAGCTCCGCTCGCCCTCATACAGTTGGCTCCAGGAGCTGCGCTCTCTCATTGCCCACCTAGCACTAACTATTAGCGAGCAGTCAGCTGGTCCCGGCTCCTTGTCTCCGCCCGCGCACATGCAGTCGGCTCCAGGAGCTGCGCTCTCTTATTGCCCACCTAGCACTATTAGCGAGCAGTCAGCTGGTCCCGGCTCCTTGGCTCCGCCCGCGCACATGCAGATGGCTCCAGGAGCTGCGCTCTCTCATTGCCCACCTAGCACTATTAGCGAGCAGTCAGCTGGTCCCGGCTCCTTGGCTCCGCTCGCCCTCATGCAGTCGGCTCCAGGAGCTGCGCTCTCTCATTGCCCACCTAGCACTAACTATTAGCGAACAGTCAGCTGGTCCCGGCTCCTTGGCTCCGCTCGCGCTCATGCTGTTGGCTCCAGGAGCTGCGCTCTCTCATTGCCCACCTAGCACTATTAGCGAGCAGTCAGCTGGTCCCGGCTCCTTGGCTCCGCTCGCGCTCATGCTGTTGGCTCCAGGAGCTGCGCTCTCTCATTGCCCACCTAGCACTAACTATTAGTGAGCAGTCAGCTGGTCCCGGCTCCTTGGCTCCGCCCGCGCTCCTGCAGTTGGCTCCAGGAGCTGCGCTCTCTCATTGCCCACCTAGCACTAACTATTAGTGAGCAGTCAGCTGGTCCCGGCTCCTTGGCTCCGCCCGCGCTCCTGCAGTTGGCTCCAGGAGCTGCGCTCTCTCATTGCCCACCTAGCACTAACTATTAGTGAGCAGTCAGCTGGTCCCGGCTCCTTGGCTCCGCTCGCGCTCATGCAGTTGGCTCCAGGAGCTGCGCTCTCTCATTGCCCACCTAGCACTAACTATTAGCGAGCAGTCAGCTGGTCCCGGCTCCTTGGCTCCGCCCGCGCACATGCAGTTGGCTCCAGGAGCTGCGCTCTCTCATTGCCCACCCAGCACAAACTATTAGCGAGCAGTCAGCTGTTCCCGGCTCCTTGGCTCCGCCCGCGCACATGCAGTTGGCTCCAGGAGCTGCGCTCTCTCATTGCCCACCTAGCACTATTAGCGAGCAGTCAGCTGGTCCCGGCTCCTTGGCTCCGCCCGCGCACATGCAGTCGGCTCCAGGAGCTGCGCTCTCTCATTGCCCACCTAGCACTAACTATTAGCGAGCAGTCAGCTGTTCCCGGCTCCTTGGCTCCGCTCGCGCTCCTGCAGTTGGCTCCAGGAGCTGCGCTCTCTCATTGCCCACCTAGCACTATTAGCGAGCAGTCAGCTGGTCCCGGCTCCTTGGCTCCGCCCGCGCACATGCAGTCGGCTCCAGGAGCTGCGCTCTCTCATTGCCCACCTAGCACTAACTATTAGCGAGCAGTCAGCTGGTCCCGGCTCCTTAGCTCCGCCCGCGCTCATACAGTTGGCTCCAGGAGCTGCGCTCTCTCATTGCCCACCCAGCACAAACTATTAGCGAGCAGTCAGCTGGTCC
Source organism: Meconema thalassinum (assembly GCA_946902985.2). Lineage (NCBI taxonomy): Eukaryota > Metazoa > Arthropoda > Insecta > Orthoptera > Tettigoniidae > Meconema > Meconema thalassinum. The sequence continues at coordinate 15,021 of CAMPQE020000231.1, forward strand.
CGGCTCCTTGGCTCCGCCCGCGCTCATACAGTTGGCTCCAGAAGCTGCGCTCTCTCATTGCCCACCCAGCACAAACTATTAGCGAGCAGTCAGCTGGTCCCGGCTCCTTGGCTCCGCCCGCGCTCATGCAGTTGGCTCCAGGAGCTGCGCTCTCTCATTGCCCACCTAGCACTATTAGCGAGCAGTCAGCTGGTCCCGGCTCCTTGGCTCCGCCCGCGCTCATGCAGTCGACTCCAGGAGCTGCGCTCTCTCATTGCCCACCTAGCACTAACTATTAGCGAGCAGTCAGCTGGTCCCGGCTCCTTGGCTCCGCTCGCCCTCATGCAGTTGGCTCCAGGAGCTGCGCTCTCTCATTGCCCACCTAGCACCAACTATTAGCGAGCAGTCAGCTGGTCACGGCTCCTTGGCTCCGCTCGCCCTCATGCAGTTGGCTCCAGGAGCTGCGCTCTCTCATTGCCCACCTAGCACCAACTATTAGCGAGCAGTCAGCTGGTCCCGGCTCCTTGGCTCCGCTCGCCCTCATGCAGTTGGCTCCAGGAGCTGCGCTCTCATTGCCCACCTAGCACTAACTATTAGCGAGCAGTCAGCTGGTCCCGGCTCCTTGGCTCCGCTCGCCCTCATGCAGTTGGCTCCAGGAGCTGCGCTCTCTCATTGCCCACCTAGCACTAACTATTAGCGAGCAGTCAGCTGGTCCCGGCTCCTTGGCTCCGCTCGCGCTCATGCAGTTGGCTCCAGGAGCTGCGCTCTCTCATTGCCCACCTAGCACTATTAGCGAGCAGTCAGCTGGTCCCGGCTCCTTGGCTCCGCCCGCGCACATGCAGTTGGCTCCAGGAGCTGCGCTCTCTCATTGCCCACCTAGCACTAACTATTAGCGAGCAGTCAGCTGGTCCCGGCTCCTTGGCTCCGCTCGCGCACATGCAGTTGGCTCCAGGAGCTGCGCTCTCTCATTGCCCACCTAGCACTAACTATTAGCGAGCAGTCAGCTGGTCCCGGCTCCTTGGCTCCGCTCGCGCTCATGCAGTTGGCTCCAGGAGCTGCGCTCTCTCATTGCCCACCTAGCACTATTAGCGAGCAGTCAGCTGGTCCCGGCTCCTTGGCTCCGATCGCGCTCATGCAGTTGGCTCCAGGAGCTGCGCTCTCTCATTGCCCACCTAGCACTAACTATTAGCGAGCAGTCAGCTGGTCCCGGCTCCTTGGCTCCGCTCGCGCTCATGCAGTTGGCTCCAGGAGCTGCGCTCTCTCATTGCCCACCTAGCACTATTAGCGAGCAGTCAGCTGGTCCTGGCTCCTTGGCTCCGCCCGCGCACATGCAGTTGGCTCCAGGAGCTGCGCTCTCTCATTGCCCACCTAGCACTAACTATTAGCGAGCAGTCAGCTGGTCCCGGCTTCTTGGCTCCACCCGCGCACATGCAGTTGGCTCCAGGAGCTGCGCTCTCTCATTGCCCACCTAGCACTATTAGCGAGCAGTCAGCTGGTCCCGGCTCCTTGGCTCCGTTCGCACTCATGCAGTTGGCTCCAGGAGCTGAGCTCTCTCATTGCCCACCTAGCACTAACTATTAGCGAGCAGTCAGCTGGTCCCGGCTCCTTGGCTCCGCTCGCGCTCATACAGTTGGCTCCAGGAGCTGCGCTCTCTCATTGCCCACCTAGCACTAACTATTAGCGAGCAGTCAGCTGGTCCCGGCTCCTTGACTCCGCTCGCACTCATACAGTCGGCTCCAGGAGCTGCGCTCTCTCATTGCCCACCTAGCACTAACTATTAGCGAGCAGTCAGCTGGTCCCGGCTCCTTGGCTCCGCTCGCGCTCATGCTGTTGGCTCCAGGAGCTGCGCTCTCTCATTGCCCACCTAGCACTATTAGCGAGCAGTCAGCTGGTCCCGGCTCCTTGGCTCCGCTCGCGCTCATGCTGTTGGCTCCAGGAGCTGCGCTCTCTCATTGCCCACCTAGCACTAACTATTAGCGAGCAGTCAGCTGGTCCCGGCTCCTTGGCTCCGCTCGCGCTCATGCAGTTGGCTCCAGGAGCTGCGCTCTCTCATTGCCCACCTAGCACTAACTATTAGCGAGCAGTCAGCTGGTCCCGGCTCCTTGGCTCCGCTCGCGCTCATGCTGTTGGCTCCAGGAGCTGCGCTCTCTCATTGCCCACCTAGCACTAACTATTAGCGAGCAGTCAGCTGGTCCCGGCTCCTTGGCTCCGCTCGCGCTCATGCAGTTGGCTCCAGGAGCTGCGCTCTCTCATTGCCCACCTAGCACTAACTATTAGCGAGCAGTCAGCTGGTCCCGGCTCCTTGGCTCCGCCCGCGCACATGCAGTTGGCTCCAGGAGCTGCGCTCTCTCATTGCCCACCTAGCACTATTAGCGAGCAGTCAGCTGGTCCCGGCTCCTTGGCTCCGCTCGCGCTCATGCTGTTGGCTCCAGGAGCTGCGCTCTCTCATTGCCCACCTAGCACTAACTATTAGCGAGCAGTCAGCTGGTCCCGGCTCCTTGGCTCCGCTCGCGCTCATGCAGTTGGCTCCAGGAGCTGCGCTCTCTCATTGCCCACCTAGCACTAACTATTAGCGAGCAGTCAGCTGGTCCCGGCTCCTTGGCTCCGCCCGCGCACATGCAGTTGGCTCCAGGAGCTGCGCTCTCTCATTGCCCACCTAGCACTATTAGCGAGCAGTCAGCTGGTCCCGGCTCCTTGGCTCCGCCCGCGCACATACAGTTGGCTCCAGGAGCTGCGCTCTCTCATTGCCCACCTAGCACTAACTATTAGCGAGCAGTCAGCTGGTCCCGGCTCCTTGGCTCCGCTCGCACTCATGCAGTTGGCTCCAGGAGCTGGGCTCACTCATTGCCCACCTAGCACTAACTATTAGCGAGCAGTCAGCTGGTTCCGGCTCCTTGGCTCCGCTCGCCCTCATGCAGTTGGCTCCAGGAGCTGCGCTCTCTCATTGCCCACCTAGCACTATTACCGAGCAGTCAGCTGGTCCCGGCTCCTTGGCTCCGCTCGCCCTCATGCAGTTGGCTCCAGGAGCTGCGCTCTCTCATTGCCCACCTAGCACTAACTATTAGCGAGCAGTCAGCTGGTCCCGGCTCCTTGGCTCCGCTCGCACTCATGCAGTTGGCTCCAGGAGCTGGGCTCACTCATTGCCCACCTAGCACTAACTATTAGCGAGCAGTCAGCTGGTCCCGGCTCCTTGGCTCCGCTCGCCCTCATACAGTTGGCTCCAGGAGCTGCGCTCTCTCATTGCCCACCTAGCACTATTAGCGAGCAGTCAGCTGGTCCCGGCTCCTTGGCTCCGCTCGCGCTCATGCAGTTGGCTCCAGGAGCTGCGCTCTCTCATTGCCCACCTAGCACTAACTATTAGCGAGCAGTCAGCTGGTCCCGGCTCCTTGGCTCCGCTCGCCCTCATGCAGTTGGCTCCAGGAGCTGCGCTCTCTCATTGCCCACCTAGCACTAACTATTAGCGAGCAGTCAGCTGGTCCCGGCTCCTTGGCTCCGCTCGCGCTCATGCAGTTGGCTCCAGGAGCTGCGCTCTCTCATTGCCCACCTAGCACTAACTATTAGCGAGCAGTCAGCTGGTCCCGGCTCCTTGGCTCCGCTCGCCCTCATACAGTTGGCTCCAGGAGCTGCGCTCTCTCATTGCCCACCTAGCACTAACTATTAGCGAGCAGTCAGCTGGTCCCGGCTCCTTGGCTCCGCTCGCGCTCATGCAGTTGGCTCCAGGAGCTGCGCTCTCTCATTGCCCACCTAGCACTAACTATTAGCGAGCAGTCAGCTGGTCCCGGCTCCTTGGCTCCGCTCGCGCTCATACAGATGGCTCCAGGAGCTGCGCTCTCTCATTGCCCACCTAGCACTAACTATTAGCGAGCAGTCAGCTGGTCCCGGCTCCTTGGCTCCGCTCGCGCTCATGCAGTTGGCTCCAGGAGCTGCGCTCTCTCATTGCCCACCTAGCACTATTAGCGAGCAGTCAGCTGGTCCCGGCTCCTTGGCTCCGCTCGCCCTCATGCAGTCGGCTCCAGGAGCTGCGCTCTCTCATTGCCCACCTAGCACTAACTATTAGCGAACAGTCAGCTGGTCCCGGCTCCTTGGCTCCGCTCGCGCTCATGCAGTCGGCTCCAGGAGCTGCGCTCTCATAGCCCACCTAGCACTAACTATTAGCGAGCAGTCAGCTGGTCCCGGCTCCTTGGCTCCGCTCGCGCTCATGCAGTTGGCTCCAGGAGCTGCGCTCTCTCATTGCCCACCTAGCACTAACTATTAGCGAGCAGTCAGCTGGTCCCGGCTCCTTGGCTCCGCCCGCGCACATGCAGTTGGCTCCAGGAGCTGCGCTCTCTCATTGCCCACCTAGCACTAACTATTAGCGAGCAGTCAGCTGGTCCCGGCTCCTTGGCTCCGCTCGCGCTCATACAGTCGGCTCCAGGAGCTGCGCTCTCTCATTGCCCACCTAGCACTATTAGCGAGCAGTCAGCTGGTCTCGGCTCCTTGGCTCCGCCCGCGCACATGCAGTTGGCTCCAGGAGCTGCGCTCTCTCATTGCCCACCTAGCACTATTAGCGAGCAGTCAGCTGGTCTCGGCTCCTTGGCTCCGCCCGCGCACATGCAGTTGGCTCCAGGAGCTGCGCTCTCTCATTGCCCACCTAGCACTAACTATTAGCGAGCAGTCAGCTGGTCCCGGCTCCTTGGCTCCGCTCGCGCTCATGCAGTTGGCTCCAGGAGCTGCGCTCTCTCATTGCCCACCTAGCACTAACTATTAGCGAGCAGTCAGCTGGTCCCGGCTCCTTGGCTCCACTCGCGCTCATGCAGTTGGCTCCAGGAGCTGCGCTCTCTCATTGCCCACCTAGCACTATTAGCGAGCAGTCAGCTGGTCCCGGCTCCTTGGCTCCGCTCGCGCTCATGCAGTTGGCTCCAGGAGCTGCGCTCTCTCATTGCCCACCTAGCACTAACTATTAGCGAGCAGTCAGCTGGTCCCGGCTCCTTGTCTCCGCCCGCGCACATGCAGTTGGCTCCAGTAGCTGCGCTCTCTCATTGCCCACCTAGCACTAACTATTAGCGAGCAGTCAGCTGGTCCCGGCTCCTTGGCTCCGCTCGCCCTCATGCAGTTGGCTCCATTAGCTGCGCTCTCTCATTGCCCACCTAGCACTATTAGCGAGCAGTCAGCTGGTCCCGGCTCCTTGGCTCCGCTCGCGCTCATGCAGTCGGCTCCAGGAGCTGCGCTCTCTCATTGCCCACCTAGCACTAACTATTAGCGAGCAGTCAGCTGGTCCCGGCTCCTTGGCTCCGCTCGCGCTCATGCAATTGGCTCCAGGAGCTGCGCTCTCTCATTGCCCACCTAGCACTAACTATTAGCGAGCAGTCAGCTGGTCCCGGCTCCTTGGCTCCGCTCGCGCTCATGCAGTTGGCTCCAGGAGCTGCGCTCTCTCATTGCCCACCTAGCACTATTAGCGAGCAGTCAGCTGGTCCCGGCTCCTTGGCTCCGCTCGCGCTCATGCAGTTGGCTCCAGGAGCTGCGCTCTCTCATTGCCCACCTAGCACTAACTATTAGCGAGCAGTCAGCTGGTCCCGGCTCCTTGGCTCCGCTCGCACTCATGCAGTTGGCTCCAGGAGCTGCGCTCTCTCATTGCCCACCTAGCACTATTAGCGAGCAGTCAGCTGGTCCCGGCTCCTTGGCTCCGCCCGCGCACATGCAGATGGCTCCAGGAGCTGCGCTCTCTCATTGCCCACCTAGCACTAACTATTAGCGAGCAGTCAGCTGGTCCCGGCTCCTTGGCTCCGCTCGCGCTCATGCAGTTGGCTCCAGGAGCTTCGCTCTCTCATTGCCCACCTAGCACTAACTATTAGCGAGCAGTCAGCTGGTCCCGGCTCCTTGGCTCCGCTCGCGCACATGCAGTTGGCTCCAGGAGCTGCGCTCTCTCATTGCCCACCCAGCACAAACTATTAGCGAGCAGTCAGCTGGTCCCGGCTCCTTGGCTCCGCTCGTGCTCATGCAGTTGGCTCCAGGAGCTGCGCTCTCTCATTGCCCACCTAGCACTAACTATTAGCGAGCAGTCAGCTGGTCCCGGCTCCTTGGCTCCGCCCGCGCACATGCAGTTGGCTCCAGGAGCTGCGCTCTCTCATTGCCCACCTAGCACTAACTATTAGCGAGCAGTCAGCTGGTCCCGGCTCCTTGGCTCCACTCGCGCACATGCAGTTGGCTCCAGGAGCTGCGCTCTCTCATTGCCCACCTATCTAAGGTATTATTGTCTCTAGTAGGGAAGTCAACTACTTGGAAAAATCCCCGCTCCCTTAAGAATTTGTTTGCAGCACTCTGAGCTTGACCACAGCTAGTTGACTCACCAGACCAGTCTACTTTGGAGAGGTTTAAATCTCCGGCAATCATTATGCTCTTTTTCATAGCATTACCCGTACAAGTTTTGTCATACAGTGTGTCGAGGAGCGAAAAGTTATCTTTCGGTGCTCTATACGCCCATATCACCTGAAGAGCGAATTTATTTCCTTTATCCTAAATGTGTACACATAACACTTCATAATCCATGTCAGCTCAATTTAAGAAACTAGCTATATATTTGCGCACACAAATAAATAGCCTACCACTTCGCTTCCCCGATCCCTTCTGTACATTTCGTAGGCCCCTAAAATTATGTCGTTACTATTTATATTCTCTATAGCCAAGATTCAGTAGCAATGACAATGTCCGGAGAATACGTCTCGACAAAATTCCAAAATTCAATTATTTTATTTCCTAAACTCTGACAATTAACCTGTAGTAATCTTAGAGTTTTACCTCTGCAGCAAATATTCCGTAATAGCTCCTTCTGTTCCCGTCGCCTGGCAACCTATGGACCAGCTCCTCCTCCCAAAAGCCGCCACGACCCGATGACCCTCTCATGTAGGCTCCCTAGGTTGAAAGCGCCCCGTCGATTTAAATGCAGCCTGTCTCCGGCGAAGTCTTGGCCTGCATCTACGTACTCTAATCCCTGCTGTGCACATACCCAGTCCATGCGGTCATTTCCAGTCTTAACTCGCCTTACTGGAACATCTCCCCGCCGAACAATGCCACTCAATTTTTGCATTCCTAAATATGCTTTTAGCTTTTCTGCCTAGTTCGTAGAGCTCCCCCATGATGTAATCAGCTGTAGCCCTCTTCTTTAAATAGTTCGTCCCAACATGGAGCAACAACACTTTTCACAGTCCTCTAAATTTGCTTCTTCCACTTGTTGGGCAGGCTGGTCAATTTGAATCCCCGGATAACACCGCACTTTCGTACCTGATATCCTCGAGATACATATGCTGTTTTTTAGTTCTGGCAACTATGTTATAAATTGATAAATAACACACCTACATGGATCCAAGTTTCATAGGTCCTCGATGTAGTCTACAGCACTGCATACAACGTGTTCCCAGCGACGCAGAAGCCGTTGGATTCCATTGGCACTGCCCAATCAATCGATGGTGCGAAGAGAGCGCTGGGTAGCCTGCACAACATCTCCAATAGCAGGGTAGTGGTTCCCGCGCAGTGGCTCCTTCATCTTCGGGATGAGATCAAAGTCGCAGGGACTTATGTCGGGAGAGTAGGGAGGATGATAGAGCACCTCCCAGTTCCAGCGATTCAACAATGCAGTCACAACAACTGCTGTGTGTGCCCTAGCATTGTCATGCAGAACGATGGGCCGAGTATCCATGTGGTGTCGCCGTTTCCTTCTCCGAGCTGCTAGGAGATGGTCTTGGAGAAACGAACAATAGTGCGCCGCATTAACGGTTTGCCCTGGGGGAACGGTATGTTTTATGATCACATAATCCCAATCATAGGCAAGAATCAACATTACCTTCACATTGGTGGGGGTTTGTCCGCCTGTTCATTTTCGTGGTGCCGCCATTCATTCGATTGGCGTTTCAACTGTGGCTCATTAAATTTGGCCCACGTCTCGTTAATGGTTATGATAGATCTCTCCTTCACGCTTATAACGCTGCAAGTGCGTTCGAGAAGCGTCATATCGCAGCCATTTCTGCATGTAGGTTAAATCATGTGGAACCCATTTTGACGCAATTTTCCTCATTTTCGGGCAGTCCTTCAGGATGTGGAGGACAGCCGAATTCGCCAGTCCCGTATCTTGCGCTAATTCACGAAGCGTTACATTCCGATCCGCCTCCACTAACGCGGACACCATCTGTACATTTTCATCACTTACTGGTGGGTGACCAGATCGAGGCATGTCCTCCAAACGTTCGCGCCCATCTCGAAAGGCTGCAACCCATCTTGCTACAGTTCAGTGAGGTAACGCAGCTGCATCACACGCCTCGTGCTGTCCTTGGTGGCACTCTCGAGCCGTGCGACCCCTAGCACACTGAATTTTTATCCATGTTCTCTGCTCCTGCTTCGAAACCATTGCGACTGTCTTGCGCGAGCGCTTGCCCACATCTACTCATCTAACAGGCGCCACTGCATACGAATGGGGGAGGAAACTGACGAGGTTATGTGCTCTAAGGGAGGGGATACAGGTTAGCAACTTTTGGTAACAATGGTAGAGTCCAACACAGTTGCAACATAAAGCAGCAACATCGTTGCCAAAACATTAAAAAAAAACATCCGCTTTTCCTTGTATTCGCGCTCAACCGTATCATAGAATCGCCCATTATGATAATGTCATCCCCCGTTCCCATAGCCTGGTTTGTAGCGTCATCCACTGGAATACGCTACGTCAGATCCTTTAACATCCCCTCCGATTTGTTAAGTTTTACCTTTAAATCCTGTATAATAAGATCCCTGGACTTAATTTGCTGTCTCAAAAGTTCTGGATTGTCACATTTTTAGCTTATTTTCAATTTTGAAAAAATAGGCTTATGAGATCACCTTTTGTCCGTGTGTGTGTGTGTGTGTGCGTGTGTGTGTGTTGTGTGTGTGTGTGTGTCCCTAATAAATTCTAAACGGCTGGAGCGATTTCAATGAAACTCGGTAAGATCATAGCACTATTCCGGGCGACCCTGACCGTCCCCTTCAAATTTTGTTACGTCTCACCAATCCAACATGGCGGCTGTGCGAAATATTTCACCAGCATAGAATATATCCGAAACTATTCCCGATATCACCCTGGAATTTATAACGGTGATAAAAGAAACTACTAGAAGTTCACCTATGTGACTTTTGAAAAACTGGTAACTACAAAACCAACATGGCGGCCACGCAAATTTGCGACTTTTAAATAGACGTTTCTCGCGATTTAACCATCCAAACGCAATAAAACTCGGTACAGTATATGTCTATACACATTGTAATGCACCGACATCTAACTTCGTTCAATTGTTTACATAACCACAAGATGGCGGATGTGCGAAATATTTCACCGGTATTCTATATCTCTGAAACTATTAGCGGTATCACCCTGAAATTTTGTACGGAGATAAAGGGCACTACTGGAAGTTCATCTATAAGACTTTGAAAAACCGGTTAACTACAAAACGAACATGGCGGCCAAGCGAATTTGAAAAATTTAAATAGACTTTACTCGCGATTTAATGTTCCAAACGCAATGAAATCTGGTACAGGAAATGTATATACACATTTTAATGCTCTGGTATCTAACTTAGTTCAATTGTTTACATAACCTCAAGATGGCGGCTGTGCGAATTTTAAAATTAAGCTTTAATTTCTTGTGTCGTAATCATGCGATCGAAGTGAAAATTTGAATAATGAACCTACGCAATAATTTTCCTTTAATGGTACATGACTCTATGGCCTATACATTTAACAATTCAACATGGCGACCATCCGAAATATTTAGACGGCTCTGAATAACTACGAATCTATTATAGCAATCAAACTGATTTTTTTATATTCATAGGGGCTATGAACGTAAGTTCACCTATAGGACTTTAAATAACCCGGTGATCACAAATCCAACATGGAGGCGACGCGAAGTATAAATATTCACATGGACGTTTCTCGCAATTTAACCATCCGAGTGCAGTGAAACTTGGTACAATAAATCCTTATACGAATATTAATCCACTGGCATCTAATTTATTTCAATTGTTTCCATGACCACAAGATGGCAGCTGTGCGAAATTTTAAAATCTCCTTGTTACTTCTTGTGTCCTAATCATGCGATTGAAATTTGACTGCTACACGTACACAATAATCTTCAGGTAACAGTACATAACTCTAGGACCTACATATATAAAATCCAACATGGCGACCATCCGAAATATTTAGTCGGTTCTCTATATCTACGAATCTATTACAGCAATCAAATTAAAATTTTGTATGTTGATAGTGGCAATTAACATAAGTAGGATATATGAAAATAGGCTGTATAATTCTTCACGGAACTACTTGTTTACAGAACCAGTTACCTGCCTCACCTGAACACAGCCAACGTGAAACCATGTCTCGCACAAACCACACATCACGCCGTATTTGAAAACTTTGCTACACGTAGAACACTTTGTAGACACTTTATCAGACACCTGGGTAACACTAGAAGTAGCAGGACCTGGATTTTCTTCTACTCCACAAATAATTAAAAGGAAGGAAGGAAGATTGTAGTTTTACGTGACCGTGAATCTTGTGATTATGCCACAAATAATTAATAACGCCGCTATTACTAGGGCGATGAACAACAAGCTACTCGGACCCGATGTTGCACACATGCACTGGGAGGCCCGGTTCCACTTAACAATCCTGGCATTCCACGACCCGATCCTCGCCCGATAAGACACTACGGAGCAGCCCATTATTATCAGTAACAGGAAAACACGTCCTCTCACTTCAACTGACTTCAACTGACTGGAATATTTCCCATACAGTCAGTAGTACTAGATTACAGCCAAGACAAATGTGTTTAACTGGTGTTTAAGTTTAGTCCTACAAGTCTTCAATATGACCACATCAAGGCGATAGGACAATTCCTCCCAAACGCGTTGATCATACGTGTTATCCGCTCTTGAAGGTTATCCAGTGTAGTGCGTAGTGGGGGAACATAAACATTGGCCTTGACGTATCCCCCCAGGAAGAAGACACAAGGAGTGAGGTCTGAGAATCTGGGAGGCCATGTGAATAGAGCACGATCCGTGGCAGTATGTCGACTAATCAACCGTTGAGGCACTGCGTCATTCAAAAATGTTTGCACTGGTAAGCTCCAATGGGGTGGGGCTCCATATTGTTGGAAAATTAAGTCACGTGAGTGTGTTTGCAGCAAAGGGTAGAGCCAGGTTCGTAACATTTCGAGATAGCTTTGTCCTGTGACAGTGTTGGTCCAGAAGAAGAAAGGGCCATAAACCCTGACATTACTCACCACACAAAGTTCATTCACCTTCGGAGAATCTCGTTCGTGCTCTATATTGTTGCATGTGGGTGGTCGGTTCCAAAAATCAAACATTGTGATGGTTGACACAGTCATTGATATGGAAGGTTGCTTCGTCACTAAACATTAGGAGCGAAAAGGAGTCTTCCACATCATTTTCCATGTTCAGCATCGCAGCACAGGAATTCCATACGTTTTCCCTTGTCTGTACAGTTTCGTGTGTAGGCGTCTTTTCAGCACCCGCCCGATAGTGGTACCACTCACCTGAAGCTCACAGGATCTTGACATACGGATTTCCTTGGGCTTCATGCGAACGCCTCTTGGATTCTCCTAACATTTGCTTCTGAACATGCAGTTCACGGTCTACCAGCGCTTTTTCATTTTCACATCCAGTTTCCTGGAACTGTTGGAACCACCGTCGGATGTTCTTGGAAGAGGGCCCACACTGCACGTTGTCAAAACTTGTACAGAACTCACGTTGCACTGTAACGACAGGTATGGTACGTGCGAACACAATGACACAGAACAAATTTTGCTGAGGTGTTGCCATTTTGAGACTCACGCGGCAAGTGTGTGTGCTGCAGGTTGAATCGAGTCGTATGTGGCTCGTTCCGCTGCGTTGCTTGAGTACTGCACAATAAACCTTCGAAATCGGTTCATTCTTTATGAAAGACCCTGTATATTTCACTATAAGCGTCCTCAATGCATTCCTACAGTTTATTGCTTGGTTCGAATCCTTGTTTCACGACATTCTTTACTACGTGAAATATTTTTAAATATGATGGGAATGTCTTCTACTGCAAGCTCCACATAATAGGTTATCGCACAGCATGGGATATGATCACTCTTCACGAGTGATATCTTCACCGATAGTAATAATAATAATTCTACTTCAAATGTACTACAGTGTAATAGTCTCCTCAACGCCTTGTGTGATTTACTTGATTCTTTTTGCCAACTAGTCATACAATTAGTGGCTATGTTATAGTGTGGTTAACACACTGTGTAATGGTGGTCTAGGGCAGGGGTTTTGAAACTTGATCCGTCACCCCCCCCCCCCCCCCTGCCCCCACCCCCTCCGCCACTCCCCCGTATTCTTCTTTCCTTTCTTAGCACTTCTTATAAGGGACTTCGCACACACACAAATAAAAGTAGGGATCACAAGATCTACAGTATTTGCTTTTATCAAATTACTGCAACTACCAATTAAATTAATATTTTTTTGGGGTTTGAAGCCATTTTTCCTTGTTGCCTTAGTAAACAAGAGTTTAGTGCTTTTCAGTCGGTCAACACGAATGTACCCATAAAGAGCTGGGTTATGCCCTATTCCTGAAATAAATTACACGAGATTAATAAATACACTAGGATGACCAGTTTCGATCGTCAATCGATCATCGCCAGATGCATTACACTTAGACTATAAAATATATGTTTGAAAACACAGGTGAAAATATTTACAATATGTACAATTATTTAGTTGCAGTATTCGTAATGCAACTGTCGGTGAATGCTAAATGTAGTATATATGATGTTAGGTGAAATGCTAAATGGTCGAGACATTCATGAACACGTTGCATCATGGACTGCCGGACCCGTTGAAATCAAACGTACCTGATGAGTATACCCTTGTGTTGACCACTCCCTCCCGGGACAACAAAGGGGTCGGGGACTCATGGTCATATGACATTGTTTTCTTCTGTCGATGTCGGGAAGCCATCCCCGAAGTTTGTCAAAGTATTTCTGAAACACCCTGTATATTATGAATCATTTGTGAACCAAAACCTCGGTTTACTACAGGGTAATGCTATTTGAGTTGGGGACTTGGACATTTGCATTTCAACCACGCAGAAGCTTTCATTCGCCTATTGCGCTCCGGCTGTCAAATGATCTTATTCATAATTTCCGAAGTGGTAAATATACTGACATCGGTTTGGAACCAGTTTCCATTATAACGTTAAAAGAGCATCGTGTAAAAATAAATTCTGTAAAACATGTCCGAGTCTTAATCTATCTATGTATGTAAATATATTTTGCTTTGAGTTCATTTTCAGTTAAATACGTTTCCAACAACAACTGGAAAAAACTATTATAATTGTTAACAACTTGTTCTTTTTCATTTTTGTTAATGAGATTTCTGCTCACGTTTCATCGCTCTTATGGTAATGTTCAAAAACGTTCAGGGGCTCATTATAATAGTAGCTTCGGACCATCTGCGGTAGCAGAAAGCGCTGACGTGCAATCTCGTGCCTCGCTGGTATCGGGAAAGCGTGGACTTGAACCACAACTTGATTGTTCTGAGATCGTTTTCCGTGGTTCCCATTTTCACCCCCAGGCAAATGCCGGGACGGTTCCTTTCAAGAGCTCCACGACCAACTTCCATTACAATCCCTTTCCTGATGTTTGGAATAGTTACTCAAGTAACCGTTATGAAGGTAGCACCATCGGCCAGATTGAGAAGGCTGTGAAGGTCGTGTGTGTACGGTATCTTGGATTATTGATTGTCTTTTTTTATGGGTTATGTTCCTTGTAAAACAAGAAGGATTGTTTCAGTAAAATACGAGCAGACATTAGCCTCTCCTTTGAAATAAATATAGTTTTGTCTTTTATTATCTGTGGAGAGAGCTTGCCTTCATAACTGAGGGCAGAACATGGTCCTCTGGGTCGGGACAGACAATACCTTTTAAGTATGAGACATTAAACAATGCTCACAAAAAAGGTATGTGACAATTATTGATTTCAACCAGTGTGACAATTATTCTGTTAATACTTCCTCTCTGCTCACAATCTTAATTATGCTTGTAGATGAAAAGAGAGGACTAATTTAAATAAGAGCTGTAATAAAAGTTCGTCTGACACGAATTGTCAGCTACATAGATAGTTTTCAATAAGGTTGCAACTTGAACGACATTCGTGTTAGGCAGAAGTTATTACATACGGTATCTAGATGCATCCGGAGGTTTGCAGGATTCACACTCTCGTTGGCAAGGGTTTAAAAGCATATCATGCATTGAGGCTTGGGAAAATCTTCAGGTCCACAATAAGTAAAGCCAATTTCCAAATTTTGTATGTCGTATTTCCTACATTTCGCAGTAGGCTTACTCTTTGAATGGCTAGGCTCAAGAGAGGCAGCAGGCGGTCAATTAACTTCTATATTTATTAACACAGATTCATCTTCGTCAGCATCTGTAGCAGTGGGCCTACTTCGTTTTAAAGATCCACTATTCAACCAACGATCCATATTCAACGGGATTTTAACAATTAAATGAATCAAAAGTTTCAACTTTCAAAACTCATTTACATTTTATGTAGACATACAAAATGCAAAATGGCTGCGGAGCAGAACACAGAGATAAAGGAGCAGAACGCTCTCTAGTGGAAAACTTCAAAAGCTCAAATTACGGTGCGCCACATATGAGTGCCCCTTTTATGCGTGAATGGCAACGCATAATTATTTTAAGGAAGTCTTTGTACTTTCTCCGTTTTCCATTTTAATTATTGTGTTATTTCTTGACTCTTCGCGGACCCCCTGGCCAACCGTCGTGGACCCCTGGGGGTCCGCGGACCACCTAATGGGAACCTCTGCAGTAGGCAATCGATAGTACTTTGCATCAAAAGAGAATCGATCAATACCCATTCAGTGCTTATCATTTAATAAAAACAAAAAGACCTTGCGTTCACATCTTTATAAACGATAATATTATTTATAAGCTACCGGTAGTAAATAGGTATTGTACCCATGGAACTGGTTCTGACTGGCATCGAACCTGATACTAGAGAGAGGAAAAATCACGCATATGATTTTTGAGAGTATCGAACCGAAGGTCTCTGAGGGGGGAAACCTCATAGTAACCAAGACCCACATAAAGTAAGATTATTTGGGTAATACGAGATTAATTCCAGTTATTTTGAAGGAGTTATAAGCAATTTTGTACATAAAGAATGGAGGATTACTACGGTAACATGCAGGATTTTAAGCCAAGAGCAAAGTTTCGAGGGAAACTGACGTTTGACTTATTACACTGGTCGACTGGGGGGGACCAGACTGTCTCTAGCGGACTATTTCCAAGCGTCATAGGGGAGAAAGACAGAGAGTAATGACTCTAAAAATCCCCGAGACACAAGGGAAAGAAAGTGGGATGGGAACCTCAACAAGAGAAATAAATTGATTACTTGGAAACTATGCATCCGAGAGAGTTGAAATAAACACCCAGATGAATGAAATCCTGAGAGGATAATTGTAGACGCAAGTAATATCAAAATCGAAGCATATCAAGCATTGATGGGACAATGAACACAGAAATGCGGATGGCAGGCCATTAGCGGAAGTGTAAAGGGGATTCCCTGGAGCATAGCGTCACCAAGTCAACATCAAAATCAATTAATATCAATTAATTGAGCGATCAAATCGCTGGCACGAGACTGGAGCTGTAACCTCCGTGCAGAAAGGTCCAGATAAAGGCATTTCCAGCCTTGGAACCTGCAGTTATAAAGGAAAGGTCGCTCTGTCGATCTGAAGGAACTACATTTTTGAAGGAAACCCTTAAATAGAGTAGGGAGACGTGGTGAAGTCAGTCAATTTGGAACACTCAGACCGAGAGGGTGCTGCCCGCGCACTCGGAAATTGTAAACGACGCCACGCCAGCCAAGAACAAAGTATTCTTACAAATGTGTGAAATAATATTATAAAGTGTATTATACGGTCTATTGAAATTTCAGGCGGGAAGATGCTATTCTTCAGCACTGAAAATATTAGACAAAGCTACGAGTACGCAAGACGTCGTAAATGTAATTAAAGCTAAGTAAAGCTTCGAATTAGTAAAAGCCGCGCAATAAGTCAAGCGAATGTTATATTAACAGTTAATTACATCAATTAAATGGGTAATGTTGTAATGCGCGCAAGTCATGATCTAGTTATTAACAATGGTTACACACTATATCCATTCACGGTAGATCATGGGATGGAAGAATGTCACAGGCATTGTGATTTTATTCAAGCCATAAACAATACATTGAGGAACATTTACACAATCAAGGATAGACTCATTGTTGATGTAGGAGACACTAGCAGCCGTTGGACGAGTATTAGCCAGGAGGAAAGCATTTGATAGAGACTTTCATTGGATTGAGATGTCGGAAATCGCGTCTCCTGCAACTCTGATATCGCGCAGATGGGAAGCCAAAGAAGGCAATCCTGTGGAAAGTGCATTGTAATATAAATTTAGCGCATTTCAGTGTTAACATAATGTGTTGTATGATAAAATATTGTGTAAAAATGAGTGAAAATGGTAAAGTGATAATGTATCTTACCAAAGTGAAATGTGTAGTGAATCAACAAGCAATACATAACGTAATCACCATGTTCCATCAGTAAATGCAAAGATGGTGGGTTACGTGCTATATTGTTGGATTCGACCACCGGATCATAAGAATGTGAGTACCATTTCAATGATGTAATGTAGCAGTTAAGCACACCATACGTCTACGTCAAAATAAGGTAAAATAGGCATTTGAAGCAATGCTTGTACGAGTTTGCATTCCCCGTCAGTACCGTAGAGTATTTGCAAATTGAGAATGATTTAGCTTACGACTGATGTGCGTAAGACCATAATAAATCTAATCTTAAAGTTAATAACTAACTTTAGGAAGGGTCAAAGTCGAAAGAATTAAATATTCAGCATGTTTGCATGTAATGATAAAATTTCGTCAAATCCCAAGTAATTGCAAGTTAAAATTATAGTGTAAGAGTGATATCATAATGTGTCAGCAATTAATGTTATACATATTAAAATGTAAGAAGTGTATTGAATCACGCAGTAAGCGTTGTAACACGAAAGCCAGTAAAAAATACCAGTAAAACACACACCAATATAACGAGGGACGATGTGAAATCATTAAGCACACCAGATGGAAGGGAAACTAAATTGTCATATGATCTGAGATAAACCAACATACCTAGTTGTTTGTGACGCTTATATGCGAGCCATTTAAAGTAAAGCCAAGATGATTACTTTAATTAATGCAAGGAACGTTCTCTAGGACATTGTCTGGACAATACGGGCTATTCTACGAAGGTTTGTATTGGAGAGTAGCCAGGGGCATACAGTTGTATTGACGATAGCGGACGGAGACAGACATGGCGTCTGGACTGCCATACCAGCATCGTGAGGGCCATTGAGGAATAACTTTGCCACCTCAACTAGCTACTCCATGAAGTGATCCGCACAGAGAGGCGAGACACCATTTGTACGGAAGGGTCAGTCGACACCTTGCCGAGACTTTGTGCGTGAGGGTGGCAAGCGGTAAGACCACTATTCCACGCCATTTTAAAGCCGTATTTCGTTCCCCAGGACTTTGTGCCTACCAGAAACCCATTCCTTTGCTATATTACTTTATTGAGCCATGTGGAGCCAATTAATGTTGCCCTATTGATAGGAGTTAAAATTCTTGAATATCCAGATCATAAGAGATGGCACAGTTTACGCCTTGTATTGAGAAGTGAGAGTGGAACAGTAAGAATCTTGTTGGTGTTTGTGTGAATGAGTAATGAGACAGCTGGGGGAAGGGGGTGCTGGTCGGCGTAGGGTCGAGCAAGGCAGCCATCTTGTTTTCTGGCGAGTCAGGTATAAAGCCATTGTATGCACGACGGGTGGTAGGTTTACGAACAAACCCTATTGTAAGTGTACTGGATACTGTAATATAAAATCTGGCATTGTTTAATAATGAGAAATTGATAAGTTTTAACCACAGAAATCAATTGTTAGCATTCTGAGGATGTTGAATCCGTCTTTTAATTGTTGAAATCGAATGATATTTAGCAAAGTTAGTTTTCCTAGCACTGTAACTGCGCTAAATCCACTGAAACATTATTTGAGGCATAAAAACCCAGTTTAAAATGCATATTTGCATACGGGTACGCCAGATATGGATTTGATGCAAATTAAAATGTAAATCGACTTAGATTTGACCGACACAACGACGTATGGTGTTGCTATAGCTGTCTAGCATTGTTTATGTACTGTAGAAAGGCACTATGTTCGCGTTTGTGGAGAGGGCGGAGGAAGTTGATTGTTACACAGGAGTAAAGTAAATTGTTGTACAAGTAACGAAACACAACAATGGCTAACGCATTGTTGAACCATAAAGTAGAAATAAATGTTCCATGAACACTATGGGTAGTCAGGTTAAATCAGGTACTGTATCATTCAATAATATTGAAGTGCTATTTGTGTACAGTTGATGTCATGTTTATTTGATTTGTATTGCTTATTTGGTTATTATTATTATTATTATTATTATTATTATTACGTGATGTGCATGAAATATGAACGTTCGTCGAACGACAAGAATGCTTTTCCATAAATGGAAGTTAAATAGTGAAAGAGTAGATAAGGTGTATTGAGACACCAAATATAGACTCATGAACTCACACGAAGACATGTGTTGCAGCATGCCTGAGGAGATCAGATTGCGGTCTCAGCTGCGGAGCACAGTTGATGCAAATTAGGAGTCAGTGTCCCTTTGTAATTATCATCTGTGTGCTCCAAATTTTATTTTGCTTGTATTTGGGAGTAATTTTAATGTAATTGATGTTTTTCTTGTTGTTTTATATTGCCATGATTTAAATTAAATACAGTTATTTTAGGAATCTGTTTAATTTTCTTGTAGAGTAGTGCCTGGTGGTATTCAGATCGTGAGCATGAATTCGCACTGTGGGGAGACGCACCACATCTCGAAAGGGCAGAGCAAGTCGGGATGTGAATACATGTTCTCCACATGATGTCAGATGGGTGCAGTATGTTCAATTAGAAGGATAAACTAAGAGTTTAATAATTCATATAGAAGAACGCCGTGTCATTTGTTGGCGTCATGATGAACTATTTGACAGCCTGTGTCGACTGCTAGCTCTCTAAACGTCGTCAACCCGTACTGCGTCAAGCTAAATATGAGTTGGCATCAAAACCCTCATAAGAGTTTCACCCAACCAATGAAGACAGTACATTTAAATATTAAAGTAGCCCGAAAAAGTAACTGATCAATCTAATGATACAATTTGACGAATAAAATTATTTCACAGTACGCTATGCTAAATAAGAGATTATTCATTCAGTACATTAAATATATTATTGCATTGAATCACTAACTCTCGTGGATTGCTGATTATAGCAGTCATATAAGTATCTATACCAATAGGATTATAATTAAATATAAAGGGTACGCTGTTGGTGTCTGAAATCATGTCATGTCTATGTGACTGATTTGTACCGAATTTTTGAAGACCGAGGGATTGAACCTTGGTTAATAATAATTAAAGCAAATATTTTTGGTAAGACAATACTGGCAGTGAGTACAGTGCTGAGGATTGGTGGGAAGTGAGTAAATATACCCACATTATTGACGCCATTGCAGAATTGACAAACCTAAGCAAAAGTCAAAACTGATCCTAGATATGCTAACAGAAGAGGGCTTCACCCTAGTAAATAAGAAAGAAGCCAGAACGTACTTTGCAGGCTACATGACCTAGTACTATAGATCTAATCTTCTATAGAGGAACAGAAGCAGGAAGTCCTCTGGAACTCAAGTGCAGCTCCAATAAGGAAAACACATACCGGTGGCGACCGACTTCACAGTTTGATTCATAAGCCGCTACTCATGCAGCACACAGTAGGTTGATCGAGATGGCCTTGACTTATCACGTATTGCTAAACACTACTGGTATAACCACTGGAAAAGGAAGGAAATATTGAAGAAATATACACAAGGACTAGAGCTTGGTTGGAAGGTAACTTAAATCTATTAAAACATTACTAGATACAATATAAATACCATATACAATATAGAAGAAACCACATATATTACAAACGGCATCATCGATTGAGAACGGCGCCATTTTGTTACATTTTGCGGTGGAGAACTCCATAGAGTAGAAAGAGTGGAAGTGTCACTTAGCGACCTACGTCGTGTGAGGTTCCGAGTTTAGCCGCGAGGTTAAGACGTACTCGGAAGCAGTGGCGGCTCGTAGATCAAATATCAGGTGAAGAGCCAAACTCCTAATTTCATCAGTGCATGATGTTTGCGTTTGTGAATATTGACATCCTTTTCCTATTTTAATGCTAAAATATCTACTAAGAGCCTAGTACTTAAAACCAAACCAAACATAAGTTATCGCACTAAAAAGTCAAACTCGCTTATTTGTATAGCTTAAATGAATCCTCCGTTCTCTAAGGTTGGCAATCTTATCTATGATGTCCTCATAGAAGGTCTTCAATCAATTTCAACTACAATTCACGATTTATGGAGATAGCCAATGATGTAATTCTGGAGTCAGATATTGTGTTACATGCAAAAGTATTGAATCTTTTCAAACAAGAGAAACTGCGTTGTACTGATGCACTTGTAGAAGGTATTGCCAGTACCCAATTAAGGTCGCCACGTACTCTTACACGATGAAAAAGTCTATTTTTGTGGCATCACTTTACTAAGTATTTTCTGGATTTATGCTAAAGGTACAGCTATGATTCTTGTCACATATAAGAAGCGGTATATTCTGAGCTGTTTATGACCATGTAGTGCTACTTTGCTTTTATAGGATGTGTGAAATGAATACAAATTTGGACAGATACGTTTTCAAAAAAATGTTGTATAATTTGCTTCAGGTACACATTTCTCAGTTGTTTTTCAATCAAATATTCTCAAATTCTGTTCACACACTTGGAATGGATTATGGCAGATGAGTACCGGTAACCACTTTGTTTCATTATTATTGGGACAGAATGCAAGAAAAAAGAATCCGAACTCTTTCTTTTTAAATTTATTCAAAAACATGTATTAATTTTTCTCTTCCCAATCCATGCCTACTATGTTTTGGAAGTGCAAATAGGTTAATATTCAAGTACTCCATTAGGTAAGTTAATGTAAAAAAATTAGCCCTCTATCTTAAATGGTTTCCTTGTTATTGGTACCTAAACATGGAAAATGAGTATTAACGGAAAACAGCTGGCAAAGTTAAAAGTGAATTATTCAGAGCATGGGACGCTAATTTAAAAAAAACGAATTTAAGCTAGTTGTAGACATAAAAAAAAACACAAACTATATATATTTGGATTCAGAAAAGAATGAAGAATTTTATGGCGCCAAAATCAAAAAATCGATATTTTCATCATGCAAGAGTACGTCGTGTCCTTAAGCAAAAGTTTGTAAGTCTCTTCTATTCACGGAGTTCTTGATGCATTTCTCCCGACTATTTTTACGTTGTAGGATTCATGAGTATAAAAGAGTGACAGTTCATTTCTTAAATGTGGGGTAGGCCTATTGTTGATTATGTTTGTTATACAGCTCAAATTTGTCGGAATCTATAAGACTTATTTAAGAATTGTAATTTATCACAGCCATGCGTTAGCATAGAAAAAAGCGGAACATTATTAAGAAAAAAAATGAAAATTCACAGCCTGCTTCTAGTCTCCGATTGGGTCAGGAATGGAATGAATGAAGCCCCCCCCATCTAGCAGCGAGGATATGAACTGTGCCGGCTGCCGAGGCCTGACGCACTCCTCTGGGGCAATGATGAAATGAATGACAGATGAAATGAAATGATAGTGGAGAGTGTTGCTGGAATTAAATTTTTGACAGGGAAAACCGGAGTACCCGGAGAAAAACCTGTCTGCCTCCGTTTTGTCCAGCACAGATCTCACATGGAGTGACCGGGATTTGAACCACGGACCCAGCGGTGAGAGGCCGGCGTGCTGCCGCCTAAGCCACGGAGGCTCTAACATTATTAAGTCGGTCCTTAATATGATCTCTGATGTACTCTGATGTTGCATCAGTTATTTCCAGAGAACACACTTTGAATTTTATTTTAATAATTTTGAGGTTCTAAGGACTTTTTAGATGTCAGTATCTTCAATAATTCCTTAAAGCGCACACGGTTTAAAGAGGTCTTGTCATGTCCTCTAGAAGACGATGATGATGATGATAATTGTTGCTTTAAGAGGCCTAACATCTAGGTTATCGGCCCTCCTCTCTAGAAGAGAGTTCCTGTAAACTTAAGTATAGAACAACTCTAATCACAAGTCCCAGGATCTGCCTATTTAAAGTCACATTCACATTACATTTAAGTGCACTTAGTCTTGCATTTTCCCGTAAAGTGCCAGATATCGTGCTTGTGTGCGTGTTCTAAGTGGTAACTGGTTCTTTAAATGTTGCTCACTGTCTTTGTGTTTGTCCAACCCGCGCGTAATGTTTTGGAAATTTGTTACTGTTACTGTATAGTAAGCAAGGCCAACAGAACAGTTCTATAACTACTGCACAACTATGTGAACTGTTCGAACCAAGGGTTCGATTCCCGGTCACAGCATGTGAGATTTTCGATGTGAAATGCCATGTCCTGTGGTTCGGATTCCACGTAAAATGGAGGTCCCGTGGCTTATGATCGCGAGATTAACGGTCACGTTAAACTACAAGCTTCCTTGTTCGAACCAAGATCCCTTGCGATGAAGGCTATAGGACTTTCCGGTTTTATTTCTTTAGTGCACAGTTCTATTAATTTCTTTGGCCGCCCACAAATTAATAAATTGATTAATAAATCCCTTTTTGTCTTCATCTTTCCACCTACTGAAGGGAATTTCTAATAAAATTAGTAACGTGTCTTTCACTGCAAACATTATACACTAAAAGCCATCAACCTTCATCAACAACAGGGTAGATAACGTTATAAATACATACTATTCATTGGGAAAGTAAATAAAAGCCTCAATATAAAAGAAAAAGAAGCCTGTTGCAATGTAAACTTTCATCAACTGAACTAGACGATATTGCCTTGCCGACACAGGAACATCTTCACTCGTCTGTCTAACGGCAGGTAATGACGTCACAACTGACGTCAGGTTACCATGGCAACGAGACGATGTAGCTGACATAAACAAGACACTTCGTCTCCTGCTTCCTTCCAAGTTACGGCAGTACAATCTAGCGACAGGGAGTACAACTGCTACAAGGACGTCATGCCGCCTTGCTTGCGCACCATCTAGCGACGGAGTGTAGAAATAACAGTACACTAAGTGAAAAAGTAGCCCAAGACAATGACAACATTTTTATTTAAATAAGAAAAAATAATGTTAATTTTATTTAAGAGATGGCATGTGAAGAGGCTCTTCACTCTCTTCACCTGAATAGCCGCTACTGCTCGGAAGTGCTTACCGTGAGAGGGTATTGTATTTTTGAACTAGTAAAAATGGCGAATGTCAGGAAAAACACTATTAAATGCGCTTTTGAAGAAAGAAACAACAGACCGACACCACTTGAAATACATAGGTGGATAGCAAATGACCTGAAGCTTAATAGAGATCAAGTACTAGCGATTCAACTAAACAACGGGGAAAATACAGTGTACATTAAATTAGTGTCCACGTTACTTTATGAAAACATATTATCTCGACATGAAGGTGTGAAATCCTTCCGGCTAACTAGCGGTAACACCACGAAGATAACTATCACTGCTGCAGACTCTTTGACAAAACGTGTACGTGTATTTAATCTACCTCCCGAAGTCAACAACGAAAGGCTCTCTCGCGTGCTTTCTACGTACGGAGTTGTCAAGGACATACGGAACGAGTGCTGGAATGATGCATATGAATTTTTTGCTGTAAGTAATGGCATACGTATCGTAACAATTGAACTTAAATACCCCATACCATCATATTTGACGGTCAATGATTATAAAGTTGTGTTGACATATGAAGGACAAGCTAAGTACTGCTTTTATTGTAAAGAAACCTCCCACTTACAAGTAGACTGTCCGAACAGAAGGAATCGCCCAGTACTTCATGTCAGACAGCAAACATACAGCACGGTGCTGGGTGAGTCTGATGGGAGTAATACGCTAAGCAACACTACGGACATGGAAACTGCAGTACTTTCCCCTGAATATCCAACCATATCAGAGGCCCTTCATAACAGGCCCCATTCCACAAACACAGATAGTTTTGCAGAAGTATCTCACCCATCAAATAACGTAGTTGAAACATCCCTGATTACTTTACATAGTAATGAAGAGGGAACTATGACGTCACGATCGGACAGCACGGGAAAGGGACACACCAGCCATCCAACAAAGCAGTCTGTGCAGCAGCCAGATACTATTGACGGACCTGTCACTACTGACGTACCCAAAACCCAATTTACGTGGTCGGAAGACATGGAATTTCAGGATGTCATACAAGAAGAACGAGAACACACACAAGTAATAGGCTTCCCAACAGTCTCAGTTCATTCGAAGCACCCTCCAGCTAACGATACCGTTCGCTCCCAATTACTACACGTGCAAAGCACTGACATAGTTCAGGAAACCCTATCTACTACATCGGGGGCAGAGTTCACTTCCACCTCTGATGCTGCAATCAGAGTAAGTAAAAAGAAAGTCACGGACGTCAGTGGAAGTGCCCTACATCCACAAACAGGAGCAAAACCCAAGGTCACAGATAAAGCCAACATTAAGGACACCCATAATCTTCCCATAAAAACTGTCAACAAAAACACTGCGAGGGAAGAAGATAAATTATATAACACACAAACACGAAGTGCATCACGTAGTCGCCGTAAATCACCGGAAGTGCACACCAGTAAAACATCACTCCAATGATCCCCTCAAATAATTGCTCATCGTCAGTTAAATGCACTCAAACATACTGATGCACGTCACCTTCATCCTGTTGTTCTTTGCATATGAGTGTCTTGCGTTGTTTTGCGACTTTAAATATCAATGGCATCATAAGTTTAACGACACGTTTTCTACTTCAGGATTTTCTCAGGACTTATGATATTGACATTTTATTGCTTCAGGAAGTAAATGATCCAAACTTGGACTGGTTGAGTGGGTACGAATACATAGCAAATGTTGGCCCATCTCTCCGAGGCACAGCTGTCGTTTACAGATCAGGGTTAATTGTTTCGGAAGTGGAGTTACATCCGAGTGGCAGAATAATTGCTCTGCAATGTGATGACACATTAATTGTTAATGTCTACGCCCCTTCTGGATCACAAGGTCGTCTGGCAAGAGAACATTTATTTGAAGATGACATCAGATACTTTCTCCAGGGCCCGATCAATAATATCATATTAGCAGGCGATTTTAACTGTGTTTTAAACCCTCGAGATCAAACCGGCGCTTTCAACAACTGCCGCAGCCTCAAAAGTCTCGTAGACGGATTTAATCTCCATGATGTGTGGGAACTTAAACATGGAACCGACGTCGAATTTACTTTCTATCGTGCCGGATCAGCATCTAGAATAGACAGGGCATATATAGCACGAGGAATGCGAGATAGCCTGCATAGTTCCACAGTAGTGCCAGTATCTTTCAGTGACCATCACGCACTGTACTTTAAGTATTTAACAACGTCACGACCACCTATATATGGACACGGTTATTGGAAACTAAACGCATCCCTCCTTCACGACCAAGATGTGCGAAACAAATTTGAAACCCTTTGGATGAAGCTGCGCAGTAAAAGGTCGCAATATCCATATCATATGACTTGGTGGATCGAGGTTGTAAAACCTGCTATAAAAAAGTTTTTCCAGCAAATTTCAAAACAGCTTGCCTGGGAGAGGAGAAGTACTTTAAACTTTTATTATGATGTATTATATGAACTTCAGCAAAAGCAAGCAAATGGCGACGATGTCCTTGGTGAAATGAAAGAAGTTAAGCATTCAATTTTAAATATTCAGGAAAATTATTTAAAGGGTGCATTTATTCGAGCAAAGATTCCCTCAGTCATAGAAGAAGAACGTTCATCACTGTTCCACATCTTAACAGAAAGGCGTAAAGGGCAGCGAAAGACCATTACTAAACTTCGGGACGAGCATGGCAGCACTCAGTCGAACATGGATGATATCCTTCAAATTGGTGCAAAGTATTTCACAACATTTTTCGCCGACGTCCAACTAAATAGCGAGCAAACCGATGGGACCTTACAACTAAACCTACCCAGACTGACCGCAGAGGATGGATCGATGCTGGTAAGTGATATTACCTCGGCGGAGATTTTCACAGCACTAAGCCAAACTCAACGTCACCGCTCTCCTGGACCTGATGGAATACCATATGAATTCTATCAATTAATGTGGAATATACTAGGTGAAGATCTTCTTCAAATTTACCAGGAGATTATGGGAAACCCACAAATCATAACTGAAGAATTCACTGCTGGAATTATTATTTTAATTCCGAAGATCAGAAGACCACTTGGAATGGAGGATTTCAGACCTATCACACTTCTCAATACAGATTACAAAATCTTTACAAAAATCATAGCATCCCGAATCAAACCGCAACTGCTACAAATTATAGGGCAGTGGCAATCCTGTGCGACTCCAGGAAACAATATCATCTCGAACTTGTTGGTGTTAAGCAATATTATTATTCTACATGAGAAAACTTCTTCTAATCTTCCCCCTACGACACTAGTCAGTCTTGATTTTCAAAAGGCCTTTGATAGAATAAAACATTCATATCTATGGTCTACACTGCAAACCTTCGGGTTTCCTATCGGGTTGATTAAATGCATTACAGGACTGTACAGAACAGCACAATCTAGAGTAATCATTAATGGACATCTCACATCGAAAATACCCATCCGTAAATCGGTTCGTCAAGGATGCCCACTTTCTATGATCCTGTTCATCATAGCACTGGAACCCTTCCTCCGGAGGATAAACCAGAATGTAACAGGTCTGACGATCAATGAGAAAAAAGTGGCAGTAAGAGCATATGCCGATGATGTATGCATTGTTCTCACAGAGGAAAACGACGAAGACCGTATGCTGACTATCATAAACGAGTTTCAGCAAACATCTGGATCCCAAGTCAATCCATCAAAGTCTGGAATGATGTTGCTTGGGCAACATCCGTTACCCACACCTACTCGATCTTTCCCTATTGTGCAAAAGCTGAAGATTTTGGGAATTATTTTCCAGAACAAATTTAAAGATATGATAAGTGAAAACTGGGCGATGGTAATCAATAAAGTGAGGCATACCTTATTCCAGCAAAATACCAGGTCCCTAAATCTCATACAGAAAGTATGGCACATTAATGTGTTTGCTTTATCCAAGATATGGTATCTCGCACAATTCTTACCTGCAACGAAACAAATTAGCCAACGTTTAGAATTGTGTATCGGTCACTACCTCTGGAGAGGATCGCTGTACAGAGTCGCCCGCGACCAATTATACTTGCCAAATCTCCAAGGAGGCCTCAATCTAACCTGTGTCGATATGAAATGTAAAGCCCTCTTAGGGCGCACCATCCTCCGATCTATGTCAGGAACGCGGAGTCAAACAGAATTGACTTTTCTTCACCCACCAGCACTTATGACGATAAATGGGCGATATAGACACATACACCCGGCTTTTCGTGCCGTTATCAATGTAATAGACAGTTTACCTCAGGAAAGGAAAACTCAGGGGGAATTTAATTCAACGAAGAATCTATACACATATTTGCTGAAGGGGCAACAGAAGCCGCTATCAATAGAACATAAATTCACCCAAAGACATTGGAGAACGATTTGGTTGAACGCCTCAAATAAATACATCCCAACACAGTGGAGATCCACACTCTACTCTGTGATCAACGACATTGTGCCTACAGCGACTAAACGCATACGTCACAATAGGCCTATGGCTGAAGATGCTCAATGTAGACGATGTGGAGATGTCGACACATTAGTGCATCGAGTGACATCCTGCCAAGGGGCTCGAACAGTTTGGACTTGGACGACTGCTATACTGCGGAGAATACATCCGGGGATAGACCGCCTACCAGCGGAGCGCATAATGGTTTGCGATTTTGAACTTACTGGGAAACCAAAACAAAACGCTGTAACCTGGTTTATAGCGGCAGCAGTGGACTGGAACATAACAGCGCACGAAAGAGGTGGGGGCACCTTAAGGGATTTTGTAAGTTCCATCAGAAGAATACGCTGGACAATGGTTCAAAGCAAAAGTGTACGGAAGTTTTCAACGCATCTGTTTCGGTTTTGATTGTCGGATGTGACGGCCAAAATTTTGAAACAGTGCTGAGGGGATGTTTCGTAACAAACACTGAAAACTGCCTCTCAAAAACCAACACAACTCGGAAAGATTTGACCCAGTTCTATAAAGATGTTAGATGCAAAGATATACAAAACAATACCAAATGATTTATTTCGTGCATGATGCAAGCTTTTAACGTGATGGACGACGACGGGAATGTAAACATAGAACAGCTGAAGAAGAAAGCTCGTTTCGATCTACAGTGACGTCATCAGGGCGGACTTGAGCTCAATGATATGGCTAAGAAGAGCAACGAAGGGTCTGGTCCTTGTGAGAGAGCATTCCTATTTATAATTTCAGGTTATAAGACACAAATGGGGAATATGGATACGCAAGAAATGATTACAACGGTTCAGAACATGAGTGGAGAACTTCTGGTGAACTCTTTATGAGAACTTTTCATGAAAAGTGACCAATATTTTATTTCATTCAGAGATATAAAACTAATGATACATACTGTAGGTCAATTGTTTACCAATAAATAAGAATTCTGAGAAAAAAAAAATGACAGCTATATCAAATGTCAAGCATGCATACGGAGAGAAGAAAATATCAAGAAGATTGGACACTGAAAAATTACAGAAAAGGGAAATGATCACCTTAACAGAACAACTAATACCGTACTTCCAAGGAAGAATATAATGTACTACAAGGCCAGTCTATATATATAACAAGAAGTTCCGTGACGAACTAAAGAGCCTACTTTTCTTAAAATTTAAGATTCATGCCAATGATTAATCGATATGGATCTATCTAGAATAATAACGAAATTAACTTGTTAATATCGAAATTTCTAATTTGTTCGAAATACTGTATACCTGACATAATGTAGCCTAATAGAGCACTAGAGTTGGCAGCCCTGGTGACTGAATATATTCTTAGTTCCATCTCTTAAGGTACAGAATACAAAATTTGGTTGGAGTCCAATGAATAGCATGGACGTTACATGCAGTTAAACATTGGATCTAACAGCGCGCGTAAAATCATGTTGGCAACAGTGTCATGCATGTATTGGTCAGAAATAATCTGAAATAATATGATCTATTGTTGTGCCAATTTTGAATGAAATCCATTAGTTAGTATAGAAGTTACATGCATTTTAAAATTGGTCCTATCAGCAGGCTTAGAATCATGTTGGCAGCACTGACGTATATTAGTTACTCCAAAGTAATCTAGAATGCCAGGTACTATACGTGTGCAAAGTTTAGAGCTATTAGCTTGCATTCTTTCTGATATATTGATATTAGGGTAACAAAAGTAGAGACATCATTTATTAACAGTTGGCAGCCCTGGTTGCTCTTAAGAATACGCATAGTCATAGCTGTTGTGGTAAACATAGCACATACGAAATTTGGTTGCAATCGAAATGATAGTATGGAAGTTACATGTATTTAAAGTTGGACCTCTCAGCTGGCTTAGAATCATGTTGGTAGCACTGACGTATATAAGTTACTCCAAATTAATATAGAATGTCATGTACTATACGTGTGCATAGTTTAAAGCTGTCGGCTTGCATACTTTCTCATATATATTGGTATTTGGATAAAAGAAATTAAGAGCATTTTTTAACCGTTGGCAGCACTGGTGGTTCATAAGAATACGTTCAGTCATATCTGGTTATGTACACATACAACATACGAAATTTGGTTGAATTCCAATTGATAGTGCAGAAGTTATATGCATTTAAATATTGGACCTATCAGTAGGCTTATAATCATTTTGGCAACACTGCCATATATGACCTTCTGGAAAATAAACTGCAATATTATTGTCTATACGTGTGCCGATTTTGAAATAGCTCCCATTCATACCTTCCAAGATATCCAACATGGAGCTCAAATTTCAATTGCGATTTTTCAGCAGTTGGTAGCACTGACAACATTTACAAATATGGCCGTGAGATATTCAGGTATAGATCTTTATTCCTACCAAATTTTATTTCGATTGCTCCAGCCGTTTAGGAGTTGATAGGGGGGACACACACACACAGCCAGACAGACAGACAGACAGAAGGACAGACAGACAGACAGACAGACACACATTTTCCCGGATCGATCTCATAAGACTACTTTTTCCTCATTTTTGCAAAATGTGAAAAGTAGGCTAAAAATCAATGTAACGTGATAGTTTGTCTGTGGGTATGTCTGTGGGTATGTCTCCTATGCGTTCATATACCATTCGTCCGATTGCGATGAAACTTGGGTGAGATGTTGAGTACACTCCAAGGAAGGTTTCTGACTTAGTAAATCCATTTTACAATAGGTAGCGCACGCGTAGATTCAACAAATGAGCGACGATGCGCGAAGCATTTCAACAAAGTCCCGTATGTGTTCATATACCATTCGTCCGATAGCGATGAAACTTGGGTGAGATGTTGTGTACACTTACGTGAAGGTTTCAAAATTAGTGAATACATTTCACAGTAGATAGCGCACAAGTAGATTCAACAAATGAGCGACGACACGCAATGCGTTTCAACAAAGTCCCGTATACATTCATATACCATTCGTCCGATAGCTATGGAACTTGCGTAAAATGTTGTGTACACTGCAGGGAAATTTTTTGGCTTAGTACATCCACTTTACAATAGGCAGCGCACGAGTAGATTCAACAAATGAGCTACGACGCGCGAAGCATTTCAACAAAGTCACGTTTGCGTTCAAATACCATTCGTCGGATAGCGATGAAACTAGGCTGAGATTTTGTGTGCACTCCACGGAAGGTTTCTAGCTTAGTAAATCCCTTTAAAAATAGGTAGAGCACGAGTAGAATCAACAAATGAGCAACGGCGCGCGAAGCGTTTCAACAAAGTCCCATATAATTTCATATACCATTCATCCGATAGCGATGAAACTTGGGTGAGATGTTGTGTACACTCCAGGGAAGGTTTCTGGCTTAGTACATACATTTTACAATATGTATCGCACCAGTAGATTCAACAAATGAGCGATGACACGCGAAGCGTCTCAACAAAGTCCCGTATAAAGTCATATACCAGTCGTCTGATAGTGATAAATGTTTGGTGAATTGTTGTGTACACTCCAGGAAAGGTTTCTGGCTAAGTAAATCCATTTTACAATACGAAGCGCACGTTTATATTCAACAATTGAGTGACTACGCGCGAAGCGTTTCGACAACGTCCCGTATACGTTCACATACCATTCATCCGATTGCGATGAAACTTGGGTGAGATGTTGTGTACACTCCAGGGAAGGTTTCTGGCTGAGTACATCCATATTACAATATGTAGTGCAAGAGTAGAATCAACAAATGAGCGACGACACGCGAAGCGTTTCAACCAAGTCCCGTATGCATTCATGTACCATTCGTCCGTAGCTATGAAACTTGGGTGAGATGTTGTGTACACGTCATGGAAAATTTCTGGCTTAGTAAATCCACTATACAATATGCAGCGCACAAGTTGATTCAACAAATGAGGGACGACGCGCGAAGCGTTTCAACAAAGTCCCGTATAAGGTCAAATACCATTCTGCCGTTAGCGGTGAAACTTGGGTGAAATATGGTGGACACTCCAAGGAAGGTTTCTGGCTTAGTAAATACATTTCACAGTAGGTAGCACACGAGTAGATTCGACAAATGAACAACGACATGCGGAGCGTTTCAATACAGTCCCCTATGTCATCATATTCCATTAGTCCGATAGCGATGAAACTTGGGTGAGATGTTGTGGACACTTACGTGACGGTTTCTAACTTAGTAAATACATTTTACAGAAGGTAGCGCACGAGTAGATTCAACAAATGAGTGACGGAGCGCGAATCGTTTAAACAAAATCAGGTATGCGTTCATATAGCCTACTATTCATCCGATTGCGATGAAACATTGATCAGTTATTGTGTACCCGCCAGGGAAGGGGACTTAGTAAATCCATTTCACAATACGTAGCTCAAGACTAGATGCAACAAATGGGTGACGACGTGCGAAGCGTTTCAACAAAATCCCCTATTGCGTTCATATAACATTCTTCGATTGCGATGAAACCTTGATGAGTTATTGTGTACACGCCAGGGAAGGGCTTCGACTTAGCAATACATTTCTCAATAGGTAGCGCACGAGTAGATTCAACAAATGAGTGACAGCGTACGAATCGTTTAAACAAAACCCCGTATACGTGCATACACAATTCATCCGATTGCGGTGAATCATTGATGAGTTATTATGTACACGCCAGGGAAGGGTTTCGACTTAGTAAATCCATTTCACAACAGGTAGCGTACGAGTAGATTCAACAAATGAGTGACAGCGATGAAACTTTTGAAAGTTGTTGTGCACGCTTCCACGAATGGTTCTAAATTAGAAAATCTATTTTACGATAGCTTAGAGGCAGTTAACATGTTGTGTATCCAAAAGCACTTCAAGAAACAGAATTTCAACGCCAACACTTTCTTTGATTGGCATTGCAACGCATGCCGGGTACAGCTTGTTAGAAATAAAAGACACTGAAGAATCGCATGATATTGTTAGGGAGACATTTGAAGAACTGTGCTTAGAGATAGAGTCTAGTATGGACACCTTACTAGAACCCAATTCACCTTCACACTCTGTTCCTTCCAATTCCCCAAATATTAAACTGCCAAAGATTGCATTGCCAATATTCAGTGGCATAATATCAAACTTCAGGCATTTCAGCGATACCTTCCACTCACTGGTAATAAACAATACGTGTCTGGCAGACATTCAGAGGTATTATTATTTACTATCATGCTTATCTGGCGAGCCCCATAAATTATTAGAAAACTTACCTGTTACAGATAATAATTTTAGAGTAGCCTGGGAGTTGATCATCCAAAGATACGATAACCCCAAAATAATTGTTGACTGTCACATTAAGGAACTATTTAACCTATCTACTGCAAGAACTGAGTCTCCTAAAGAACTCAGACAGTTACGCAACCAACTGCTAAGTAACTTAAATGCAATAGAAGTGTTGGAGGAGGACATTCCCCTACACGAACTAATCCTATCACACATGGTTTTGGAGAGAGTCAATCTGAACCTTAGAAAGCAATGGGAATCCAAAACCTCCAGTATAAATTTTCCTAAAGTTTGAAAGATTTATTGTTTTTTTTTGGAAGGAACTGCTCAGACATTGGAGCTCATTCATCGCGACAAACAACTGATCCCTCATCAGAACTCAGATAGAATTTCCAGAAGGTCGTTCCTCAGTACTACTCCAGAGTGTGCCTTTTGTAAGGACACTCACAACTTACAAAATGTTCGAAATTTAAGGACACAGAACTCTCAACCAAATTAGAATTTGTCAAAGTGAACAATCTTTGCTTCAATTGTTTGAGCGTCGGCCATAGGTTAGTGGAATGTACGGCAGGCAATTGCCGTATCTGTAACAACACTTTATTACATAGGGACGAGCAGGGGCACCGCAACAGTACGAATTCAAGTAGCTTCCGGCCTCATCAACAGACATATTGCACTGTGAAGGGTAACGACAATCACGTAGAAGTTATTCTGTCAACGGCTCTAGTAAATATAACGGACAATTAAGGAAAGACGTTCGTGTGTAGGGTGTTACTTGACAGTGCCTAACAAATAAATTTTATGTTTAAATCTTTAGCTGACCGCATAGGAATAAATTAAGTCGTCAGTCTATTCCTATAAGTGGCATCTGTGATGCCCAGGCTGCTGAATCATCGCATATTTGTCAAATTCATGTCTCATCTAGGGTTGCCGACTACAATTCGCATGCAGTTTGTGCAGTGTTGCCTCGCATTACAGGTCTGCCTCCAACAACACCCTTCGGTAGTTCTGATTGACAAATACCTGCAGACATTGAATTGGCTGATCCTCATTTAAATAAACTGGATCAAGTCGACCTTCTCTTAGGAGCAGCTATATTCTTTGATTCCCTCTACAGTGAACAATTCAAGCATGAGAATCATCCTACTATACAGAACACAGCATTTGGATGGATGTTGACTGGTAGAATACCAATATAATCTAACAAGAAACATGTGATGTCTTGCCTTACCCGTAATGATGAGCTTCACACACAAGTTGAGAAATTCTGGCTACAAGTGGACTATAAACCACTACCACTGCGTTCTAATGAAGAAAACCTATGCGAGGAGCAGTTCTTGAAGACCACATCGAGGAACGATGATGGTCGATTTGTCGTCAGATTGCCAATTCAACCATATCATGGAAAACTTGGCGATTCGCTTGGATACGCTACGAGGTGTCTGGAGCAATTAGAGAGAAGACTCCAACGCCAACCTGAACTGAGGGCAGACTATGTGAAGTTTAAGGCTGAGTATGTTGAGCTGAAACACATGGAAGTAGTGTCAGCAGAATCTAGCAAGCCAACGTATTACATGCCTCACCACGCCGTGGTCAAGGAGTCTAGCAGCAACAGGAGGGTTAGAGTGATATTTAATGCTTCGGCAAAAACAACTGCGAAGTTGTCCCTCAATGACATCATGATGGTAGGACCCACCATACAAGAGGATTTGTATTCCATCGTTTTAAGATTCCTAACGTACAGATATGCTTTCACTGCCGCCATTATGAAAATGTACAGACAGATCTTAATTCACAAAAAAGACCAAGACCTCCAGCGTATTTTGTGGCGAGCCTCACCCAATGAGTCAATTCAGATATATCGTCTTGCAACTTTTACATATGGCACTGCTGCAGCTCCATTTTTGGCTACACGCTGCTTACTAAAACTCGTTGATGACGAAGAAAACAAATATCCTAGAGCAGCAGAAGATCTAAGAAGAGATTTTAATGTCGATGATGTTCTGAGGGGTGCCGAGAATATTGAGGATACACTAAACTTACAAAAGGAACAGCAAGAACTATTACTCAGTGGAGAGTTTCTTCTTCGCAAGTGGTGTGCCAATGATGAGAGATTGTTAGTGACTATTCCATTAGAGCATCGTGAAACGCAACTGTCATGGAGCTGGGATGGCATTGGGGAATATACAATCAAGGCTTTCGGATTGTTATGGCACCCTCAATGCGACACCCTTCAAATCGCAGCATCAGCTCACAAAGGCAAGGGAGATACCTGGACCAAACCGTCTGTGTTAGCTAGTATTTCTTCAATATTTGATCCACTTGGTTTTTTAGGGCCGGTGACTTGTCAAGTGCAAAATTCTTTTGCATCGTCTGAGGGAAATTAGACTGGAACCAACCCTTATTCCCTGCACTACAAACTACTTGGAATGAGTTGCACCAACATCTTCCGTCACTCAACGGCATTCAAATTGAAAGAAGAGAACTAGTAGATGGCAAGGTACAGCATATTGAATTACATGGATTCTCAGTTGCTTCAGAGCAAGCTTACGGAGCATGTAGGCTATCTATCTTACAAGTGGCATTGAGATCAATTGTGTTACAGTCAATCTGCTCACTTCCAAATCCCGTGTTGCACCTCTAAAGCAACAATCACTGCCAAGACTTAAATTGTGTGGAGCACTGTTGTTAGCTACATTTATGGAAAAAGTAAGACTGTAATTAATCTGGACATCACGAGAACTTTATACTGGACAGAATCTACAGTAGTACTGACTTGGCTTGCCAGGAGTCCCACATCCTGGAAGACGTTTGATGGGAATCGCATAGCTGAAATTCAAGACGCGTCAACAGTAAACGATTAAAAACACGTTCAGTCGGCTGACAACCCAGCCGATATCATATCCAAAGGGATGATACCACAATATCTTCCAGACTGTCAAATATGGTGCAAGGGTCGGATATGGTTACATCAACCAGACTGGGAACAGATCATTACGGGAACTCAATACACTATGATACCTCGTAACATTCCAGAACAACGCAAGGAGTCTGTTTGTCTTTTAGCTGTTGGTAGCGTCTGTAGAGAAATTGTTAACCGACACTCATCGTGGATACGATTAAAGAGAATAATGGCATACGTTCTGAGATATATTAACAACCTTCGCTTGAAATCTTCACTTCGGCAACTCGGCTGCTTAACGGCGAACGAAATTCACAACGCATCACAGATCCTAATTCGTAACGCACAGGACGAGACATACAGAAAGGAGATAGAAGTCCTTCGTCTCATTCAGCCTGTCCCCAAAGAGAGTGCTCTCAAGTCCCTTCACCCATTTCTGGATGGAGACCAGTTATTGAGAGTAGGTGGTAGGCTGGAGCAATCACAAGCGGCATACGACCAAGAACATCCAGTCATACTCCCGCCAAAACATCAGATTACTAAGCTCATAATTATTAGTGAACGTAAAAGGCTGATGCACGCTGGGGTGCAACGTTTGCTAGTTACACTCAGACAACGTTATTGGATTCCAAATGGGAGATCTATTATCCGTCAAGTCACACATAAATGTCTACCATGTTACCGCCTAAAAGCGAACTCGGCGACACAGCTCATGGGTTAACTACCTCCTTCCAGAGTTGAACCCAACAGGCCTTTCCTTAATTGTGGAGTTGAATATGGTGGTCCACTGCTCATTAGACAAGGATCAAAGAAAAGCAAGATCCGAACTAAATGCTACATTGGATTGTTCGTATGCATGTCAACAAAGGCGGTGCATATCGAACTCATCAGCGATTTGTCGTCCGAAGCGTTCATAGCAGCCATTCGTAGATTTATTTCTAGAAGAGGTATTTGCAGCAGCATCTACAGTGACAACGGAACAACCTTCGTGGAAGTCAGAAATGAGCTGCGTGACCTTCAAGCATTTTTCCAGTCTCAATAGTTTCAGGACAAAATTCACAATTTTACGACACAATGCAATATTCAGAGGCAATTCATTCCTCCCCGTGCTCCTCATTTTGGTGGTTTACGGGAGGCAGGAATAAAATCCGTCAAGTCGCATATGAAGAAGGTTGTTGGGAATAATGTGCTGACATTTGAAGAGCTTTACACCCTTTTAACACAAGTTGAAGCTTGCCTTAATTCACGCCCCATCACACAACTTCCCGACAGTCCTGATGAATTCTCATTCCTAACGCCTGGTCATTTCCTAATATGAGATTCATTATCTTCATTACCCGAGCCAGACTTGCTTACAAATCCAGTGTCTCACCTGTCCAGATGGCAGCACATTCAGGAGTGTAGAAAACACATTTGGAAGCCATGGTCAAAGGACTACCTATCTCAGTTACAACAACGCCCCAAGTGGACTTCCGATGCAGCGAACCTCCAGCCTTTACTCTGGTGCTTTTGAAGGAAGACAATCTGCCACCACTTGTATGGCAGACGGGGATCGTGGTCGACGTTCACCCCAGCAATGACAGTCTTGTGCGTGTTGTGACGGTCCGCACTTCAAGGGGGACCTACAAGCGCCCAGTGACGAAGGTCTGTGCAATTCTGGAAGACAAGTGAAGTGCTTGAATTCAAGGTGTTATATTTGATGCAAACGAAGATGAGACAGTGATCGCAGAGGGGTACTTTGCTTTCATAGATTGCTACCTAGTGTTTTGTTGTTATAATTTATATAAATTATGGTGGGCAGAATGTTTGCAATAGTTACTCAAGTAACCGTTATGAAGGTAGCACCATCGGCCAGATTGAGAAGGCTGTGAAGGTCGTGTGTGTACGGTATCTTTGATTATTGATTGTCTTTTTTAGGGTTATGTTCCTTGTAAAACAAGAAGGATTGTTTCAGTAAAATACGAGCAGACATTATCCTCTCCTTTGAAATAAATATAGTTTTGTCTTATTATCTGTGGAGAGAGCTTGCCTTCATAATTGAGGGCAGAACACCTGACATTTCCTTCATTTGACCCACGTAGGTGATCGGCCTGTTACCATCCCCAGTTGTATCTGCTGACAAAATGTATCCAGCTCCCAGACACAGTCCTTCTGGCGGTAGAGGAATGACCCCTCATAGAGTCCGTGGCTGAAGCCGAGCTGGGAGGATGAGCGAATAAATATATGAATTGTACTTTAGTTTTGAAGTCCTTTATGCGATCTACCCTAGAATTGTAACGTTTCGTTTAGTAATGCCAATCGGTAGACAAACCGGAACACAATTGAGCAACGTGTGGTTGAGATGGCTTGCACCACCAAATCCCGAACGACTGAGACAGCCGTGGAGTGTTTCGCACTTCAAATGGCTGACCAATATACCATCTTTTTGGAAGCCTTCATAGGGAGTTTATGGCTGCTTGAGCTTTTAGTTCTCGCAGTAAAGAGAGACAGGTGTGCTTCACGAGAAGGGACTTAGCGCGCAGTTCGCTACTCCTTTGGGGGTCCGTTCGGGGACACCAAGAGCCCGCTGATGAGCCAGCTTGGTGTCCTAGGCAAAACCCCACATAAGACAGGACACAAACCTAGAAAAATTGCTCAGTTTTTGGCCGTGAAAGCCAATATACCATATTTTTATTTAATAATTTTATTAATGTATTTTCTTTTCAGGACGGCTCAACGAAGGAATTTTGGTAGCAAATCGGCCGTGGAACTATTGAAAGGAACCGTCCCGGTATTTGCCTGGTGGTGAAAATGGGAAACCTCGAAAACCATTTTCAGGATGGTTGAGGTGGGGTTCGAACCCACACTCTCCCGATGCTAGCGAGGTACGAGTTAGTGCGTTAGCGCTCTCGGCCAGTCTTTTTGGAAGCCTTCTGTTTAGAGGATCACTACATTAATAATTGGCCGTCTCAAAAATTAGATTCCTGTGAGCGTTCCGTTTTGAAGCACAGATGTGGGAGACTTCACGCAGACTAGCTCTGCCGATCGGAGAACGTGTGTCGCACTAGAATATTGATCCTCCATCTTCCGTCAGATTAATGACTGTCACGATTAGGCTTAATCTCTCGATCTTGTCTGGAGAACAGGCAGAGGGTAATGAGCTCCCTCGCTCTTATAACTGGAGACTGTATCACAAGCAGACTAATAACGCAGGTGAAATTATAGAACGGTATAATATACAAACACTTAACCGACTTTGCATGGATGTTATCACACTTCACTCAGTCCAAGGTAACGAATCAATGCTAATATATAACAGGTAGTTAGGTCTACGTGACGAACCTAACAGCCTTTCCCGGTGACCTCTAGTGTGTAGCCCTGTTTTGCAATGGTGTCCGCTCGTGACCGTAGCACATGCCCAAACCATCGCAGACGACCCTCACGCATTTTGTTGTTGATTGCCGCGACACCAAATCGTTCCCGTATTCTTTCATTGGGGATGTGATCCAACCTAGTAATGCCAGCTGTCCATCTAAGCATCTTGGTCTCCAAGACACCTAGCCGACGTTCTGCTTCCTTCGTGGTCGGCCAACATTCAGTACTATAAAGCGCCACGGGACGCAAGACAGTGCGGTAAATCTTCGATTTTAGGTGGTCTTTCGTCTGGCGATCGCACATGACACCTGTCGTTGTTCGCCACTTCATCCACGCAGCATTAATTCTTACGTTGACCTCCTCTGTGAGACGACCTTCAGCAGTTATAGTAGAGCCAAGATACATAAATTTTGTCGTTCGATGCAGATCATCGCCGTCAACTTGGATTGTTCCGATTTCTCCTGCATCCGTTGTCATATATTCTGTTTTAGCTTTGTTAAGTTGCAGGCCATATTGACTTAACCGATCACTCCATTCCTGGACTTGATGTTGGAGATCCAGCTTGAATTGAGCGGCCAACATAACGTCATCAGAGTAAAGAATGGTCCAAGGTAGCGGTTGTTGTAGATCTGCAGTAACCATGTCCATGGCCATAATGAACAGCAATGGTGACAGGGCCGAACCTTGATGAACACCAACGGTTACATGTAAGTTTTCCGACGTTCCTGCGGCGGCTTAGACGTAACTTCTGGCTCCGCGTAGAGCAACTGTACCCAGTTGACAAGGTACTCAGGGATGCCATGTTGTCGGAGAGTCAACCAGATCAAGTTGTGCGGCACACGATCAAAAGTCTTTTCGAGATCTAGGAAAGCAAGGTCAATACGCTCCAAATATAAAAACACGTCATAAAAGTAGAAATTACAGCAACTATTACTGATAAAATACTAAAGCATTAAGAATTCGAAGAAGGAACTATTTTAGGACCTACGCTGTAGCTATTATGTTGTAAGACTGAGAAATGACGATCCCATCAATATACAATCTCCCTCCACCAACTAATATATGAAGGTGTAGCTGCTATTGCTGTGTAAACTTGAGCTAAGCCCTAAACTACTCTAGAATTGTACATTAATTCAGAAATGCCCTATGAGTACTTTGCTGAGATCATATTGTTGTTGTTTTGGGCATACAATTTCCCATCCTTCGTTATGGTGCACCATATAAGATTTAACCAAGGTCTTTTCTAGTATGTTTCGCTATACGTGTTTGTGTCTTTGACATGTACGAATATTAATTCATATCGGCTGATGAAGGGGCCTAAAACAATTCGCCCTTGAAACTTTCCCCACCAATTGCCATACAGTGATCTTTATTTAATTAAAAGTATTGATTAGGCGGAACTTTCAACCTATTTATTACTCACTAATTAAGTGTTGAGAGATCTGATATGTGGACTTATCTGACATTGTGGAATGTCTACAAGCTGCTCTGACAACGATTTTACTGATGTAAAGAAAATACTGTATGCAGTAGACCCTCGGCTATCCGGCCTAATGTGGCGGAAGGTCAAGCTGGATTGGCCGGAGTTCTATATTCTGATCCAAGCCGTACCATTATGCTTACTTTTCAACATGGTATTTCATACTCTCATTCCACTTCCACTACTTTGGGCAGAACACCACTTTTCAATTTCTGCTCGATTGTTCTCCAGTCTCCAACTGTGCTATTTCCTACCCCTAATTCCAAAGCAATAATTTTTGCCGTTACCCCGCAATATAGTCTCGCTGTATAGCACGTAGTTTATCATCTATTGTTACTACAACTTGTTTTCGGTTATCACCCATTCCATAATCTTTCATTAAAATACTGTACTGTACAACGGAGGGCAAAAAACAACGATTTACGAACGTATGCATTTTGAACTTCCGTTAAACAACTGGCAGAACAAAGAACACAGGGTTGCCAACAGAGCTGCTCTCTACGTGTGTTCATTGTTGTTTGTGAGCGCTGAAAGAGGGGTTCTGTGTACCGTTTCGTAAAGAGTTCTTTCCGATGACGTATTCAATACATACGTATTAACAATACTGTATTGTACCTTACAATTAATTGTGGCTTCACATGAGCCAGAAGTACTGTGCCCAACTCTAGGAATGGGTATTCCAAGATTCAGACACCTAGATATCAAGGGAAAGGCTACAGCCGCTTTTGAAAGTTGAGATATTTGAATATCGCGCTACATTACTTCCAGAAGGAAATGGAAAGAATATGCAGCCAAGAGCATGTCAAGTGACGTAGCGAGTAATAGCAGAGGTCGAGACTATTTGTCGATTAAATAGTTAGCCATGGAGTAGAGACTTGAGACTTGGATCAGATTACTGGCACGGCCAAATGAAAGAGAATGCACTTAGTATCAAGTAAATCGGACCAGGGATACCAGAGATATGAGGATTTCTAGATTTCAGCGTGATGCAGCGTGACCCTGACCGTTTTGAATAAAAGCCGGCCGGCCCAAGCAACTTCAGCTCACTTCGAACCAAGCGCTTGCATGGCAAGGTGCTACTACGCTGAGCCAAGGCACATGGTTGCCGGATCTACGCAGAACATATCTTCAGATTGTGATAGTCACAAAAGTGCTGCGCTACATGTGGAACTTAGTAAGTTTCCGGCAGAGAGAATCACTGAGGTGATTGTCAATTTTCTACGGACACTGGTGAAATATTTTATTTCTACATGGACATATGCTAGACTTTGTCTAGAAAGTACTTTGTCACAGTCCAGTAATAATCATTCAATACTTGGATATTTTAGTCCAATTTAGTCAGTTTCATAATTGTAACTTGATAACCACTCCGATCTTTCAGTATATTGAAGGCCAGTCTATCACGGTGTTGTTCATTAGCCAACGCAGGGAAACTATATGTTGCTTCGCGCATGATAGATGATGATAAGCCATGCCCAGGGAACGATCTTCAGAACAGCCGTTGATTGGTTTAGACTGTCAGTGTTTTCTTGTACTGAAAAGATTACCGTGAGTTATGTTACAACTGACATATTTGAGAATATCACTTAGATCTGTCCCCATTTAAGCGAAATGCTATGGCTTTAATAGAAGTCAACATTAAAATGGATCAGCAGTTACTTCAAACTTCAAGTAATATCTCCACTATGTCGTGTTAGACAGATTGTGGGTATATAATGGCGGCCGATACAAGGATTATACGTGCTTGTCCGATAGGGCATGTATCTGGATAAATCTGGTACAGACCAGGTTCACTACGCTTCAAGACCATCAAGAAATGTAAGCCACTTTTGACTTTATACTATGCCTAGCTAATTGGAACAAACTATTTTTCTGCAGATGACCAACACATTTATTTGTCTTCGTATTTAAATCTTGCAATGATTTACGCAAGACATATTAAAGTTATTCTGAGTATTTTCAGCACTCAGAACAGTTTAGGATCGATGACCGAGCAGAACGAGCATTTATTTGAATGTTTCATATTTTTGGGTAATCACGGAAAACAACCGATGTAACTGTAAAAGTTAATAATTATTTTTGTTGAGAGATGGATATTTTATCCATATTCGAAGAATCGAACATGTGGATTCTCACATAATGGAATAATAATTAAACACATTTAAAATAATATAACTAATAATAATAATAATAATCCACTAATAATAATAATAATGATTTTCATAATTTTTCTAAATAATTCTTGGATCTTATATTTTCTAATAATCACATTTATTGAGAGAGAGCCTATGAAGTAGTTTAATCATTTTCTAGTTTGGAACAGGTGATTTTCCGAAGGAGAGTGGTTAGCGCAAGCCCGCATTCAACCAACATTACAGTTCTGGTTGAACAGTTAATATTTGCAATGAGCAAAGTATATTTTTCAGATAACACGGAGAGGCATGAAACGGGAAGCAAATGATATTTGTATCAATTAGGATATTTTTGTATTTATATAAAATCATGACGTAAATACACATTCGAAAGTGAAATAAAGATTATCATGAGTATGGTAACTTCACGGGTTGAACTGAATGGTAAAATAAAATAAACTTGTAAGTTTATTAATCTTCCAGTGTTGATAACAAGCAGAGGCTTGATTTATCGTATAAATTTTGGGAAGCAAATTTATGTGTGTGGAGTAGTTGAAATGCCATTCCCAGGTGCGCATGTTTAAGTCGCAGGAATGTGGAGGTTTTTATTAGAGCATCAATCAAATAGCAGGTTCGATGACTCAGTGTTAAAGGAGTATTGGAACTACACATTGCGTCGTATGAATGACCCGAAGGTTATTTCTTAAAAACCATCAGTTCTTATTTCAACCTTGTTTACGGATTCCATTTAGACTTTGATTTTGCTAGAACCCGGTTTTGTCATGGTAGTATTTTATTCTTCTTCAGAGGAAGACCTTTGCCGTTGTTGTTGGAATGTTGTATTCTTACACAAATAATAGAATGGGCCACTGCCAATTAAAAATAATTCTATAACCACGAATAATTTGAAGGATGTTTTCAATCCTAGTGCCATGAACTAAATGAATTTATTATGAAGCTACAATTCTTATTTCCGCATTATGTCGAAGAATTGCAAGTTGTGAAAGTTACTAAAATGGCCACAAATATAAATATTTTTCTTAATGATGATTCCAAGTGGAGAATCGAATAATTGAATGGTCCAACAATTTATTGATCAAGTTGATGATTCAGAAATCATATATTTTGTTAGGAACTTGAAGTTCATAATCGAGTCACTTCTCGAAACGTTTAATGTCAGAAGAACAATTAATTTTGTTGTGCTTCGCACAGTTCTTCGATGCTATGCTCAAGGTCAAATACTTTTCAGATGTTATTAATATGTGTACATAATTTGTGTTGATTCAAAGATAATAATATTTTTTGACAATATTTTTTTTGAAACTGGAAAAATAAGTGAAAGTTAAAAATTCTACGAACAATTATTCTACGAATGTTAATATTATGTAAAAATTCAACCAGTGAACTACAGTATTTCCAGTAAAGACAATTAAATTTGAACTGGATTTAATCAT
The DNA here is from genome assembly GCA_946902985.2 of Meconema thalassinum. Lineage (NCBI taxonomy): Eukaryota > Metazoa > Arthropoda > Insecta > Orthoptera > Tettigoniidae > Meconema > Meconema thalassinum. Next base: position 59,476 of record CAMPQE020000231.1, read on the forward strand.
AATTCATGGATATAATTTTGGAACACAGTCTACAGGACTAATAATCAGACTTGTGTCTCCAAAGATAATTGTCCAATGTGTTGGAAAATTTCTGTACATTGTGTAAATAATGATGTGGGTCGCCACACGTGAATGATGCCGCTTTGAGCATTATTATTTTGCAGTCAAATTTAACTTCAGAATAAAATGAGATAATTTTACATGATGTGTTATGCCCAGTTGAATCTCCTTCTATCCTTATTGTTGCATTGAGCCAAAAATCAGTAAAGCATTTTTTTTCATTTGATGTCGTTTTTGCGATTAGCTTTAACCCATCTGGCGCCCCGGGATATTTTGAATCTCGTGCTGACTGATTCTTGGTAAAATGCATATGTGGTCGTGCGGACTCCGGTCTAAACGGGCACAGTACAACATACCGGTATGCATAAAATATTTTGAAATACCATATAGGGGTCTAGCAGGAACCCGCTTGTTAAAGCTATGGAAAATTATTGGTGCAGTAGTGCCGTAAGTAGGCCGGAGTACGGAGGCCGGAGAGACACGAGCTGGATAGCCGATAGTCTACTGTACAGTAGTTTTTGAGATTTTATAAAAGTAGTTAATATTGAAAACTTCAAAGTTATCTATATCAACATAGTTGATACAGGGCTATTGCCGTTCCAGACAATAATAAATTCTTCAAATTTCGCAATAGGACATAGCGAAAAATAGGCAAAACATAGTTTATTGTATAACTCTCACTTATACTCGCCAGATCCCAAAGGGATATTGGAAGATCCAAGAAGCAACTATTTCCGAGATATTTTCATATCACTGCCCGCTGTAGATAACTTATCGAGGAATGGTCATCCGTAACCATAGCAACGTAAATGCTTTCCATATAGCTCTGTAATAGGCAGTGTTCAGATACGTTTGATTCAAAGCATGCAACGCTCTTAACCAGTCAGCCCAGAAAGATATGTAGAAAATATTTCAATCAAAATATATATAACTACACAAGAGAAAAAAATAATTAAAGTTGTAAATTTCAAGTACCTTGATGAGATAATCCAACCTAACGGACTCGACAAAGAAGGAAATCATGAGAGAGGCAGGAAAATGCAGTCTGCTTTCCGCCTTACGAAAAAAACAAAGAAAGAGATTTCTATTAGTACTAAACTACGACACTATCAAACAGTAATTCGACCAGAGTGCCTGTATGCTTCATAATGCCTAGGAATATCAACTATAAATAACATTGAAAAAAAAAAAAGACAAATTCTCGGAACAAACAAGTAGTTCCGTGAAGAAGTATACAGCCTATGTTCATATATCCTACTTATGTTAATTGCCACTATCAACATACACAATTTCAGTTTGATTGCTGTAATAGATTCGTAGATATTGAGAACCGACTAAATATTTCGGATGGTCGCCATGTTGGATTTTATATATGTAGGTCCTAGAGTTATGTACTGTTACATGCAGATTATTGTGAACGTGTAGTATTCAAACTTCAATCGCATAATTAGGACACAAGAAAAAACAAGGAGATTTAAAAAATCTTGAAGTTAAGGAAACAATTGAAATAAATTAGATGCCAGTGGATTAACATTCGGATAAAGATTTACTGTACCTAGTTTCACTGCACGCGGATGGTTAAATTGCGAGAAACGTCCATGTAAATATTTATAATTCGCGTCACCGCCATGTTGGATTTGTGATCACCAGGTTATTTAAAGTCCTATAGGTGAACTTAAGTTCATAGCCCCTATGAACATTAAAAAATTTAGTTTGATTGCTAAAATAGATTCGTAGATATTCAGTATCGTCTAAATATTTCGGATGGTCGCCATGTTGGATTGTTAAATGTATAGGCCATAGAGTCATGTACCATTAAAGGAAAATTATTGCGTAGGTTCATTATTCAAACTTTCACTTCGATTGCATGACTACATCACAGGAAATAAAAACTTAATTTTAAAATTCGCACTGCCGCCATCTTGAGGTTATGTAAACAATTGAACTAAATTAGATACCAGTGGATTACAATGTGTATAAATATTTCCTGTACCAGGTTTCAGTGCGCTTGGAACATTAAATCGCGAGAAAGGTCTATTTAAAATGTTCAAATTCGCTTGGCCGCCATGTTCGTTTTGTAGTGAACCGGTTTTTGAAAATCTTATAGATGGACTTCCAGTAGTGCCCTTTATCTCCGTACAAAATTTTAGGGAGATACCGCTAATAGTTTCAGAGATATAGAATGCCGGTGAAATATTTCGCACATCCGCCATCTTGTGATTATGTAAACAATTGAACGAAGTTAGATGTCGGTGCATTACAATGTATATAAACATATACTGTACCAAGTTTCATTGCGTTTGGTTGGTCAAATCGCGAGAAACGTCTATTTAAAAGTCGCAAATTCGCTTGGCCGCCATGTTGGTTTTGTAGTTACCAGGTTTTCAAAAGTCACATAAGTGAACTTATAGTAATTCCCTCTATCACCATAGAAAATGTCAGGGTAATATCGGTAATAGTTTCGGAGATATTGAATGCTGGTGAAATATTTCGCACAGCCGCCATGTTGGATTGGCGAGTCGTAACAAAATTTGAAGGGCACGGTCGAGGTCGCCGGGAATAGTGCTATGAACTTTCCGAGTTTCATTGAAATCGCTCCTGCCGTTTAGATTTTATTGGGGTGGGGGACACACACACACACGAATCACACACACACACACGCACACACAAACGGACAGAAGGTGATCTCATAAGCCTATTTTTTCAAAATTGCAAATAGGCTAAAAATGTGCTGAAACGCACCGATTACGCAGTAACAAAGAAGTGTATAAAGCATGCAGCAGAATCTCAGATACCATACGAAAACGAATGGTTAAATTCTTTGGACATGTTTCAAGAATGCCTGACGACAGACTCACTAAGAAAAATTTTGACCACTTCAACAAGCCCAATAGAAAAGGCAACTCTTATGAAAAATGGTTTGCTAACACCAAGAAGGATCTACAAGAAATGAACATCACTGACCAAGACATCCGCAACAGAACCCTTTCCAGAAATAAGATACACGCATTTGAGGGGTTCCTAGAGCCAGAAACAGCGACCAAGAAGAAACAACATTGGACAGCTGAAAAGAAAGAAGCTGTGAGCAAGAGAATGAAGGAACACTGGCGTCAAAGAAAACTGAAATCTTGAAGAGTTATTTACGTGCTCTTTAGTTGGCCAAAATTGATTATGATGAATATTCTTTATTTTCTTATATTCAACTTTCAATAACTTACATAAACTTTCAATTCCTAATACCAGGACAAGTGAAGGATAATATGGCTCATACTTACACAATACCATATTTCCTTTATGCAGTGTGAAATCGAAGAAAATAAGGATCCCGTCATCGGAAAATTGTTCAAATGCTTCCAGAAAAATGTTGAAATATTAGAAGCCATCTGTCGGTGTTGCTTAAGTAATCTATTGGTAGTAGCTTTTCAGTCGGTGAATACGCGTGTGGATTGGGAGGGAAATTACAATTAATTTCCCGGTGACTGAAATAACTTACATTAATTATTTATACAGTTAATGAAACACTTCTCACACAAATGGGGGACTAAATTCGATTAGTTTCGTTCGTCAAGCCAACATCATCAGATCACTTAGACCTTATTGCGATATATACAACAGTATCTACAATATTACTAAGCTGCCGAAGTTGCTGTTGTTCTATGCTCCTTTGTTTGTGCTTCTAACGCAGCCTCTTTCTTAAATGTGTTTTTTTTTTGCGTCTAATAGAAACAAAAACTGCTCCGAATACACTCAGCAATGGTAATTGTAAGGTCTCCCGAGTGAAAGACTTCGATTATTTAGGTGAATGGATCAATGAAACTAGCAACGAAAGAAAAATCTCTAGAAGCAAGACTACATAAAATGGAAACTGCTTTCCATTTGACAAAACAAGTTTATAACAAACAAGTAGTTCCGTAAGGAACTATACAGCCTATTTTCATATATCCTACTCATGTTAATTGCCTCTATCAACATTCAAAATGTCAGTTTGATTGCTGTAATAGATTCGTACATATTCATAACCGTCTAAATATTTCGGTTGGTCGCCATGTTGGATTTTTATATATGTAGGCCATGGAGATATGTACTATTAGATGACGATTTTTGCGTAGGTTCATTATTCAAACGTTCACTTCGATCGCATGATTAATAAATGGAAACTTTATTTTAAAATTGCGCACAGCCGCCATTTTGAGGTAATGGGAACAATTGAATTCAATTAGATACCAGTGCATTATAATGTATATAAACATTTACTGTACCATATCGCACTGTGCTCAGATTGTTAAATCGCGAGAAAAGTCTATTCAAATGTTTAACCTTCTCTTGGCCGCCATGTTCGTTTTGTATTTTACAGGTTTTTTGAAGTCTCATAGCTGAACTTCTATTAGTACCCTTTATCACCGTACAACATTTCAGGGTGAAATCAGTAATAGGTTCGAAGATCTAGAATGCCGGTGAAATATTTTGCATGGCCGCTACCTTGAGGTTATGTAGACAATTGAACTAAATTAGATGCCAGTGCATTACAATGTATTTAAACATTTGCTGTCTCAAGTTTCATAACGATTGGATGGTTAAATCGCGAGAAAAGTCTATTTAAAAGTGTCAAGATCGCTTGGCCGCCATGATCGTTATGTATTTAATAGGATTTTGAAAGTCTCATAGGTAATCTGCTAGTAGTGCCCATTATCACCGTACAAAATTTAAGGGTAATATCAGTAATAGTTTCGGAGATATTGAATGCCGGTGAAATATTTCGCACAGCCGCTATGTTGGATTGGTGAGACGTAATAAATTTTGAATCGGGGTCGGCTAAAATGGTGCTATGACCATACCGAGTTTCATTGTAATCGCTCCAGCTGTTTAGAAGTTATTAGTGGGAGGGGGCTCACATACGCACACACACAAATGCGGACAAATGTTATCTCATAAGCCTATTTTTGATGTGTAACATCTTTCCACTCGGTTGCTGCATATTTTTGTGAGAGTGATTTTGAAAAATGGGACGGAAGTGTGTAAGACGCACTGCTAGCTGGATCGTATCCCTCCTGGCTGCTTTAGGGATGCGATCCAGCTAGTAGTGGCAACATGTAGAATGTATATCACATACGGATTACTTCAAGGTTTGGAGGCGCCATTATAGATATTTCTACAATAAATCATCTTCAAGTTGTCGTTCTTTGGTGTAAAAATATTCATTATATCATATTTGTTGAAAACTATTATGATTTATTAAGAGTCTGTTTTTCAATCTCTGGATAAAAGTGATGGGCATCCACTCCATGAGTAACTTTGCTCAACACTTTTATACTGAAGGTAAACGCTCATGTGAACTCTGGTGTCAACTGATTGAGACACTGACCACATTTTAAAAGTCTTCGTATCAGTATTGAAATGATGATATGCTTTAATAAGAAACATACTAATTAGTTGGCAAAGCCGGTATAATGTTTCTGCATACTGTCTATTCAGATATCAACCCACATTGCGGTATTGCAGTGATCAATAAAATATATATCGATGTTTTAAACGGGAACTGGGCTAGCCTTTCATAGATCATTATTGGAATTCCCTTGTACCGTCAAGTAGGCGTATTCATAACTAATTTAAAACTCAATTCCACGCAGGAACATAATCGAAAAAAAGCAAAATATAAATGGAGCATAAAAAAATACTTCCATATTATTACCAGCACGTGAAAATGAGTACCTCTATGTACTCTTATTCTTCGTGGTTGTAATGGCTGCGTCGATAGCATCTTAGTCTGCGAATCATGAGGTCTCAGGTTCGAACCCCAGTCCCGGCAAATATTTTTGCTACCGGATTATCGATTTAAACGATATCTATCATAACATTATGCGTCATTTTAACAGAATCTACATGCAATTTCGATGTATCTAATTTTATTTATAATAGTTTGCACCAAGCATGAGTTGGGAAATTTGATTGCATTGGACATTATTTCTAGTAGTCAATAGATAGGCTAGAGCAGGGGTTCTCAAACTTTTTCTGTTGCGTCCCCCTTATGGAACATGAAATATCAAGTACTTCTCATAGGCTACTTCCCACAAAAAGAAAAGATCACACAAGATCTACGGTGTATGCTACTGCCTAAAGGATTTCAACTACCAGTTACATAAATAATAATAACAACACACAATTCATTATTCTTACAACACATCAAAGTACAACAACGTTTTGTAAACAAAAATGCAATGCATAAGTATTACTTTTGCTTATAAACATAAAAACAACTGCTGCACGTGTAGTTATTGGGATTGAGGAAATTTTGTTTGTTTCAATAATTAGCTCTTAACTGAGACATCTGTGTTCAGTAATGCTTCCCATATTTGAAAGCTCGTGACTTATAAACGACAATAGAAATAATATGTACAATTTTCAACATTTCACTGTGAATTTGAAAAAAATGTTATTTTAAAACTCTTCCTTCACCCATGAAAAAGTAAAACAGGAGAATAAAAGTATACATGGATCAGAATTCGGTAATTCTCAGACACTTGCGGAGTTAGTGTGATGTGTGAGCTTGAATTTGAGATGAAAATAAATCCAGTCTTGGTTGGATGTTGGAAACAGCAACTCGCAGATCCCCTTCTAGCTGCAGCCGAGACCGATGCTTCGTCTTGACGGATGTCATTGCGGAAAATGTTGACTCACACAAGTAAATTGAAGCGAAGGGTAATAACAGGTCCACTGCTTATCTTGATAAAATGGGATATTCATTCCGGATATGCACCCAAACATTGTCAAGAGACGTCGACTTAAATTCATTTCGAAGTATTCTGTCACTCGAGAGTTGTGTTAGTTCCTCCTGTTCTGCCGTTGACAGGTGGGCTGCTACGTTCGTTTCAAACGGACTGCGAATCCAGTCATTCTCAGTTGAAGGTTGTGGAAATCTACCCTCGAATTTTTGACGAAGGTTTTGGGGGTGCCACTAATGCCACTAATTTGACAAAAATCTAACTCATTTTCTTCCAGGAATTCATTCAGACAATGAAACACCTCACAGTTACCTTTGTCCATCTGGGCTCTCCAAGGTTCAAGTTTTCTCTTAAAAGCAAGCACTTTGTCGCTTAGAATGAAAATATTACTATTTCGTCCTGGAAGTGACACGTTAAGTTCATTCAGTTTTCCCCCCAGGGGCTCACATCTTGTGGGCGTGGGTTGGCGACCACGGGGCCCCAGCCGAGTCCGGCATTGCTTCCACTTACTTGTGCCGGGCTCCTCTCTGTCTTCTTTCCTGTCGACCTCACTTGGTCAACTCTTGTTCTCTTCTGACCCCGACGGTATTAGGGTATCCGAGGCCTAGGGAGTCTCTTCCTTTCCCGCCTTAATTGGCCCTTGTCTCATCTTTTCTGATACCCTCCTTCTGCGAGGGGTCAGCCTTCTTTTTCTCTTCCTTTTACCTCCTGCCTTGTGCTCTAGGCCCTTAAGGAGGCAGGGAGTATGTAGCCCCACCACTTCTGGTGCACCCTAGATAATGCTACACCCTCAGGGGCTCACGGCTGGTGAGTTCGGGAGTTAGCGACCCCGAGGGATTCCTGAGCTGGGTCCGTTTTCCCCGTTTGTCCCTTACCTTTGGGGCGGACCCTCTCCTCTTTCACTTTCCTATATGCCTTTCATGGCTCTCCTTCCTTCCAAGTCCCTCAATCCGCCTTCTCCGAGGGTTGAGGGCATTTCTTTTCCTTCTGTCTTTTTATTTGCCTTATTCTCCATTAGTCTTCCATTTCTTCTTCTAGTATGTAGGTTAGTAGTTAGTTTTAGTTTTAAGTTCGCTTTTCATTTTCATCTTCACGATCACCCAAACCATCAGGGGCCGATAACCTAGATGTTAGGCCCCTTAAAACAACAATTATCATCATCACCATCATTCAGCTTTTCAAATACGTCATCCAAGTAGCACAGTATTAGAAGCAGGGTTGCGAGTGCAGGACTGCTGTCCAATAGGAAAATACGAAGTTCATACTTCAACTCCACCACGCGACGAAGGACTCGACCACGAGACAACCAACGTACATCCATGTGCAATAGAAGCGAATTATGTGTAGATCCCATCTCCTCGCAAAGAATGGAAAATAGCCGACTGATAATGCTCTTGCTTTCACAAAATTTACAACACTAATTACATCGTTCAGCACTTTATTGACTTTCGGTTGTAGTACTTTTGAAGCCAATGCCTACCTGTGTATCATGCAATGTATGAATTTACAGAATTTGTAACAGCACTCACTCTTGCTCTGAAACCCTTTTTAGTTCCAGTAAATGCCGACGTCCCATCAGTACATATACCAACTCAATTTTTCCATGAGAGATTGCTGTCAATCAAAAAGGAATTCACAATATAAAAAGTATCTTCGCCTGTAGTCCGCCCTTCCAGAGCTTTAAAAATTAGAAAATCCTCGTGCATTTCATTTTCATGACCGTAGCGTACAAAATCAAGAAGCTGGGCACTGTTTACGATATCAGTACTGTCATCAAGTTGCAGGGCAAATTTTGGGCTATCATGAAGACGTGGTAGCAATTGACTTTTTATGTCAGAGCCTAATACATAAATACGACGAGTTACTGTATAATTTGAGAGCGGTATAGACTTCAAACACTCGACGAACTTTTCTCCATGCATGCTCGCGCACATTTTCACGGTTGCAGGAAGAAGTAATTTCTCACCAATAATATGTGGTGATTTGGATTTTTCAATTAAATAGGATACCTCCTAGGATGCTCTTAGCGCTTTCTTAGGAACTGTTGAGTGATTTTCTAGGAAACTAACATTTCCCTTTAGTTGTTGATCGTGGTGCTTAATAAATGTTAAAGGTTTACTTACACAGTCTGGATATTTAGTCTGCAAGTGTCTCATACGTTTCACAGGCTTCAAACTGTCGTTTGCTAAAATCTCCAAAACAAAGAACTCATTGAGGTTGTTCCTGATTATTATTCGAAAGAATGCTGTTAAAGCCTAATGTCAGATAATCGTCTTGATATTTACGCACTTTCATTTTGTGTGTAGATTTAATAATCCTGATGGGAGCAGAAGTAGACGTGGAAGAACAATGGACTTTGTTTAAATTCGAACCTTGTTCTTTTTCCGAAGGAGGGCAAGCACTATCACTTTCATGGGGTCTCTTTTCACCACTTCTAATAAGCAACTTATCCATATCAGTCACTCATATCAGTTTATTGTAAAGTTGGCTAACCACGCACTAGAATTCACCTGTTCACTCACTGTCTTTGAACTGACTGGAAAGGCCTAGCTGAATTCGAATCGGCAACGGCAGAAATGGAAGAATCCATTCTTGGAATCCATTCTTGAAAGGAAGTGGCGGTCACATTGTCAAGCGGCTTATTGTCATTAAGTGTTTGGTAAGGAGATGTCTCAGCGGGTGGCGAGTGTAAGGGAGCTGTGTGGGAAATGTTACTCGCCACCTTTTCTCAGAATTCCTGCTGGCAGGATCTACTGGTCAGTTCTTGTGAAACAAGACAGCAAAGGTATAAGTTTATTATTATTGAATGGTTTTGGGAGCTACCTGTCTCTGATAGGGTCATGAATATGAGGATAGTAATATTTGTTGCAGAATCTATATATATAAAGCTCAATGTTTGTCTGTCTGTCTGTCTGTCTGTCTGTCTGTTATGTATACAAATCCACACTGTTTCACCGATCTGAACCAAAATTTGTATACTTACCCTTCGGAACCCTGCGGGTAACACTGTCCACTTGAAATTTCCGACAGACCACCCCACTCCCTGCATTTAGGCCCTTTGGCCCAAATCTACACCGTTTCACCGATCTCAACCAAAATTTGTATACTTACCCTATGTAACCCTGTGAATAACACTGTCCACTTAAAATTTCGGACAGACCACCCTATTTCCTGCATTTAGGCCCTTTGGCAAACATCTACACCGTTTGACTGATCCGAACCAAAATTTGTATACTTACCCTTTGCAACCCTGCGGGTAACCCTGTCCACTTGAAATTTCGGACAGACCACCCCATTCTCTGCATTTAGGCCCTTTGACCCTAATCTACACCGTTTCACCGATCAGAACCAAAATTTGTATACTTACCCTTTGGTACCCTGCGAGTAACACTGTTTGCTTGAAATTGCGGACAGACCACTCCATTCCCTGCATTTAGGCCCCTTGGCTAAAATCTACACCGTTTCACCGATCTGAACCAAAATGTGTATACTTACCCTTTGTAACTCTGTGAATATCACTGTCCACCTTAAATTTCGGACAGACCACCCCATTTCCTGCATTTAGGCCCTTTGGCAAAAATCTTTATCGTTTCACCGATCCGAACCAAAATTTGTATACTTACCCTTTCGAACCCTGCGGGTAACCCTGTCTACTTGAAATTGCGGACAGATCACCCCATTCCCTGCATTTAGGCCCTTTGGCACAAATCTACACCGTTTCACCGTTCAGAACCAAAATTTGTATACTTACCCTTTGGTACCCTACGAGTAACATTGTCTGCTTGAAATTTCGGACAGACCAGTCCATTCCCGGAAAGAGGACAGGGTCCGTCCTAAAGGCAATGGAAGAAAGGGGTAAAACCGGACACGCTCAGGAAACCCCCAGGGTTCCTTCTCCCGAACTCACCAGCCATGAGCCCTTGAGGATGTAGCACTATCCAGGGTGCACCAGAAGTGCACCCTGCCTCCTTGAGGGTCTTGAGCAGAAGACATGAGATATTAAGAAAAGAAAAAGAAGGCTGACACCTCGAAGAATGAGGCTATCAGGAATGATTAGAAAAGGGCCAATTAAGGCGGGAAAGTGAAAGAGTCGCTAGGCCTCGGATACCCTGATACCATCGGGGCCGGAAGAGAACAAGAGTTTGACCAAGGGAGGCTTACAGTAAAGAGAACTGAAAGGAGCGCGGCACCAGTAAGTAGAAGCAATGCCGGACTCAGTTTGGGTCCCGTGGTCGCAAACCCACGTCCCACAAGTTGAGAGACCCTGGTGGGTGGTGGGGGGAGGAGGGGGCCAGGTGAGAGAATAGCTTGCTGATTCATCGCGAGTTGACATGAGAGAAATGTCCAGACCCCGCCGTGTTACCTGGTATTGCTGACTATGCTGATGTTCATACAGGGTCTTTGCTCAAACCACTGTAGTGTTATGAAAGAATGAGTGATTCACCGGTCAATGTGAATAGGACCGGGAACCCCCCCCCCCCCCCCCCCCGAACGTCTGTCATCATATATCGTCATCATCTGCGATTCGTGCAGCTTAGACTCGATAAGCTCTTTCACTACACGCATCGAGTATAGGCCTAAGCCAGAAAATGACGTTCAGACTTTGGAAGACATCGAAGGTAGAAATCTAAATTGCCTATATCAGATTTAAAATTACACCATGTTCGTTTAGTAGTCATTTTTCATTACCTTATTATTATCATAAAGGCAAATGACCTAGATGTTACACCCATTATACCACTAATCACCACTCACAATAAGTCTTTATCGCCTGTGAATTTTGAAATATTTCTTTATATCACGGTAGTTTGTAAGTTTGTCGTGTCAATTCAACAGTAGTTTTCATTATCATCCTCATCAAAAGGGCAAATGGCCTAAATGTTACGTCCATTATACTACTAAGTAACACCACAGTCTTCATGGCCTGTGATTTTAAAATGTGTATTTCCATTAGTTTGTAAGTTTGATATACCCGTTCAGTAGAAGTCGTCTTCATTATCATCCTCATCAAAAGGGCAAATGACCTAGATGTTACGTCCATTATACAGTACTACTAAGCAACACCACAGTCTTCATTGCCTGTGATTTATAAAATGTGTATTTCCATTAGTTTGTAAGTTTAATATACCCGTTCAGTAGTAGTAGTCTTCATTGTCATCCTCATCAAAAGGGAAAATGACCTAGATGTTACGCCCATTATACTACTAGGCAACACCACAGTCTTACTCGCCGGTAATTTAAAAATATGTATTTCTATTAGAGTGTAAGTTTATTATACCCGTTCAATAGCAGTCGTCGTCAGTATCATCTTCATCAATGACGTTGAGTGTTAAGGAGACTGAAATATTATCATCATTCCACCGGGCGAAGCCGGGTACTACTGCTAGTATTAATATAAATATGAAATATAAATATTTCAATCAAAGCCGGTGCCCCCCTTTATCACTCTCTGCGCCCCCCCCCCCCCCCCCCCACACTTTGAGAACCTCTGGGCTAGAGACTATGGTTTCATTCCTCCTCTTAATTTGCAATATAATATGCGATGTTTGCTCAAACAAGTGTGACAGTAGCATATATCCAATTCAATCTATACATTCAGCACAGTACCAGTATAAAAACAGAGCTTAAATTAACATCTTAAGAATGTCCAAGCTGCGTAGTATATGAGTAGCATAACATGTCTGATGACTTCACATACATTTCATCTCAATTTCACAGTAGGATAACATGTCAGATGTTACACATCATATGCGATTACTGTAAGGCTCGTCTTTTTTTCTCTCATTAAATGAAAATATGCTAAAAATGCCTCTCTTGGAATTGTAAAATTCAACATTATAAAACATTAGTCTTACCTGCAGCTCTTTATGCAGCAGAGACACTTAATCTACAACATAAAACACTGAGAAATCAATTGGAGATTAAGGAACGCAAAATTATACGATATATTTTGGGACCAAGAATCAAAGATGGAATTCACCTTCCAAAACCAAATTTTGATGTCTATTTGAAAATTACCTAAATAACAGATACAATCCGTATAAGAAGGATCCAATTCATGGGACATTTGGACAGAATGGACCCAACTAGGTTAATTCATAAAATCTATACGTTTTTGCAGAAAAAGGCAACAAGGTCCAATTGGTACAAACAGGCGAAAAAGGACTTGGCAGAATTAGACTTTCCAAATCTCAAGGATCGAGAGGAAATTAGGAAAATTACTCATACACGGGGTTTTGAGGGAGAAGAGAGAAGACCTACCAGACACGTCTGGTCGCAGCAACGAAGACTCGCTCAACCGTTGCGCATGAAGAGTCATTGGGCAAACATCAAGGACAGTAACTGTTTATTCCACGTTGTCCTAGGAGATCCATTCGCGCAGAAGAAGGAGAAGAAGAAGAAGAAGAACTAAAAATTAAAAAATACTTGCTGTGGATTCACTAACAGGAGGCACGATTATGGGCTAGTATAAGGAAAAGTAGCCTCAAGAATGAGATATGTACCGTTAGAAAGTCCGTATATTGATATGGTACATAAACAAAATGTGGACATTTTTTAAATTCTGGGTATTCCGGAGCTCCTTAATAACACGTTTTGTTTTCAAAACAGTCTGACAATGCCCGACTAATATAACAGGGTATAAATACAGGTTGACCAACTTAAACTGTTAATTAGGCACTACTGTAAATGGCTTCTATACCTTAGTAAAACACTAGATTCTGTCTTTAATTACAGATGGATAGTGTTCTCACAAGCCATGTTTATAATGTCCACACTTGTGGTGTTGACGGACTCCCTTCTAGGGGACGCTCGGCTCCAGTCCATTAAAACTTATCTTGTGCCGCACTCAAAAGCATATGTTCATTTTATATGCAAATTGGAAGCAGAAAACCTCACGGACACTCACTTTGCGTGTATAGCATTTCATCTTCATAAAAACACAGACCAGCGTCACTTGTTCTCTGTCATATTTACCCTCTTGATATTTGGCATGAAATGTATTTCACATTTTATTTACATTTTCACCATCAATACTAGTTATTGTCATTTAGACTTTCACGGCCCGTGTTATTATTCATAATGTTGAATTTTGGGCTTATGCCGTGTTTTATTATATTGAAATTAGACGCGTTTCGAAAGAAACCATGTCTTTCATCGTCAGGAATAATCTGGAATACGACAATGTTGCTAAGAGAAAGCAACGAAGAACATATAGAAGGTGCCCAAAGATGGACGCCATTATAGCCCCATGTTAGGGACAACGGAAAGCAGCAGTGAATTACTTTCTCAGGGTTCTGATAATAGGTAGCCAGGATTCACTGAGATTGTAGCCGGTGTCGCGGTTGAAATTATCTGGGTGTTTACGTATTTCAACCGCCTCCCTGATGATTCTGGGACGATATTGCTTTATACGGGCAAGAACATCCACTCCTTGGAACATGACATCATGGCCAGGTGTTAAAGCATGATCGGCAACAGCTGATTTATCAGGTTGAATGAGCCTGATACATCTATTATGTTCCTTAAAGCGAGAGCATATATTTCTCGAAGTCTGCCCGATGTAAACCTTGCCACAAGTACAGGGAACTCTGTAGATACCCGGTTGTTGCAATTTAGGCAAACTGTCCATACGGACTGTATTTGGAACTTCTCTTAAGAATAGGCAACTCCTGCGACCAACTAAGGACGCTCCAATTCGGCGTAATAGTACTCCATGCTAGGCGTATCAACTATGATTATCTGATGATCTGTGCCTCCTATGTTCAAACTTCAGAAAGTAGGCGCCGTAAGACCCATGTTTATAAGATTCTTTTCTAGTTTTGATGGATAATATCAGCTTGTAAACAATGGATATATTTTAATGGTGCCAAACAGAGGCTTGCAGAGTACACTGGATGCTGATAAGCTAAACAGTCTCAAATGTATATGTATATGCATACTAAGTGCGTAGCCCCTATATGCATTCAACTCACGACTATAGACTGTCAACATCAACCATGTATATATCAAGGCCTTCTTCAAAGCTTGGGGCATCCACCACTACCAGTTGAGATCCTAGAAAAAAGCCACAGTGCCATCGAGAAGTGGGATTGTTTACCTCAACAAATACTCAATGATTTGATAGGCCCCGTTACATTCAAGAGTGCCTCCGAGATCGTGAAGAACCAACACATGTGACTGCATTCAAATCTGTCTATTATTTGTGATCATCTAACTGAAGGGGTTCCTTGATTTATTTGGTTTATAGAATGCAAATACATTTGCCATGATAGCAAAGTATTGATTAGAGATCCGTAGTGATAGAATAATTTTAAATTGTTAAAGAATATGTCACTCAATACGTTTTGAAACATGTCTATAATTAAAGTATTAATGCCTAGCAACCCGGCCCGGCTTCGCCCGGGACCAGTTGTGAATGCATTACGTGATAAGCACTTCATTACGATGTCAACAAAGCTCAAGGGCAGTCACTGCGCGTCGCCGGATTAAATTTAGAAATTCCATGTTTTTCGCATGGTCACTACTTCAGGAATAACGATTGGCTATCCGTTTTACGTCTCGGCATGATGGGTTAAAATCACTGACTGGACTATTAACTATATTATCATGGAGATGCATGTGCAGCAAATTCTTGTAAGACGTAATTTAAGAATGGCGAGGTGCATGAAACACAAATCCCCCTTCCGTTCAATCTAAAAACACTTAAAGTGGACGATATATTGAATATAGAGATGTGCTCTTACGTACGTTTTTGTAGAACATTTCATGCTGAACAATTCTTACACTCATTGTATATTGATATTTTTAACGGATGCTCAGCGTAAGATTAAAAAGCGCACGAATGCCAGGATTTTTATTTCGACTTTCTCTCTGAAATCGTTACTGTTTGGATTCCTTTGATCATAAATAAATTATTTTCTACAGAAACCTTCCTCGAGGTATCCTTTACAGAATGGTGAAAACCGCATCAAAATCCATGCCGTGGTTCTCGCGATTACCCGTGACATCCAAGAATCGGGACTTTGTTTTATACTAAGTCGAGATTATATGCCAATCAGTATAATTTAATATAATATAATATAATCCCCCTTCCGTCCAATCTTAAATTGTGTTTCACAGGCGAAATGAAGAAAACTCGAGTAGCACTTTCAGGGAAACTCCAAACACAACCACCCTTCTCAGAAGTATTAACTCAACACGGCTCAACGGTTTGATGCTGGCTGTATCTGGGGCAATAGGTTCGTCCGCTAGCTAGGCTGTAACAGGGATGATAGACTCGCCATTAGCTAGCTCGTAAACTGTCGCCTCAGTAGTTGAATGGACATGGTTGGAAGAAATTAAAACGTAAAAGCACTTATAGTGGGCGATGTATTGAAGATAGACATATGTTCTTGCGGTCTTTTTGTAGAACTTTTCATTCTGAACAATTCTTACACTCATAGTATTTAGAGATTTTTAACGGTTTGCCCAGCGTAAGCCTACAAAGCGCTCAGATGGCAGGTTTTTATTTTCGACTTTTCCACTGAAATCGTTACTGCTCTGCTTCCTTTGAATATAAATAAATTATTTTCTACAGAAATCACCCACGAGATATCCTTTACAGAATGGTGAAAACCGCATCAAAATCCTTCCAGAGGTTCTCGAGTTCACCCGTGACATCCAAGAATCGGGGACTTTGTTTTATACTAAGTAGAGATTATACATGTTTTGACCTACGTTGAGGTCTTTTTCAGTCAGTAATAAACATAGAAGACTGTTGAAGAACTATTTTCTAATATGAATGTTGGGTACGAAAAACAACATAATATATCTGTAATTGAAATAAATAATCAATCGAAATGGATATCCTTACAAACAGAAATAAAAACTGTTTTTGTACAAATATAATATTGTGTTTCACAGTAAAAAGCTTCAAAAATCGTCAGTAGAAAAATAAGGAATTCAGAATATCAAAAATAGTGTATATACCTTTAAATTTTTTGAACCTGACGCACTCTGTGGCGTGCCATTGTGGGCAAGATGTGAAGCTGCAAGAGTAATGGAGTGAAGAATGTTTTATGTATTGAATCCTTTGAAGTTCCTGCCAGGTATCGTGGTCATATGCAATTATTATCAATTAAGTGGAAAATATTATGTCATGTATGAGTGATTTTTGTTCATGCGAATTGACCACTAAGGATCATGCAACAATTTTATTTCTTTTTATTTTCCGATGCCTGGAGTTTCCTCTGTCTCCAATATTCCTTCATTCGTTCACTGTCATGTATCCTTTGATCTTCTGTCCAAGTTCGTCCACTTCTCTTAGGTCTTCCTTCATCTTGAAACTCCCCCAGGGGCTCACATCTAGAGGGACGTGGGTTGCCGACCACGGGACCCTAGCTGAGTCTGGCATTGCTACCACTTACTTGTGCCGGCTCCCTCTCTATCTTCTTTCCTGTCGACCTCCCTAAGTCAACTCTTGTTCTTTTCCGACCCCGACGGTATTAGGGTATCCGAGGCCTAGGGAGTCTTTCACTTTCCCGCCTTAATTAGCCCTTGTCTCATTTTTCCTGATTCCTACTCCTTCGAGGGGTCTGATCTCTTGTTTACTTTTCATTATCCTTTTCTCTTTAAGTTTACCGCACTGTTTTTGTTAATTGGCTTCCCGTGTATCTAAATTCCCTTTAGCGATTTTTAGCCTACTTTCGATTTTTGCAAAAAATGAAAGTAGATTTATGAGATCAACACAGGGCGAAAAAAGTGTGTCTGTCTGTGTGTGTGTATGTGTGTGTGTGTGAGTCTGTGTGGGTGTGTGTATGTGTGTGTGAGTCTGTGTGTGTGTGTGTCTGTGTGTGTGTGAGTGTGTGTACTCTGAATGTCTGTCCCCCCCCCCTATCAATTCGAACACGGTGGAACCGAATAGAACGAAATTTGATACAGAGGTAGCACTAGCAAAGGGCACAGTGTCATGTTTTATATCGCCGCCATCTTGACTGAAACGTAATGGCGGCCACTCAAATGTTCAAAGCTTAAATCAAATTACGACTAACCTAATCATCTGATCTCTACCAAATCTTGCAACAACATACCTTTATGGGGGGAGCATCCTTTGACCAAACCAATAGGCCATCAGTGTATTAATTTGCGGATGGCGGCCATCTTTGTGTGAAAATCGATTCCCCCTATTAATTCGAACACGGTGCAACCGAATGGAACGAAATTTGGTACAGAGGTAGTACTAATAATAGGCACCCCAGTGTCATGTTTTATAACACCGCCATCTTGACGGAAACGTAATGGCGGCCACACAAATGTTCAAAGCTGAAATCAAATTACGACTAACCTAATCATCCGATCTCTACCAAACTTTGCAACAACATACCTTTGACCAAACTAATAGGTCATCAGCGTAATAGTTTGCGGATGGCGGCCATCTTTGTGTCAAAATCGATTCCCCCTATTAATTCAAACACGGTGAAACCGAATGGAACGAAATTTGGTACAGAGATAGCACTAGCAAAGGGCATCTCAGTGTCATGATTTATATCGCCGCCATATTGACAGAAACGTAATGGCGGCCACACAAATGTTTAAAGCTTAAATCAAATTACGACTAACATTACCATCCGATCTCTACCAAACTTTGCAACAACATACCTTTATGGAGGGAGCATCCTTTGACCAATCAAATAGGCCATTAGCCTAATAGTTTGCGGATGGCGGCCATCTTTATGTCAAAATTGATTCCCCCTATTAATTCGAACACGGTGGAACCGAATGAACGAAATTTGTTACAGAGGTAGCACTAGCAATGGGCACCTCATATTCATGTTTAATATCCCTATAGCACGTTGTATTTCAACAAGCTACTACAACCAATATTCAATCATACTCCTTGAAAAGGACAAAGAGTTATAACAATACCCATGCATTTAGGAGAAAGTAGGCTATATGTTCTTTACTGACCATCTTGTTTTCTTTTTTCCTCTACACTCCATTTTGTCGGTATTTTCCTTATACGTTGCATTTTGTCGTGTTTTCGATCTAAATTGCATTTTGCGAGTGTTTACAACCTCAATTGCATTTTGTAAGGATTGACAATATAAATTGCTTTTTAGTAAGTCTTTCAATATAGGGGGCATAACTTTTGTGAGTATTTTGAATTTCTATAGCATTTTGTATTTTCAACCTAAGCTGCTTTTTGCAAGTATTTTCAATCTATATTGCATTTTTAGGGTGTGCATTTTGCAAGTATTTTGATTCTCAATTGCATTTTTTGGGTATTTTGAATCTAAATTACATTTTGTAAGTATTTTCAATCTAAATTGCATTTTCTAAGTATTGTCCATCCAATTGAGTGGTTTGAATCTACCATACATTTTGTAAGCCTTTTCAATTTCAATTGCATTTTGTAAGTATTTTGAATTTCAATTGCACTTCGTGATTATTTTGAATCTGAACCGGCCTTTTTCAATCTAAATTGCATTGTGTATTTTCAATTTCAATTGCATTTTGTAAGTATTTTGAACCTCAATTGCATTTTGTACGTATTTTCAATCTCATTTGCATTTTGTAAGTAATTTGAATTTCACTTGCATTTCGTAAGTATTTCGACTGTACATTTCATTTTGTACGTATTTTGAACTTAACCTACATTTTGTGCGTATTTTTCAATCTATTCCTTTTGTGAGTATTTTCGTTCTACATTGCCTTTTGTAAGTATTACCGCTCTCCATTGTGTGAGTAGTTTCAATCAGAGTTCCTTTTTGTAAGTATTTTCCTTCTCACTTAATTTTCGTTCTGGTTTCCACTTCATTGACATTTTCGCTATCACCCAGACCATTAGCGGCCGATAATCTAGATCAGCGGTTCCCAACCTGGGGTACGCGTACCCCCTTGGTGGTACGCAATGGACCAGTTAGGGGTACGCCCAAAATAAACGGTAATGGCGGGTGCCATGTTCCCATCATACGTGTCAGTCATAATAATGTACCAGCGCACAGTGCCATCTTATTCACGCATGTCAAGGTCAATGCTCACCCACGAAAACCCACCCTATCCCAACCCCAATCACATTCACCACTGCACTGCTAATGTCTTGATTTGTCTATTTATGCCAAACAAATCGCTAGAATAAATTGGTTTTCAATAAAATCAAAATTAAATAATCTTATGAACAGTAATTTTATTAGACTATATATTTTCCTGAGCTGAATGATTTGCACAAGTAAATAAATGTAAAATGAAAATTATATTTAGCATTTATTGAAATAAAATGCATACTAACAGCACGTAAATAATAAATTAACAAGTAGTTCCGTGAAGAACTATACAGCCTATTTTCATATATCCGGCTAATGTTAATTGCCTCTATCAACATAAAAAAATTCAGTTTAATTGCTGTAACAGATTCGTAGATATTGAGAACCGTCGAAATATTTCAGATGGTCGCCAGGTTGGAGTTTTATTTTTGTACTATTACATTAAGATTATTGTGTACGTGTGGTATTCAAACTTCAATCGCATGATTAGAACACAAGAAGTAAAAACGAGATTTTAAAATTACGCACAGCAGCCATATTGTGATTATGCAAACAATTGAAATAAATTAGATGCCAGTGGATCAACATTTGTATAAGCATTTAACGTGCAACGTTTCACGGCACTCGAATAGTTAATTCGCGAGAAACGTCCATTTAAATATTTATACTTCGCGTCTCCACCATGTTGGATTTGTGCTCACCAGGTTGCTGAAAGTCCTTTAGGTGAACATATGTTCATAATCTCTATGAACATAAAAAAAATCAGTTTGGTTGCTGTAATAATAATAATGTTAATGGTTTTACGTCCCTTTTAACTACTCTGGCTTTTAGAGACGCCGGGGTGCCGGAATTTTGCCCCGAAGGGGATCTTTAACGTGCCAGTAAATCTACTGACACGGCTCCCTCGCATTTGCGCACCCTCAAATGCCAGCTGACTGTGCCAGGATACGAACCTGCAACCTTGGGCCCTGCAAGCGAGAACGGTACTGCTGAGCCACGCAGCCAACCTTTGGTTGCTGTAAAAGATTCATAGATATTGAGAACCGTCTAAATATTTCGGAAGCTCGCCATTTAGGATTGTTGTGTGTATAGGCCATAGAGTTATGTACAATTCAAGGACAATTATTGCCTAGGTTCATTATGCAAACTTTCACTTCGATCGCATGATTACGACACAGGAAATAAAAACTTAATTTTAAAATTTCGCACAGCCGCCATCTTGAGGTAATGTAAACAATTGAATTAAATTATATGGCAGTGCATTACAATCTGCAAAATCATTTACTTTACCTCATTTCACTGCGCTCAGAGAGTTAAATCACGAGAAAAGTCTATTAAAATATTAGAAATTCGCTTGGTCGCCATGTTCGTTTTGTACTTTGCAGGTTAATGAAATATACATAGGTAAACTTGTATCATTACCCTTTATCACCGTACAAAATTGCAGGGTGATATCTGTAATAGTTTCGGAGATATAGAATGCCAGTGAAATATTTCGCACAGCCGCCATTTTGAGGTTATGTAAACAATTCAACTAAATTAGACTCCAGTGCATTACAATGTGTATAAACATTTGCTGTACCAAATTTCATTACGTTTGGATAGTTAAATCGTGAGAAAAGTCTATTTAAATGTCTCAAATTCGCTTGACCGCCATGTTGGTTTTGTAGTCACCAGATTTTTGAAAGTCTCATAGGTGAACTTCTAGTAGTGCCCTTTATCACCGTACACAATTTCAGGGTGATATCGGTAATAGTTTCGTAGATATTGAATGCTAGTGAAATATTTCGCACAGCCGCCATGTTGGATTGGTAAGACGTAACAAAATTTGAAGGACACGGTCGAGGTCGCCGAGAATAGTGCTATGAACTTACCGAGTTTGATTGAAATCGCTCCAGCCGTTTAGATTTTATTAGGGGGGGGGGGGGGCACACACACACCTCACACACACACACACACACACACGCGCGCACACACACACGGACAAAAGGTGATCTCATAAGCCTATTTTTTCAAAATTGAAAATAGGCTAAAAATATTAGTTATACTGTATTCAAAAAAATAAGTTATAAATAGTTGTGTTATTTTTAATTATTAATGTTTTTATTATGTTGAGTACATATAGCCCGAAAATATTAAACGTTTTAAAAGTTTACTTCTTAGGGGGTAATCTTTATGTTAAATATGTATAAAGGGATACGGGAGGGAAAAAAGTTTGGGAACCGCTGATCTAGATGTTAGGCCCCTTAAAACAACAAGTATCATCATCATCATCATCATCATCTTGAAACCCTTCCAGATTTTTCACTTTAATCTTAAATTCACTCTTTCTAGCATCTGAGAATCTGCAGTGTTCAACTTTCCTAAATCCTTCCTAACTTCCTTAGTCCACGTTGGAGAGATAGTCCAGAGATAGTCGAATATATATATTTTTTTTTTTTTTGCTGATCTATGTTTGTGCATTCTGTATACATGTCCGAGGAATGTCAGCCTCCTCTTCCACATAGTCTCTTAGATTCGTACCATGTTCTGGTCGACTTCTCTATTGGTTCGCAGTTTCCATCCGTCTTCAGTCCAAACTGCACCCATGATTCTTCTTAGAATTCTCCTTTCCAGGACTTCTAGTTATTCGAGGCTATAGCTCATCGAGAGTGAATTTATTTATTACTAGCAGTAGTACCCGGCTACACCCGGAGTATTTATTCATTTGTTTTAAAATTAAGAATGAATGCTACTACTGAAGTGACACATCACACTTACAAACTAACAGAAAAAAGCTAAGAATATAACTTTTTGTGGTGGTGATAAGTAATATAATGGACGTAATATCCAGGACAATTTCCTCTAATGATAGTGATAATAATGTACATATAAATAGATATTTACTAACTACAGAACTGACACACGTTATTTACTATAAATTGAAAAATTAAATTAGAGACAGGGGTAAGTGAAATAAAAAAAACGCTACATAGGGCCTATATATCACTGGCTGTTAGAAAATTAGAGTCCAATAGTGACGTATTTTTCTGCATAGCTCTGTAGGAAAATAATCAGAGCACTTCGGAAAACATCCGCTGTCCCCTGCTCCTGAGGGAGCAATAGTGTCATTTTTTGCCACATAGCGCTGTACGATAATGATCGGAGTACATCAAAGAAATATTTAAAGCACGAAATATTAATGCATTTGATAACCTCAATGTACTTCTTCAACACCATCGCACTTATACAATGGCTGGAGCAAATTTTCCCGAGATGGGATAATGCTAGTGAGGAAAGCAAGGGGAAACCACCTCACTTAATTTCCCAAGAAAATGTCATGAGATGTACATGTCAAAGATAACTGTAGCTGACAACTCTGGAAAGCGGTTTCAACCGGTAGTCGGGCCCGGCAGGGGAGGAGGCAAGGCTTCCCAAATCGTCATCAAGCGAAAACCTTGCATAAATATTGCCACGTGGGATGTTCGTACAATGCTTAGAGTAGGTAAGTTAGAAAACATCGAAATGGAGCCCAAAGGGTCACAGTTTCAGTGTATTAGGATTGTGCGAAACAAGACTGCCTGATCAAGGGGAATTTCAAAGTGATGATTATAGAGTGGTGCACTCTGGAAGTCTCAATGGCCAAGGAGGAGTCGCATTCCTCTTGGATAAAAAAGCTACTGCCGCTTTGGTTTGTTGGTTCTTAAGTTTAGGGGCTGCGACAACGCGGTCATGTAGCCCCGTGTACTTTGGGTGTGTGTAGAATCTGTCTGATGTATGTCTACCCCTTATTATTCCCGTTTTCCAACGGGGCCGGGGATGAGATGCGATGGAAGTCTTTGTGGCGATGGTTTTTACGGCCGGATGTCCTTCCTGACGCCAACCACATGAGAGGAGTTAATGAGAGATGAAATGAATGACGGTGAATGAAACTGGGCAAGGATGTGGAAGGAAGCGGCCGTGGCCAGTCAGAAGGTACCGTCCCAGCATTTGCCTGATGTTGAAAATGGGAAACCACGGAAAACCATTTCAAGGATGGCCGACGGTGGGGCTCGAACCCACGCGTCTACCGACTCAGCAAAGAGCTTGGCCCCATGACGTAATGCTGCGCGTTAGCCAGCGTAGCCACTACTGTCGGTGTGTAGAATCTGTCTGATAACTGGTGTTAATTGTGATGACTGTATTAGTGTGTGTTATCTGTTTTTTAATTTAAGTACTGCAACTTAGAATTTTTCAAATAGTTCCTACTTTTGCCGTAAAGTGCCACCGTCAACGACTACTAGGCCAAGTCCAGAACTTAGCTACCATACGACACCAAAGTCGGCTCTTGGCAACGAACGTAGAAACCTAAGAGCGTTGTTTACATTCCTAACCTATCCAATTTAGCTTCACACAGGTGCAATTAGTGGAAGGTTCTTTAACATGCCATAAATCCATGACGTTGGACCGCCGGCTTTACTTCCCCTCCGAAGGAAGGCATACTGAGGGATTTTTAACGCTTTTAAAAAATCCGACGGCTTTGGTCGGGTTTGAACCCGCTATCTTTGGCATAGAAGCTCAGAAAGCTACCGACTACGCCACCGAAGCCGCCCTACTGCTGCTTTGAAAGATGTCATGGTAATAAATGACAGGTTGATGGCAATACGACTCAAATCATTTCCTGTAGACACAGTCAGTGTCAAGATCAATGCTCCTACGTCTAGTAGTGAAGATCAGGAAGTCGAGGATATGTATAATGAGCTTGAAGACTTTCTTCAGGAACACACGAGAGCTAGTGACAATGTCATCATCATGGGAGACTGGAACGCCATATTCGGTGAAGGTTCTGAAACCCCATGTGTTGGACAATTTGGGTTAGGAGGAAGGAATGAAGGAGGCCAGAGGCTAATAGATTTCTGCAAACAAGAAGGATATGTTATAACGAACATTTTCTTTAAAGCCCCACCAAGACCCCTATATATGTGGAAGAGCCCAGGAGATGATTTTCGATGCCAAATAGATTTCATACTGGTGAAACATCGTTACAGAAATCAAACAAAAAAGTCTATGACACTACCTGGAGCTGCTGCCAACACATATCACAATATGTTAAGAATCAAACTGTGGTTAAGGTGGAAAAGGTTGAGGAAGACCAATAACAGAAGGAAGCAGCTCTTTATGTGATGAACTTAAAAGTACAGAATTCAGGAAAGCTATAACTAGAAAGCTTGGAGAAGACGATGCTATGGAAACAGGCACATCGTCACAGGATATCGATACCAAATGGTTAACAATAAAGAACTCCATCACAGAGGCTTCAGAAGATGTACTGGGAAATCCATCACTCTCAGACAACCGTGGATAACACAGGATATTCTTTTGAAGATCCAAGAAAGGAGGAGACTGAAACAGGTCAATACAAGTGAAAGGAGAATAGCATACAGAAGGCTTCAAAATGAAATAGATCGAGAATGTAGAAATGCCAAAGAAAAATGGCTTCATCAAAAATGCGAAAAAAATCGAAGAACTGGAAAGACAAGGAAAGGACAGCTTGGCACTAAAAACAGCAAGGAAAATATGCCACTTACCAAAAAGAACTCTAACCTCAGCTTTGCATGACAGCCAAGGTTCAATC
Organism: Meconema thalassinum; assembly: GCA_946902985.2. Taxonomy (NCBI): domain Eukaryota; kingdom Metazoa; phylum Arthropoda; class Insecta; order Orthoptera; family Tettigoniidae; genus Meconema; species Meconema thalassinum. The sequence continues at coordinate 84,870 of CAMPQE020000231.1, forward strand.
ATCACTGATGAAATACAAATAAGGAACCACTGGGAAATGTATATTAAGACCCTATACAATGAAGAATTTGAATACGCACATACAAAGGAGTCACATACAAGTTTATTTGCACCTTTATCTGTGACTAAAAGTGAATTTGAGTTGGCAATGAGGTCCTTACCAAATGAGAAAGCTCCAGGCATCGATAACATCCCTAGTGAACTAATCAAGTCTGCTGGTGATATAATTAATGAAAAACTGTATGACCTTGACCTAACGCAAACAATCTACGAAAAGGGTATTTGGCCATCTGAATTTCGAAACTCCATCATGGTCCCTTTACCAAACAAACATATGTGACCAACTGCAGCATCTACAGAACAATTAATTTGGTTCCTCATGCAACCAAAATTGTGATCCAAATCATAAAGAAAAGGAGAGAAGGGGCTGTCTATGGCCACATTCATGAAACACAGTTTGGTTTCCGTCGAGGAGTTGGTACCCGAGATGCCATTGGCATTCTTAGAGTCCTCGGAGAACGTATGATGATCAGGAGCCGAAATCTGTATACATGCTTCATTGACTATGAAAAGGCATTTGGTCGAGTTTCCTGGCATAAACTATTCCCATTATTAAGTAACATAGGAGTCGAAGAACAACTCATTACACTCATATAGTACCTCTACAATGGTCAAAATGCAATTGTACGTTTAAGAGAAGGTCTTACTAATCCAGTTCCTATCCGAAAAGGAGTAATACAAGGATGTCCTCTCTCCCCAATTTTGCTTAATGCTTTTGGTGAGTTGATGATGGCAGAAGCTTTAGAAGACACATGTTTAGGAGTGAAGATCAATGGAATACCTTTGTAGGTAATTAAGTTCGCAGATGATCAGGCCATTCTACCTGGCAGCCCATCTACTTTGCAGACAATGCTGTCAAGATTTGCATCAACGATGCAGAAATACGGCATGAAAATAAACACCACAAAGACAAAATGCATGACAGTTACAAAATTCCCTAAATCTCTTCGATTAAAGATGAATAACTCGGACATACAACAAGTCAAATCCTTCACTTACCTAGGTCAAAAGATTGCAGAGGACGGAAGGTGCACCGCTGAAGTTGAATGCCGCATTGCTCAGGCAAAACTAGCTTTTATGAAGAAGAGGAGTTTACTGTGCACCAGTCGGCCTATGCTTTCCCTCCCAATGAGAATGCTACATGCTTTTGTATGGACAGCTGCGTTGTGTGCCTGTGAAACGCGGACACTAAACAAAAATGAAAAGAACCGTCTTGAAGCCTTTGAGATGTGGTGGTATCGTAAGATGATAAATGTGACGTGGAGAGACAGGATATCGAACAAAAGGGTTTTCGACACCGTGAACCAACGGAGATCAATCCTACGCACAATCCGTAAACGTCGTCTCGCATGGTGGGGTCACACAATGCGCCACTCCAATTTAATGAGAACTGTGGCAGAAGGATTCATTGAGAGAAAACATCCACGAGGAAGACCTTGAATTACCTTCCTTGAACAAATTCTAAACGACACCCAAGCACAGAATTATAATTCAATGAACGAAGCGGCAAATGGCAGGACGATCTGGACATGTTTTTATGGCAACTGACCAGGCATAGGACTGCAAATCAATGATGATGATGAACAGTTTTAAGGGGCCTAAGAAATCGTTTTGCACTAATTACTCCCCGTGACTACAATTTGTGAGCAGAGTAAGATGTAGCTATTTTCGCAATTTTGCACCTGATCACGCCCCTACGGGTGGCATGCGTGATTAAGCCCGCACTGCCAGCTAACAATTGACACATTTAAATATTCTTTCAGTTGCACATCAATTACCGGGATCTGTGGACCGCTACTACAACTCCGATATAACACCGACACGGTTGGTTCTAGGGTCATAAAAAGTGTTTTTCGGGCCAATTTGTCTGTCTGTTATTTATACAAATCTACACCGTTTCAGCAAACGTAGCAAATTTTGCGCCCAGTATTTGTTTCTTGCATTGAGAGGCTTTATTTCAGCCGTATTTATACAAAACTACACCATTCCACCGAAATAATCCAAATTCTAAGTCAAGAGTTTTGTTTTATGCATTGCAAGGCTTAACTTGTGCCTACATCGGTCCTTTGACAAATTTGATATTACGTCCAAACGGCCCAAATGAAGACAATGGAGAGGTCTGTCCGAAGTTTCATGTAGACGGGGTTATCTGCTGGGTATCGGAATTTAAGTACGTAAAATTTGATTCAATTAGGTGAAACGATGTAGATTTGTGCCAAGGGGCTAAAATGTAGAGAATATAGAGGGCTGTACGAAATTTCAAGTGAACAGTGTTACTCGTCGGGTTCCAAAGGCTAAGTACGAAAAATTTGCTTCTGATCGATGAAACGGTGAAGATTTGTGCCAAAGGGGCAAAATGCAGGGAATGGAGAGGGCTGTCCGAAATTTCAAGTGTACAGTGTTACTCGCAGGATATCAAAAACAAGATGTTCAGTAAAGAACATATAGCCTACTTTCACCTAAATGCATGGGTATCGTTATAACTCTTTGTCCTTTTCAAGGAATATAATTGAATGTTGGTTGTAGTAGCTTATTGAAATACTACGTGCTATACGGATATTAAACATGAATATGATGAGGTGCCCTGTGCTAGTGCTACCTCTGTAAAAAATTTCATTCGAATCGGTTTCACCATGTTTGAATTGATAGGGGGAATCGATTTGCACACATACATGGCCGCCATCTGCAAACTATGGGCTGATGATCTTGTAATTTAGTCAAAATATGTTTCCCACATAAAGGTGTGTTGTTGAAAAATTTGGTAGAGATCGGATGATTAGGTTAGTCGTAATTTGATTTAAGCTTTGGACATTCGGGTGGCCACCATTACGTTTCCGTCAAGAAGACGGCGATATAAAACATGACACTGAGGTTCTCTTTGCTAGTGCTACCTCTGTACCAAATTTCTTTCAATTCGTTTTCACCGTGTTTGAATTGATAGGGGGAATCGATTTGCACACATACATGGCCGCCATCCACAAAGTATTGGGCTGATGACCTAGTAGTTTGTTCAAAATATTTTTCCATACATAAAGGTATAATGGTTCAGAATTTGGTAGAGATCAGATGATTAGGTTAGTCGTAATTTGATTTAAGCTTGAACATTTGGGTGGCCGCCATTACGTTTCCGTCAAGATGGCGGCGATATAAAACATGACACTGAGGTGCCCTTTGCTAGTTCTACCTCTGTACCACTTTCGTTCAATTCGGTTTCACCGTGTTCGAATTGATAGAGGGGGACAGACATTCAGAGTACACACACTCACACACACACTCACACACACACACACACATACACAGACAGACAGACAGACAGACAGACACACACTTTCTGGCCCTGTGTAGATCTCATAAGTCTACTTTATTTTTTTGCAAAAATTGAATGTAGGCTAATGAAATTTGTTTCTGATGTGAGAAACGATGTAGATTTGTGCCAAAGGGTCTACATGCAGGGAATAAAGAGGTCTGTCCGAAATGTCAAGTAGGCAGTGTTACTCATCGGGTTCCAAATGGTAATTACGAAAAATTTGGTTCCAGATCGGTGAAACGGTGATGATTTGTATAAATAACAGACAAAACAGACAAACATTGAGTTTATATATACAGTAGGCCTATAGAAAAAGGAAATTGATGAATGTGAAAACTGTGCAATTCTTTCAAATAATAAATAAGACTTTCATACCTTACCTGTAATGAGGTTGAGAAACAAAAGTTGCCTTGATCGAACAGTGTACTTTCTGAATGAAACTTATACCAACATATAATAATTTGTTCTTTCTTGACCCGTTCCAGAATTTTTGTTTAAATAACACTCATGTGAGGCAAAAATGAAGTTTGAAGTGACATGTGTGTAATGTGAAAAGTGAACCACTATTTTTATGGAGAGTATTAATGTGCTGTTAGGATATATTGAAGTAGTATCTGACAGCCCACTAAACGAGGTTGCGGCAAATTACAACAGCTCTCCTATCGGCCACAAACAACATGAAATAATATTGCATATCATGTGCTCACAACTGTAGCCGATAAACATAGCCATTTTCAGCTCAATATGGATGGTCTGGCTATGAAGTTACCCACACACAAACAAAACCAAATGTCGATCACTAATTTAAGACAGTATTTAAAACGTAAGTACACACGCGGGACAGCATAATAACCATGCCTATCAAGTGATCCTTAATAACAAACTTTAATAGACAATGAAAAAATACATTTAGCCAATAAAATTATTATTTATGTAATTCAATTTACGGGTTTCGGTCACATTATGACATTCATCAGCAATTAATGTAATTAATAACAAGAAGTTCCGTAGCGAACTAAAGAGCCTACTTTTCTTAAAATTAAGATTCATGACAATGATTAATCTATTTGGACCTATGTAGAATAATGATGAAATTAAGTTGGTAGTATCGAAATTTCTAATTATTTCGAAATATACCTGGTATAATGTAGCCTATTACAGCACTACAGTTGGCAACCGTGGTGACTGAATAAATTCTTACAGAATACAATATTTGGTTGAAGTCCAATGGATTGCATGGACGTTACATGCAGTTAGACATAGTATCAATCAGCGCGCGTAAAATCATGTTGGTCAGAAGTATTCTGAAATAATATTATCTCTTTTTATGCCAATTTTGGATGAAATCAATTTGTTAGCCTAGAACCTATCAGCAGGCTAGGAATCATATTGGCAGCACTGACGTGTATTAGGTATCCAAATGAATATAAAATGTCAGGTACTATACGTGTGCAAAGTTTAGAGCTGCTGGCTTGTATAATTTCTGATATATTGATAAAAAAAAATCCACAGCCTGCTTCCAGTCTCCGACCGGGTCAGGAATGGAATGAATGAAGCCCCTATCTAGCGGCGAGGATATGAACTGTGCCGGCTGCCGAGGCCTGACGCACTCCTCTGGGGCAATGATTAGATGAATGACAGATGAAATGAAATGATAGTGGAGAGTGTTGCTGGAATGAAATGTTGACAGGGAAAACCGGAGTACCCGGAGAAAAACCTGTCTGCCTCCGTTTTGTCCAGCACAGATCTCACATGGAGTGACCGGGATTTGAACCACGGATCCAGCGGTGAGAGGCTGGCGTGCTGCCGCCTAAGCCATGGAGGCTTTTGATATATTGATATTAGGGTAAAATAATAGAGACAGCATTTATTAACAGTTGGCAGCCCTGGTTGATCTTAAGAATACGCATAGTCATATCTGTTATGGTACACATAGCACATAAGAAATCTGGTTGAAATCCAATTGATAGTAGAGAAGTTATATGTATTTAAAAATAGGTAATATCAGCAGGCTTAGAATCATGTTGGTAGCGCTGACGTATATTAGTTACTCCAAATTAATCTAGAATTTCAGGTAGGCTACTATACGTGTGCAGACCTTAAGGCTGTCGGCTTTTATACTTTCTAATATATTGGTATTTGGATTAAAAATAGAGAGAGAATTTATTAACAGTTGGCAGCCCTGGTGCCTCTTAAGGATACGCTGTGTCATATCTGTTTATGTGCACATAGTACATGCGAAATTTGGTTGAAATCCAATTGATAATGTAGAAGTTATATGCATTTAAAAATTGGAATTATCAGCAGGCATAGAATCAATATGACAACACTGTCATATATGGCCTCCTGGAAAATAAACTGACATATTATTATCTATATGTGTAGCAATTTTGGAATAGCCCCCATGCATACATTCCAAGATATCCGACATGGAGCTCAAATTTCAATAGCGATTTTTCAGCAGTTGGTAGCACTGACATCATTTTCAAATATGGCCTTGAGAAATTCAGGTATACATCTTTACACCAAATTTGGTGTTGATAGCTGCGGCCGTTTAGGAGTTGATAGGAGGACACACAAACACAGGCAGACAGACAGAGAGAAGGACAGACAGACAAACGCACATTTTCCCGGATCGATCTCACAACTCTACTTTCCCTTACTTTTGCAAAATGTGAAAAGTGGGCTAAAAATGAAGTTGCAAGTTTGTGTGATACCGGTACTAAAATTTACAAAAAGGTTAGGTTGAAAACTATTTCTAAAAAAGTTAACTAGGCCTATCTAAATTATTTAACAAGAAAATGATAAATCCAGATCTGTTACAATTTTGAATAATATAAGTATTTAAATATTCATTTTCAGGAGTCTATATATGACAGTGTTGCCAATATGATTCTAAGCTTGCTGATAGGTCCAACATTTAAATGCATGTAACTTCTATACTATCAATAGGATTTCAACGAAATTTCGTATGTGCTTTTTGTACCATAACAGATATGACTAAGCGTATTCTTGAGAGCCACCAGGACTGTCAACTGTTAATAAATGATGTCCCTATTTTTATTCTAATACCAATATATCAGAAAGTACGCAAGCCAACAGCTCTAAACTCTGCACACGTATAATACCTGATACTCTAGCTTAATTTGGAGTAACTGATATACGTCGATGTTGCCAACATGATTCTAAGCCTGCTGATAGGTTAAATTTTAAATGCATGTAACTTCTATACTAACAAATCTATTTCAACCAAACTTCATATGTCCTTTGTGTACCATAACAGATATGACTGCACGTATTCTTAAGAGCCATAAGGGATGCAACTGTTAATAAGTGCTCTCTCTAGACATTTTATCCCAATTGCAATACATCAGAAATTATGCAAGCCAACAGCTCTAAATATTGCACACGTATAGTACCAGACATTCTAGATAAATTTGGAATAACTGATACATTTCAGTGCTGCCAACATGATTCTTATCCTGCTGATAATCCAGTCTTTAAATACTTGTAACTTCTATATTAAAATTGGATTATATCCAAAATTGGGACAATAATAGATCATACTGTTTCAGATTAAATCGAAGCAACACATACATGCCACTCTTGCCAACATTATTTTACGAGCTCTGATAGATCCAATGTAACATTGTATTTCTGATTTATAGATTATTCATTGGCATGAATCTTAAATGTAAGGAAAAGTAGGCTCTTTAGGTCGTCACGGAACAACTTGTTTAATAATTTAGAATGATAGTTAACATTGATTATCATTAGTACTGTACCCGAAATTACCTACCATCAGCTTGATGAAATCCCTCGAAGAACACTGGATCGTAGAACCTGGAAAATCCCGGCTAAAAACCCCCAAATACTACCAACAAGAGATGGGGATAATAGAGCACAGGGTAACCTAACCAGGCAACATTATGAAAAACCATGGCTAACGAGAAAAGCAACGGCTCAAGTGAACACGAGATCTACTAAAGAATGTAATCTCAGGCGTAAGAACACCTAGAAATACCCAGCAATGGATTGCTTAACGTGACCTCCACTCACATCTATAAATCACCACAATCGTAGAATTAAAATGGAACTGAAAATATTTATTCAAGAAATGGTATAGCAAAAGTGCTATGTCTTCAGATTAACGTAGACAATCTTGACAAAGTCAATAATAAAGCAGAAAAATGCACATCACAGACCTCACTGAGTAACTGCGTCTTGCCGAAAAAAAACCAATGTATCCTACACACACAAGTATGGGTTGCAATGTCCCATAAAGAAAAAGATCCACAAAGAAACTCCTACTGGATCTAGTATCAGTTCTGTTTTATTTTCAGTAGGTAATTTCCTGAATGTACATGTTTATAATAACCCCGAAAGAAATTGTAAACATAACTTATATACATTTATGTTACAACACCTCTCAGAGCGTTATATGAATAAACACGATGATCATACACCCTCCATGAGTGTATTATAATTTGTGGTTTCGTGGTAATTATTTTGTATATATTTGGTGTCTCTTGGACCCAATAATCTTTTACGTAAATAATCAGAAAATCCAATTTAAATCAACACTGATCTTTAAATTAACCAGAAGGGAAGATTATGAAACTACGTTAGCACTGTAGTAATTTCCAGAAATATGATAATAAATATCCTTTACTCAATTTATTAGTACTCATGTATAGAAATGCATGTTTACAAATAACACATTATCGCCATTTAGTTCTGTATCTGTGAAGCCTCCGTGGCTTAGGCGGCAGAACGCCGGCCTCTCACCGCTGGGTCCGTGGTTCAAATCCCGGTCACTCCATGTGAGATTTGTGCTGGACAAAACGGAGGCAGACAGGTTTTTCTCCGGGTACTCCGGTTTTCCCTGTCAAAATTTCATTCCAGTAACACTCTCCCCTATCATTTCATTTCATCTTTCATTCATTTAATCATTGCCCCAGAGGAGTGCGTCAGGCCTCGGCAGCCGGCACAGTTCATATCCTCGCCGCTAGTTGGGGGCTTCATTCATTCCATTCCTGACCCGGTCGGAGACTGGAAGCAGGCTGTGGATTTTCAGTTCTGTATCTGTAACAAAGTCACACTTGACTATTTATATATCATCCGTTCAATAATGGATTGCTTCAATACCATTTCAAACATTATTTAATTATTACATAATTTAATGGTGCCACTACATGGTCTTAGCCATATTATAGATTTACTCCACTGAGTATTCATTGTTACTGTTTCATAATTATTTATACAATTATCATTTTTAGTCACCCATCATGGTGATACGAATACTTTCATTACTAATATATTTTATAGTTTCAGTTTGCAAATATATTTGCGTTACTAGAATTATACATGATCGTAATGCTTCGTAAAAACGTTATCACCCATTTCTCCAAATTCTCACTGGAATTATTATTAATGCTGTACAATAGTTTAATTATAATCACACATCTGTTGAAGGATATACCACCACATTCAGTTATCTGAGATTCTCGTTCATAAAAAGAATGTAAATGCCTTTCAGAATATTATCACTTGAATACTATTCGATTCATAATGCCAGTAAATGCCATTAGGAATGGATTTCAATAAGCTCAATGTTAATTTGACATTCGTGTTGGGTAGATTATTGGCTGAGGAATAACCTAACCACCAAGGGAAGATTATTAAGAAAAGGAGATAGGTTTCGGACTGGAGAAAAAGGATAGAAAAATAGGAGGAGAGTCATACAGAAGTTATAAATTTAACCTTTAATGCACTTAGAGGCGGTTTCCACTGAAAATCCGTTCTCTGATACCTAAAATGGGTAAGAGCTTGGTCTAAGCTGACGGGAAATACAGCTAGGACTTGGGCGGTTTGCAAGAGAGTGGCCTTAGAATATTCCCTCTCAAGCAGGCATAAGACTACTATGGGGAAGGGTGTTGGTCTGGCAAGACTGAGAGTAACAGATTTATTGTATGTCTGTTCAAAGAAATTCGTTTTTGCAAAGTAATTCGAAGGACGCCAATAATTTGAATCAGGTTTGGTATTTCCAGTTTTCGAAGTTATAGAGTTCCTGAAAAAGCGACCAAGTGCTTCCAAGAAGGATAATGATAAAAAATTATACCTTGGGGAGTAATTTTGGGAAGTGGACCAATGGTTGCATTTGGAAATGGCTAAGCTTTTACTCAGCAAGGAGCCGCCTAAAAGTTTAGACAAAAAGAAACACTTATCTTTTGGAAAACTAACCATACGTTTTCGGAGAGGATCTCCACAAGCAGGTAGCTGGCGTAGCGAGCTTTACTTGCCTTACTGGCCAGTTAGGATTAGCTTTTAAAGCTAAGAGAAACTTTGACGAGATTACCACTAAGAGTTCTTGCTCAAATGCAACGAGTGGTGAAAGCCCTATTAATAGATTTAATGGCATTGAGTAGGGAGAGCCAAGGAGGACAGGATCTTGCCTAACCGTTGTACTAGAAAAATGAGAAAGCGAAAAGAAACGCTTAATTTATGTAACAATTCAGAAGAAGTTGATAACTTTAACAAATATATATTTTCAATTTAGTTAACAATTTTGGGGGTCACAGACCTCAGAAAACATTAAACTTTGCTCCAGGCACTTAACAATTCTTTAGGTTTCAAACCTTATATATGCACTAAAATCTTTGTAAGATTTAAAAAAGACAAATGAAGTGATTAAAGTTTAAACATTCAATTGAGTACAAGGAGTGTACTTTAAGAAATTTCCAGGTAACTATTTTAGAAAAAGTTACAACTTCGAAAATAACAATAAGAAAAACATGAAGAATAAGATAGAAGTTCCTACAACTTCTTATATTTAAGCTGAATTACTTTTGGTTAATATACAAATAAGGGCAGGTCACTTACTGTGAAACCTGAAGAGAAAATCAAAAGGAAGGTTCTCGACCTCCTATATTTAAGTAGGAATCACGAGCCAAATGGGGCAGTTTCCATTTCGTGAGACCTAGAAATAACTCACTCAAGAGTTGAAAGAATTGTTTTTCCTGATTATAAGGTAGAAACAATGTAAGTTTGAACCATGTATAAAACACGTAGTTATACAGAAATTAATGATAAACAAGCAAGATGGAAGGGCACTTCGCTAGAGTGACACCTTATAGGAAATGATACAGATTTATAATTTTATTAATATAATTTGTTAGTAGAAGGTTTAGGAAAGATCAATTGGGATTGAGGATAAATGTTCATGGCCTTATTTAATGTAAACGGACGATCGCGACGCGGAAGAAATACTGAAAGCACTGTTTCTCACTATAGTTTATTGAATAGATGAAAAGGTCACTATAGTAACACGAAAGTTTATGGGAAAGAAAGTTATTGCAATGATGAAAATAACTGGTTGCACTAGGTAGGCGAGAGTCTATTCCTTGAGAAGTTTGTGAATTACAATTAAATGCGCCATAGAACATTCCAGCGGTGGAAGAAAATTCGCTATTGCAGTAATTTTTAATGAAGATTCCTCATTTTAAATAGTATTCCCACAAGTGAGTGAAAAATACATGACGGCAAGACTGGTAGATAAAGTACAGGATCTGGAAGGTTCCAGAACAGTCCTAATAGAAGAATGGGGCCAAAGTTAATCCAGCGGAGGAACTAGCTTGGTGATTTATAGACAGCGGGTACTAGATAATATCGCAAGTGGTGAGAAGATTTCTCATTTAATTAGCTTAAGAAAAGCTACTTTCTATTAAGGTTGGCTTAGACAGACAAAAGCTCAACATGGCAAATCCCGCGAAGAGTGATTTTTGCCCCAAATAAGTAATCTCACGCTGTCTATAAAATATCATTAAAAGCATGTAGAAGTTAAAACCGACGAAGATGAAGTTAAAACTTGAAGTAGGTACTTATCATGGTTGCATGTCGAAGGTGAAGTTCCCTTTGACGGATACCTAATGTGCCAACATGGCGTAGAGAGTAGAGACTGCCTCTTGGTTTGAGGAGACTGGCTCTAGTTGAGCCTTAACTGACCGAGTCAACTGCCGACTTACAAGTGAGACCTGCTCAGCAAAGCGCGGAGGGTCCAAGGAAGGGAAAGAGTGGTGTTAGGAGACAAAAGGAATACATATCAGAATAACCAACATAAGAAATTAAATTCTCTTGAGGAGATGGTCTTCAAAGAGTTGATAGCAGGCGATACTAGCACAGCATGGTGAGTGAAAAAGTAAACGAAGTTCTCTTGCTCATGGAGATAATAGCTGGCGATGGTAACGAAATCTGGTGGCCAGATGGATAAGTAAATCCTCTTGCACCAGGAAGAATTGAGGAGCTTCAGAGATTCGCTGCTAGATGACGCTAGGTGGGTCATGGAAGATATATATCTAGAACAGACTCACAAAAGATATAAGCGACATGACCATCAAAGAGAAAATAGAAGATCACTGTTGGTGTTTGATAAAGAGGAAGTAATGAACAATAAAGAGTGGAGAAGTATGAATTCTGTTCTAAAACTTCCCCATACGGGAGAACGAAACGCATCAGGCGAAAGCCTGGCCAAAATAACTACTGTGGTCAAAAAAATTAGACTGAAACGGTGCGGGGATATTGAGCATGAAATACGTGACTAGAAAACCAATATAGGGAGCAATGCATTAACAATTTTTATTCCTAATAATAAATTTATAATGAACAAACAAATTGCACTTAAGTGCTTATTACAGAAATTAACAATTATAAATGTAGCAAAGTGTGAGGGCCTGATTACAGAACCCAGATTATAGAAAGGTTCATGAAAAGCTTGCTTGATTGGAGAAAAGTTGAGCTTAATATATAATAATGCAGTTTATAAAAAGAGAGAACCATAAAAAATAATTAAGAGTGTAATAACTGGTATGATATAAGCTCTTTATAAAATTGAACTTATCTTTGAAGAGAGTTGAAGAGAGTTGAAGAACCAGCTCCTTAAAAAGTTCCAGCTAGCACACGTTGATATAAAAGTCTTCACGGTTTACTTGGAAGGAGGCGTACATGGCCTAGAGTTATGTGCACCATCGATAAAATGTCAACTTTCTTTTCTTGCGCAGGAATGATATTTATAGTTTCCAAGAGCTGATCCAGAGATATTTTGAAGGACGATTCCAAGTATCCCCTCTAAGGTGATGTTGAAGAGTACAGCGGCTGGCAATTATTCTTGCCATCTTGAGCAATACGTCATGGTGCAGATCTTGTGACGTAACTGCTCGCTAGCGTAGATATCAGCGATGGTGTCAAGAGAGGTAGCGGTGACCAGCGGGTTGAAGTGATTCAGAAGTGGCGGTTGATCCGAAGTGATGAATCAGAAGTGGTGAAGAACGCCAGCAAGCGGCGTCTTAAATAGGGACCATAGAACTCTCTCGAAGTTTGGAGATCGCCCGACCAGACAAAGACCTGCCATTGGTCGAACGAAAGTCAGGGTGACGTCAGTCGACACTACTCAGCAGACAGTGGATCAACCAGTAGATATCTGGTATGTCATGAGTGAGGACGCCTGATATAGCGAGACTGAAACACTCGAGGTGAGAACTATAATATCTATGAATAAGTGATTGATAACAAGATTATGCATATGGTTTAAGCAATTAACAATTGTAAATAAATAATTACCATTCGGGGATCTCAGTAACAATAAATAAAATTTGACCGACAAATGGGCCAAGCTAAACATTGAAAATATCACAAAAGTGATCATGCTCCGAGAACTCCGAATGAAAACAAACAAAATAATCAGTCAAAGCAAAACATGGATAACAGACGAGGAGAAACTAAGACTCGAAAGGCAAAACAGAAATAGCAGAGATGGGTCTAGTATAACGACCTTTACTAGTTAAAACATCAACAACTCTGACACGTTTATCACGGACAAAGTGGCAGTGAATAACTCTACCTAGGTTCCACACGAGAGGCGGAGATGGGTCTCGAAGAAGAACCATGTCCCCCACTCGTACATCTGGTTGAGGAAGTCGCCATTTCTCACGCCTATTTAGCAAGCTGAGATATTCTAACTTCCATCGGCGCCAAAAAGAACAGCGCAAAGATTCTACTTTTCTCCAAAAGATAGGTAAGTTAGGATCACAGCGTCGAACCAGCAAAGGCGGAGTAGCAGCAAGCGAACAGCCAATCAGGAAGTGACTGGGTGTTAAAGGTAAAAGATCCTTAGGATCGTTTGAAAGAGGGGTCAGAGGTCTGGAATTTACAATACCTTCAATTTGAATAATCAAAGAGTTGAATTCCTCATAAGAATGTATGGTAGGACCAAGAGTTTTCTTAAGCTGTCTTTTAATAAGTTTGATGCAGGACTCCCATCGGCCCCCATGATGGGGAGCATAAGGCGGGGTGAAATGCCATTTGAAACCTTTAGAATAGGAAAAGTTGGAATTTTTTTCTTTAGCAGAAGGGGAGCTTAACACCTTTTTCCAGAGATCAGAAGCGCTTTAAAAAAAATTTGCATTATCTGAAAAAACTTCAGATGGAACACCCCGTCTAGCAGCAAATCTAGAAAAGGCGGCCAAAAAGTAGGATACAGAAGCGTTCGTAACCACTCAAGGTGGATAGCTCCCGTCACCATACATACAAATAACGAGATGTAGAGTTTACCTAAGATTTTGCGCTTAGATGAAGAGGGATTGGTCTGATATATGTAAGGACCTGCGTAATCGATCCCAGTAAGAGCAAAGGGCTTACTAGGTTTCGAACGAAATGGAGGTAAATTACCCATAATCTGCGTGGCGGGCCGCGGTTTAACCTTGAAGCAAGGTATACACTTTTTGACAACAGAAGAAACCTCATGAACGCCATTGATGATCCAGTAGAGTTCACGAATTAGACAGAGCAAGGTGCGAGTGCCAGCATGAAGGTGTTTATAATGAAACTTTTTTATTATAAGGGTAGTGATAGGATGCTTTGAAGGAAGGATGATGGGATGCTTTTTCCCATCCTCACAACTAGACATAGCTAATCTTCCACCCACACGTATTATGCCGTCCTGGTCTAGAAAAGGAGTGAGTGGTGAAAGCCTGCTAGACTTGGGTAAATCTTTACCACTTATAAGAGCTTGCTTTTCAGGAGCAAATATTTCCTGCTGAACAAGTAACAAAATCTTGCAAGTAGCAAATTCTAACTCTACTCTGGAAAGAAAGGGTTGAGGCTTCAATGGTTGATCAATTACTAAATATTTCCATCGGAAGATATAAGACACTACACGAATCAATTTATCAAATGAAGAGTATCTATGAAAAAGGCTAGTAGAAGTAGAAGTAAGATGCGACGTGACAGGGTCATTACGGGCATCAGGTATTTCTTCTACAGATTGATTAGCTAAGCGAGGCCAGCAAGATGATTCCTGACTTAGCCAAGGAGGACCATTCCAGTACAGGTCTGAAGAAATCAATTTTTTAGGTGTGCAACCACGTGATATTATATCCGCGGGGTTTTCACGGCTAGGAACATGTCTCCATTGTTCAGAATGAGAGACTTCATGAATCTTAGAAACGCGATTTGCCACAAAGGTATTCCAATGAGAAGAAGGCTTGGAAATCCAAGCTAATACAATAGAAGAATCGCTCCAAAAAAATGTGCGGGAAAATTTTAACTTTAAACTGACATTTAGTTTAGTAGCTAATTCTGTTGCCATTAAAGCAGAGCATAATTCTAATCTCGGCAATGATACTGTTTTAAGTGGAGCAACCTTAGATTTAGCGCACACTAAATTAGAAAATCCAGGGAAAGTGTCTGAGGAACGTCCTACTATGTATGCACAACAGCCATAAGCTCGTTCTGAACTATCAGAAAATACATGCAGGTCATACTGCTGGTATAAGGGATTAGAAATTAAAGGGCGGGGTATAGAAACCTTGGAGAGATCCAGCAAACTGCTGCGATACTCTAACCATTCTTCTACAAGAGAAAGGGGGAGATTTTCATCCCAGTCTGATTTTAATGACCAAAGCTTTTGCAAGAAAATTTTTGCAACAATAACTATAAGAGCAATATATTGCAAAAGATCAAAGATCTTTGCGATTTCTGACAGAACTTGTCTCTTAGTTACAGGGGGAGATTCTGACAGATGTACCTGATAAGAGAAGGTATCAGAAGAAGGACGCCAAAAAACACCCAATGCTTTTACGGCTGCTTCATCAGTAGGAATAGCAACAAATTCATCAACTGGGACCTCTGATGAAAATTTTGATATAAATTCAGTGGAATTTGAAGTCCATTTATGGAGCGGAAAACCACCTCCTAGGAGTAGGGATTTCAAATCTTCGCACACAAGGAGCGCTTCAGAAATATTAGGGAAAGAGCACAAGAAATCATCGACATAAAATGCCGTTTTTAATGACTCAGAGGCCAAAGGATGATACAGATGACCATCTTGCTCGGCTAACATGTGGAGAGACCGAATCGCAAGAAAGGCTGAAGGCTTCAGGCCATATGTCACAGTCTTCGATCTAAATATCTTTATGGGTTTGGAACTCTCATCGCGCCACAATATTCTTTGCAGATCTTGCTGCTCAGAATTTACGAGAATCTGCCGATGCATCTGCTTAATATCTGAGATTACAGCAATAGGAAACCTTCGAAAATTAAGCAAAACAGAGGTGAGATCTGTTTGAATCGCGGGACCACATTGCAAGGTATCATTTAAAGAGATTCCATTGGAATATGGTGATGAGCCATTGAAAACTACTCTTATATTGTCCTGTGTTAAGGAATTTTTCCATACCGGATGATGATTTAAATAAACTATTTCATTTAAAGGATGGTCAATTTCTTCTGATTTAGAAATTACCTCCATGTGATTGGATGATTCGTATTCCTCCATAAAGGAAGCATACTGAGTTTTGACAGAAGCATCTTGTTTGAACCGATTTTCAATAGCAAATAGTGCCCTAAGTGCTCTGGAATGCGAGCCCGTAATGGCGGGAGGATTGGGAATACGTGGAAGAGTTACTATAAATCTGCCTTCAGTATTACGGACAGTGGTTTCCTTATATAACTTTTCACAAATTTCGTTAGAAGGAGAAGAAGAAGAAGAAGTAGCCTGAACATTCTCAAGATCCCAGAACTTGGTTAGCTCTTGGCTCAAATCGGTACCAACAAAATAACAATTCGATACAGTTTGAATAGGATTACGGTATATTTGGCCAGTAGCAATCCAACCAAAATCAGTTTCGCGGAAGAAAACATTAGGAGCAATTTTTACTTTATTGGAATGAAGACATTGCCAAAATACGCTTGAGCTGAAAAGAAGCTCTACGGGTGAAGCTCTGTTGAAATGAGGGTCAGCTAGCTGGACAAAATTCGGGATATTCCAACTTTGAATAGGATAAGAAGTGCCAGGAATATTGTTGCCTATAGACTTGATAATCAAACAATCTAATTTGAACTGCGTACCAAGATTATTAGAGTCCTTCAGATCCACTTTAGCAAAGCTTAAGGATTGTGATTTAGAGCAGTTTATTCCTGTAACCTCTATTGAGGTAGGATGTTTTGGAAGGCCTAACTTTTGTACCAACGATTCATTAATAAAATTGTTGGTAGCGGCATTATCCAATAATCCCCTAACAGATACCCATTTTCCGTGAGAATTTTTCAATAGAACCTGCACGGTAGATAATAAAACCTGGACTTTGCCAAGCGAGGTAGAACTTTGAGCATACGACTGCGCACTATTTTGAGAAGTCTCCGAGTTAGACTTGGTATTGGAACTGCTTGGTCCTGATAACCGTGGTCTTTCATGCCTGTGCAAAAGTGAATGGTGTCTTGCCCTACAATGAAAGCATAAACGTTGTGAACGGCAATTGTTTAACATATGCGTTCCTGACAAACAGTTGAAACAATGTTTTTTGTTCGTAATGAACTTTCGTCTTTCATCTACTGATAAAGATTTAAATTCATCACAATTGTATAAATTATGCGATTGCTGACACAGACCGCACGTTTGCATTTGGTTAGGTGACCGAGCATCAACAGGAAGAGCCTGTGATATTAAAATTCTTTGATTAGAACTGCTAACCTTATGTTTTGAGAAGGCTTTTGAATCTGAACTACTAGTTTTTTGATTAGCTATGGCGGAAAAGACTTGGCTTCTGGCCTTCAAAAAGTTAATAATCGCCTCATAAGTGCATTGCAAATTCTGGGAAAGTTCTGTTTCCCAGGCTTTTAATGTATTTGCATCCAATCTTGCAGAAATGAGGTGAACTAGAAATAAATCCCAGTGATTTACAGGTTGGTTTAAATTGGACAATGCTCTGACGTGTAACTCAGCGGTCTCAATCAACTTTCGAAGTGAGAAACTGTTATCTGCTTGCACGTTAGGTAACTCGAATAAGCTTTGTATATGGCGTTGAATAGATAAACGAATGTTCCCATATCTATCCTTAAGAAGATTCAGAGCAACTTCATAATTATCACTGGTCAAAGAAAGTGCTTGAATCAGGTTAAGTGCGTTGCCTTGAACTGCCAGACGCAAGTAGTGAAATTTTTGTATTACTGGTATAGAAGTATTCTCATGTACTAAAGAATTGAATAATTCAAAAAATGGTTCCCATTCTATGTCTTTACCAGTAAATTTTGGTATTTCTAATTTGGGTAATATAATGCGTGAAGAAGATGTAGAAGATGCTGCAGAAGTTTGATCTTCTTGTTTTTCTTTTAAAGTTAAAGCCCTAATAAGCTGTTTAGCTTCAGCAAATCCCTGATAGTATAATTTTTCAACTTCCAACCTATCACTTTGCTGGTCCGGATGCTGAGTTTCTATACTGCATTGTATCTCATCATATTTCTCAAAGGCTTGTTCATAATTCTTAAGCCTCTGCGAAATTATGTCAAGATTATGCTCTTGGGGTTCGAGTTCAGTTAAGAAAGTACGAAACCGTGTGAGCTTGCCCTTACAAGAGGCTCTGGAGTTGCTAAGTTTTTCATCAAGGTTAGGCATATTACAAGTTGTTTGTTACTCACGTCAATATTGTGACTTCGAGTACTGGAAGTCAGAGGATGACAGCTTGCTATGTAGTAAGGTTTAGTCTGATGCGGAAGAAACCGGCTTAGCTTACGTTTCTCTCCTCTGCCGCACATGCGCCTTAAGCTGAAACGTACAATGTGAATTAGTGTTGAAACACAATGAACAAAAATTGTTAATGCAAAATTCACAATATTAAACTTATATAGGGATCCAGGGTGCAACAGATATGTTTCCCGGGGGTGAGGCACCAACACTATGTGCAAGAAAATTAGACTGAAACGGTGCGGGGATATTGAGCATGAAATACGTGACTAGAAAACCAATATAGGGAGCAATGCATTAACAATTTTTGTTCCTAATAATAAATTTATAATGAACAAACAAATTGCACTTAAGTGCTTATTACAGAAATTAACAATTATAAATGTAGCAAAGTGTGAGGGCCTGATTACAGAACCCAGATTATAGAAAGGTCCATGAAAAGCTTGCTTGATTGGAGAAAAGTTGAGCTTAATATATAAAAATGCAGTTTATAAAAAAGAGAGAACCATAAAAAATAATTAAGAGTGTAATAACTGGTATGATATAAGCTCTTTATAAAATTGAACTTATCTTTGAAGAGAGTTGAAGAGAGTTGAAGAGCCAGCTCCTTAAAAAGTTCCAGCTAGCACACGTTGATATAAAAGTCTTCACGGTTTACTTGGAAGGAGGCGTACATGGCCTAGAGTTATGTGCACCATCGATAAAATGTCAACTTTCTTTTCTTGCGCAGGAATGATATTTATAGTTTCCAAGAGCTGATCCAGAGATATTTTGAAGGACGATTCCAAGTATCCCCTCTAAGGTGATGTTGAAGAGTACAGCGGCTGGCAATTATTCTTGCCATCTTGAGCAATACGTCATGGTGCAGATCTTGTGACGTAACTGCTCGCTAGCGTAGATATCAGCGATGGTGTCAAGAGAGGTAGCGGTGACCAGCGGGTTGAAGTGATTCAGAAGTGGCGGTTGATCCGAAGTGATGAATCAGAAGTGGTGAAGAACGCCAGCAAGCGGCGTCTTAAATAGGGACCATCGAACTCTCTCGAAGTTTGGAGATCGCCCGACCAGACAAAGACCTGCCATTGGTCGAACGAAAGTCAGGGTGACGTCAGTCGACACTACTCAGCAGACAGTGGATCAACCAGTAGATATCTGGTATGTCATGAGTGAGGACGCCTGAGATAGCGAGACTGAAACACTCGAGGTGAGAACTATAATATCTATGAATAAGTGATTGATAACAAGATTATGCATATGGTTTAAGCAATTAACAATTGTAAATAAATAATTACCATTCGGGGATCTCAGTAACAATAAATAAAATTTGACCGACAAATGGGCCAAGCTAAACATTGAAAATATCACAAAAGTGATCATGCTCCGAGAACTCCGAATGAAAACAAACAAAATAATCAGTCAAAGCAAAACATGGATAACAGACGAGGAGAAACTAAGACTCGAAAGGCAAAACAGAAATAGCAGAGATGGGTCTAGTATAACGACCTTTACTAGTTAAAACATCAACAACTCTGACACGTTTATCACGGCCAAAGTGGCAGTGAATAACTCTACCTAGGTTCCACACGAGAGGCGGAGATGGGTCTCGAAGAAGAACCATGTCCCCCACTCGTACATCTGGTTCAGGAAGCCGCCATTTCTCACGCCTATTTAGCAAGCTGAGATATTCTAACTTCCATCGGCGCCAAAAAGAACAGCGCAAAGATTCTACTTTTCTCCAAAAGATAGGTAAGTTAGGATCACAGCGTCGAACCAGCAAAGGCGGAGTAGCAGCAAGCGAACAGCCAATCAGGAAGTGACTGGGTGTTAAAGGTAAAAGATCCTTAGGATCGTTTGAAAGAGGGGTCAGAGGTCTGGAATTTACAATACCTTCAATTTGAATAATCAAAGAGTTGAATTCCTCATAAGAATGTATGGTAGGACCAAGAGTTTTCTTAAGCTGTCTTTTAATAAGTTTGATGCAGGACTCCCATCGGCCCCCATGATGGGGAGCATAAGGCGGGGTGAAATGCCATTTGAAACCTTTAGAATAGGAAAAGTTGGAAATTTTTTCTTTAGCAGAAGGGGAGCTTAACACCTTTTTCCAGAGATCAGAAGCGCTTAAAAAAAATTTTGCATTATCTGAAAAAACTTCAGATGGAACACCCCGTCTAGCAGCAAATCTAGAAAAGGCGGCCAAAAAGTAGGATACAGAAGCGTTCGTAACCACTCAAGGTGGATAGCTCCCGTCACCATACATACAAATAACGAGATGTAGAGTTTACCTAAGATTTTGCGCTTAGATGAAGAGGGATTGGTCTGATATATGTAAGGACCTGCGTAATCGATCCCAGTAAGAGCAAAGGGCTTACTAGGTTCCGAACGAAATGGAGGTAAATTACCCATAATCTGCGTGGCGGGCCGTGGTTTAACCTTGAAGCAAGGTATACACTTTTTGACAACAGAAGAAACCTCATGAACGCCATTGATGATCCAGTAGAGTTCACGAATTAGACAGAGCAAGATGCGAGTACCAGCATGAAGGTGTTTATAATGAAACTTTTTTATTATAAGGGTAGTGATAGGATGCTTTGAAGGAAGGATGATGGGATGCTTTTTCCCATCCTCACAACTAGACATAGCTAATCTTCCACCCACACGTATTATGCCGTCCTGGTCTAGAAAAGGAGTGAGTGGTGAAAGCCTGCTAGACTTGGGTAAATCTTTACCACTTATAAGAGCTTGCTTTTCAGGAGCAAATACTTCCTGCTGAACAAGTAACAAAATCTTGCAAGTAGCAAATTCTAACTCTACTCTGGAAAGAAAGGGTTGAGGCTTCAATGGTTGATCAATTACTAAATATTTCCATCGGAAGATATAAGACACTACACGAATCAATTTATCAAATGAAGAGTATCTATGAAAAAGGCTAGTAGAAGTAGAAGTAAGATGCGACGTGACAGGGTCAATACGGGCATCAGGTATTTCTTCTACAGATTGATTAGCTAAGCAAGGCCAGCAAGATGATTCCTGACTTAGCCAAGGAGGACCATTCCAGTACAGGTCTGAAGAAATCATTTTTTTAGGTGTGCAACCACGTGATATTATATCCGCGGGGTTTTCACGGCTAGGAACATGTCTCCATTGTTCAGAATGAGAGACTTCATGAATCTTAGAAACGCGATTTGCCACAAAGGTATTCCAATGAGAAGAAGGCTTGGAAATCCAAGCTAATACAATAGAAGAATCGCTCCAAAAAAATGTGCGGGAAAATTTTAACTTTAAACTGACATTTAGTTTAGTAGCTAATTCTGTTGCCATTAAAGCAGAGCATAATTCTAATCTCGGCAATGATACTGTTTTAAGTGGAGCAACCTTAGATTTAGCGCACACTAAATTAGAAAATCCAGGGAAAGTGTCTGAGGAACGTCCTACTATGTATGCACAACAGCCATAAGCTCGTTCTGAACTATCAGAAAATACATGCAGGTCATACTGCTGGTATAAGGGATTAGAAATTAAAGGGCGGGGTATAGAAACCTTGGAGAGATCCAGCAAACTGCTGCGATACTCTAACCATTCTTCTACAAGAGAAAGGGGGAGATTTTCATCCCAGTCTGATTTTAATGACCAAAGCTTTTGCAAGAAAATTTTTGCAACAATAACTATAAGAGCAATATATTGCAAAAGATCAAAGATCTTTGCGATTTCTGACAGAACTTGTCTCTTAGTTACAGGGGGAGATTCTGACAGATGTACCTGATAAGAGAAGGTATCAGAAGAAGGACGCCAAAAAACACCCAATGCTTTTACGGCTGCTTCATCAGTAGGAATGGCAACAAATTCATCAACTGGGACCTCTGATGAAAATTTTGATATAAATTCAGTGGAATTTGAAGTCCATTTATGGAGCGGAAAACCACCTCCTAGGAGTAGGGATTTCAAATCTTCGCACACAAGGAGCGCTTCAGAAATATTAGGGAAAGAACACAAGAAATCGTCGACATAAAATGCCGTTTTTAATGACTCAGAGGCCAAAGGATGATACAGATGACCATCTTGCTCGGCTAACATGTGGAGAGACCGAATCGCAAGAAAGGCTGAAGGCTTCAGGCCATATGTCACAGTCTTCGATCTAAATATCTTTATGGGTTTGGAACTCTCATCGCGCCACAATATTCTTTGCAGATCTTGCTGCTCAGAATTTACGAGAATCTGCCGATACATCTGCTTAATATCTGAGATAACAGCAATAGGAAACCTTCGAAAATTAAGCAAAACAGAGGTGAGATCTGTTTGAATCGCGGGACCACATTGCAAGGTATCATTTAAAGAGATTCCATTGGAATCTGGTGATGAGCCATTGAAAACTACTCTTATATTGTCCTGTGTTAAGGAATTTTTCCATACCGGATGATGATTTAAATAAACTATTTCATTTAAAGGATGGTCAATTTCTTCTGATTTAGAAATTACCTCCATGTGATTGGATGATTCGTATTCCTCCATAAAGGAAGCATACTGAGTTTTCACAGAAGCATCTTGTTTGAACCTATTTTCAATAGCAAATAGTGCCCTAAGTGCTCTGGAATGCGAGCCCGTAATGGCGGGAGGATTGGGAATACGTGGCAGAGTTACTATAAATCTGCCTTCAGTATTACGGACAGTGGTTTCCTTATATAACTTTTCACAAATTTCGTTAGAAGGAGAAGAAGAAGAAGAAGTAGCCTGAACATTCTCAAGATCCCAGAACTTGGTTAGCTCTTGGCTCAAATCGGTACCAACAAAATAACAATTCGATACAGTTTGAATAGGATTACGGTATATTTGGCCAGTAGCAATCCAACCAAAATCAGTTTCGCGGAAGAAAACATTAGGAGCAATTTTTACTTTATTGGAATGAAGACATTGCCAAAATACTCTTGAGCTGAAAAGAAGCTCTACGGGTGAAGCTCTGTTGAAATGAGGGTCAGCTAGCTGGACAAAATTCGGGATATTCCAACTTTGAATAGGATAAGAAGTGCCAGGAATATTGTTGCCTATAGACTTCATAATCAAACAATCTAATTGCAACTGCGTACCAAGATTATTAGAGTCCTTCAGATCCACTTTAGCAAAGCTTAAGGATTGTGATTTAGAGCAGTTTATTCCTGTAACCTCTATTGAGGTAGGATGTTTTGGAAGGCCTAACTTTTGTACCAACGATTCATTAATAAAATTGTTGGTAGTGGCATTATCCAATAATCCCCTAACAGATACCCATTTTCCGTGAGAATTTGTCAATAGAACCTGCACGGTAGATAATAAAACCTGGACTTTGCCAAGCGAGGTAGAACTTTGAGCATACGACTGCGCACTATTTTGAGAAGTCTCCGAGTTAGACTTGGTATTGGAACTGCTTGGTCCTGATAACCGTGGTCTTTCATGCCTGTGCAAAAGTGAATGGTGTCTTGCCCTACAATGAAAGCATAAACGTTGTGAACGGCAATTGTTTAACATATGCGTTCCTGACAAACAGTTGAAACAATGTTTTTTGTTCGTAATGAACTTTCGTCTTTCATCTACTGATAAAGATTTAAATTCATCACAATTGTATAAATTATGCGATTGCTGACACAGACCGCACGTTTGCATTTGGTTAGGTGACCGAGCATCAACAGGAAGAGCCTGTGATATTAAAATTCTTTGATTAGAACTGCTAACCTTATGTTTTGAGAAGGCTTTTGAATCTGAACTACTAGTTTTTTGATTAGCTATGGCGGAAAAGACTTGGCTTCTGGCCTTCAAAAAGTTAATAATCGCCTCATAAGTGCATTGCAAATTCTGGGAAAGTTCTGTTTCCCAGGCTTTTAATGTATTTGCATCCAATCTTGCAGAAATGAGGTGAACTAGAAATAAATCCCAGTGATTTACAGGTTGGTTTAAATTGGACAATGCTCTGACGTGTAACTCAGCGGTCTCAATCAACTTTCGAAGTGAGAAACTGTTATCTGCTTGCACGTTAGGTAACTCGAATAAGCTTTGTATATGGCGTTGAATAGATAAACGAATGTTCCCATATCTATCCTTAAGAAGATTCAGAGCAACTTCATAATTATCACTGGTCAAAGAAAGTGCTTGAATCAGGTTAAGTGCGTTGCCTTGAACTGCCAGACGCAAGTAGTGAAATTTTTGTATTACTGGTATAGAAGTATTCTCATGTACTAAAGAATTGAATAATTCAAAAAATGGTTCCCATTCTATGTCTTTACCAGTAAATTTTGGTATTTCTAATTTGGGTAATATAATGCGTGAAGAAGATGTAGAAGATGCTGCAGAAGTTTGATCTTCTTGTTTTTCTTTTAAAGTTAAAGCCCTAATAAGCTGTTTAGCTTCAGCAAATCCCTGATAGTATAATTTTTCAACTTCCAACCTATCACTTTGCTGGTCCGGATGCTGAGTTTCTATACTGCATTGTATCTCATCATATTTCTCAAAGGCTTGTTCATAATTCTTAAGCCTCTGCGAAATTATGTCAAGATTATGCTCTTGGGGTTCGAGTTCAGTTAAGAAAGTACGAAACCGTGTGAGCTTGCCCTTACAAGAGGCTCTGGAGTTGCTAAGTTTTTCATCAAGGTTAGGCATATTACAAGTTGTTTGTTACTCACGTCAATATTGTGACTTCGAGTACTGGAAGTCAGAGGATGACAGCTTGCTATGTAGTAAGGTTTAGTCTGATGCGGAAGAAACCGGCTTAGCTTACGTTTCTCTCCTCTGCCGCACATGCGCCTTAAGCTGAAACGTACAATGTGAATTAGTGTTGAAACACAATGAACAAAAATTGTTAATGCAAAATTCACAATATTAAACTTATATAGGGATCCAGGGTGCAACAGATATGTTTCCCGGGGGTGAGGCACCAACACTATGTGCAAGAAAATTAGACTGAAACGGTGCGGGGATATTGAGCATGAAATACGTGACTAGAAAACCAATATAGGGAGCAATGCATTAACAATTTTTGTTCCTAATAATAAATTTATAATGAACAAACAAATTGCACTTAAGTGCTTATTACAGAAATTAACAATTATAAATGTAGCAAAGTGTGAGGGCCTGATTACAGAACCCAGATTATAGAAAGGTCCATGAAAAGCTTGCTTGATTGGAGAAAAGTTGAGCTTAATATATAAAAATGCAGTTTATAAAAAAGAGAGAACCATAAAAAATAATTAAGAGTGTAATAACTGGTATGATATAAGCTCTTTATAAAATTGAACTTATCTTTGAAGAGAGTTGAAGAGAGTTGAAGAGCCAGCTCCTTAAAAAGTTCCAGCTAGCACACGTTGATATAAAAGTCTTCACGGTTTACTTGGAAGGAGGCGTACATGGCCTAGAGTTATGTGCACCATCGATAAAATGTCAACTTTCTTTTCTTGCGCAGGAATGATATTTATAGTTTCCAAGAGCTGATCCAGAGATATTTTGAAGGACGATTCCAAGTATCCCCTCTAAGGTGATGTTGAAGAGTACAGCGGCTGGCAATTATTCTTGCCATCTTGAGCAATACGTCATGGTGCAGATCTTGTGACGTAACTGCTTGCTAGCGTAGATATCAGCGATGGTGTCAAGAGAGGTAGCGGTGACCAGCGGGTTGAAGTGATTCAGAAGTGGCGGTTGATCCGAAGTGATGAATCAGAAGTGGTGAAGAACGCCAGCAAGCGGCGTCTTAAATAGGGACCATAGAACTCTCTCGAAGTTTGGAGATCGCCCGACCAGACAAAGACCTGCCATTGGTCGAACGAAAGTCAGGGTGACGTCAGTCGACACTACTCAGCAGACAGTGGATCAACCAGTAGATATCTGGTATGTCATGAGTGAGGACGCCTGAGATAGCGAGACTGAAACACTCGAGGTGAGAACTATAATATCTATGAATAAGTGATTGATAACAAGATTATGCATATGGTTTAAGCAATTAACAATTGTAAATAAATAATTACCATTCGGGGATCTCAGTAACAATAAATAAAATTTGACCGACAAATGGGCCAAGCTAAACATTGAAAATATCACAAAAGTGATCAAAGAGCATTAAACTTTATATGCTACAAGAGTTTAGTGCTTTTCAGTCGGTCAACACGAATGTACCCAAAAGAGATGGGTTATGCCCTAATCCTGAAATAAATTACATGAGATTAATCTCATGTAATTTATTTCAGGATTAGGGCATAACCCATCTCTTTTGGGTACATTCGTGTTGACCGACTGAAAAGCACTAAACTCTTGTTTACTAAGGCAACACTGAAAATATGGCTTCAAACACCACAACTTTATATGCTCTCGTACCGTGTATTCCAAGAATACACCATACTGGGAGGGGTAAACACCAACAGAGAACAAATAAGCAGTTAAACATTTAAAGGTAATGGAGCGATCAAAGAAAGTGGTCTTGTGATCGGACCATTAGTGGTCAATACTCTGACCACCCTGACTCTCCCATCTCTTCCAGGATAACACTCGGTCACTCTACCAGAAGTCCAGACTAGGGGGGGGGGGTGAAACATCCCTAACCAAGACCAAGTCCCCCACTTTAATGTCGGGACTGGAAAGAAACCACTTCTGTCTCCGTTGCAAGGAAGTTAAATATTCCAAGTTCCACCTCTTCCAAAAAGAATTACGGAGGGCTTCAAGTTTACGCCAAACGATAGGTAGATTAGAATCCCTGTAAGAAATGGGAAGAGGAGGAGGGGCAGAAAGAGAAGTGCCGATAAGGAAATGACCAGGTGTAAGTGGAAGCAGGTCATCAGGGTCATTAGAAAGCGGAGCTAAAAGGCGAGAATTAACAACACCTTCAATCAGAACGGATAGTGAATTGAATTCCTCGTAAGTCAAAATGCGATTACCTAAGACTTTTCTTAAATGATGTTTAGTGAGCTTTACGCAAGATTCCCACCTACCACCGTGATGAGGAGCGTAGGGAGGTATAAAGCGCCATTTGAAACCCTTTGAGTAGGAAAAATTAGAAATTTGTTCCATGGCAGGAGAGGAAGTGAGAGCTTTCTTCCACAGGGAAGCTGCGCTCTGAAAGGTGGAAACGTTATCAGAGAACATCTCTGAAGGAACACCACGCCTAGCAGTGAAGCGAGAGACAGCTGATAAAAAGTAAGAAGTAGAAGCATTCGTTACTAGTTCCAAGTGGATTGCGCCAGTAACCATGCAAACAAAGAGAGAAACATAAAGCTTACCAAACAATTTGCGTTTAGCTTCAGGAGAATTTCGTTGATATTGGAACGGACCCATATAGTCCACACCAGTTAAAGCAAATGGGCGTATAGGAGAAGAGCGAAAAGAGGGCAGATCGCTCATTAATTGAGTATTGATTTTAGGTTTCGCTTTGAAGCAAGGAATGCACTTGTGAATTACAGAAGAAACTTCATGAATTCCATTTATAATCCAGTACTTTTCCCTTAAGAGGCAAAGCAGAGTGCGTGTACCAACATGCAGATTACGATAATGAAAGTCACGTATAATTAAGGAAGTTACGTGATGTTTGGAAGGCAAAATAACGGGATGCTTTTTGTCCTCAGAGAGCAAAGCTTGCGAGAGCCTTCCACCTACCCTGAGTAACCCATGGTCATCAAGGAACGGGGCCAAAGCACGAAGACGACTGGATTTGGGAAGATCCCTTTTAGAAGAAAGTAAAGACAATTCAGAAGAAAAGGCTTCTTGCTGTGTCAGTTGTAAAACCTTAATGGTAGCGAGATTCAATTCATGATTGGTAAGGTGTGGTTTGGGGAGAAGAGGTTGGTCAACCACAAAATATTTCCATCTAAGGAGATAGGCGACAATTCGTATTAATTTATGAAAAGAAGAATATCGGGACAACAAGGGATGAGAAGCGTTGGAAACAAGACACGAAGCAATGGATAGAGGTACTTTAGCGTCAGGCAAGTTGGAGTTTGTAGCTGGAGGTTTAGAAGGCCATGAAGAAGAGTCTTCGATTAGCCACGAGGGCCCATGCCAGTACAATTGGGAAGCTGCCAATTGAGAGGGTAAACAACCACGAGAGATAATATCGGCTGGATTATCAGCACTGGGCACATGCCTCCATTGACATCCAGAAGAAAGAGTTTGAATTTTGGAAACCCTGTTTGCAACAAAAGTTTGCCAGTGAGAGGGGTTCTTGGCGATCCAAGAAAGGGTGATCATGGAATCGCTCCAGAGATAGATTTGCGAGAATTCGACTTTTAATACCTGCCGTAATTTCTTAACAAGTTCTGCAGCCATGAGTGCAGCACACAATTCAAGCCTAGGCAAAGTGATAGTTTTAAGAGGAGCGACCTTCGATTTGGCACAACCAAGGTTGGAAACTGGAGATCCATAGAATGAACCGTGATAAACTAAATATGCGCAGCAACCGTAAGCTTTTTCGGAACTGTCCGCGAACACATGAAGGAAAAAGGATGCATTAGAATGAGCGTTAATTAAATTCCTAGGAATTTCAATAAGGGAAAGATCCAGCAAATTGTTGCGAAACGAGAGCCAACGATTAAGAAAAGAAAGAGGGACAGTGTCATCCCATTCACATTTGAGCGACCACAGCTCTTGCATGAAGAGTTTGGCTATAACGATAACTGGGGCAAGGAATTGAAGCGGATCAAAATTTTTTGCAATTTCAGAGAGAATTTGTCTTTTTGTGTTAGGAAGCTCTTCTGCGAGCGAAACTTTATAGATGAGAGTGTCAGCGCTAGTGCACCAATGAACTCCTAGAGTTTTTATGGATTCGGAGTTTCCACAAATTTCGACAGAAGAAGGATCTACGTCTTCGATGGGAAACTGGGCGAGAAACTTAGGGGAGTTGGAATTCCACTTATGAAGTGGGAAACCTACATTCATTAGCAATGCCTGAAGTTCTAAAGACACAAAAAAAGCTTCCTCCAAAGTGGGGAAGGACTGCAAATAATCGTCAACATAGAATGACGTAGTTAGTGCTTCAGAGGCTTTGGAATTAAATAAATGACCATCTTGTGAGGCTAGCAAGTGTAGGGATCGGATAGCAAGGAAAGCAGAGGGTTTTAAGCCATAAGTAACCGTTTTTAAGCGAAATACCTTAAAGGGGCTTACTGATTTCATCACGCCACAAGATTCTTTGGAGATCTCGTTGTTCCGGTTGAATTAAAACTTGACGGTACATCTGTTTTATATCACCTATGACAGTTATGGGAAATAATCGAAAGTTTAAGAGTATAGCAGATAGATCTGACTGAATAGCAGGACCAGAGTAAAGAGTGTCGTTAAGGCTGTTGCCATTATCGTCGGGTGATGAACCATTGAAAACAACTCGGATTTTATCTTTTACAAGAGGGTTTTTCCACACGGGATGATGATTTAAATAAACCGTTTCAATTGGGGGGGTGCAATTCATCATCAGATTTGTTAACAACTTCCATATGATCTAAGCTTTCATACTCATCCATGAAATCAGTGTACTGCTGTTTAACAAGGGGTTCTTTCTTGAATTTGCTCTCGATAGCAAAGAGAGCTTTTCGAGCTTTGGGCTGAGAGTTAATAAGTTTGGGAGGATTATGTAATCTTGGCATTTGAACAACGAACCGGCCATCAGAAGAACGAGTGGTGGTGTTCAAAAAAAGTTGCTCACAGAATTCATTTTCTGAAGAGGTTACATTAGGAGGATCAACGCTTTCAAGCCTTCAAAACTGTTCCAAGTCAGTATTGGAGAAGTAACATTGCGATGCGGGTTGGGGAGAATAATGGGGAAGTTGACCTGTGACGATCCATCCAAAATTAGTGTCTCTGGCGACCACGTTTGAGGATAACTTGCGAACCTGTTTACGAAGGCAATTCCAGAAAACATTGGCACTAAAGAGTATATCAATAGGATTTTGCATGTTGAACAAAGGATCGGCTAGCCTTAAATGCGAGGGAATATTTAACCCTGAAATATCCACAGAGTGACTTGGAGTGTCTTCTCCAATGCTATTGAGAATTAGATAATTAATTTTAAAAACGTTGTTTCTATGACAAATATCTCTTATGGTTAGCTTCGAGAATTGTAAAGCTTGCGATTTTGAGCTGTTGATGCCCGACACGTTGATAGAAGTGGGGTTTACAGGTAGGCCTAGTTTTCTAATCAAGGAATTAGACACAAAATCATGAGGTGCCGCTGAATCTAGAAGACCGCGTGCTCGGACCCAGTTGCCAAAGTTATCCTGAACTTCGATTTGGACAGTAGACAACAATACTTGAGCACTGCGAATGGACTTGGCATTTTGAATATACGATGAAGCATTAGAGCTGTTAGCACTATCATTTTTCGGAGAAGTAGATGCAGTCGATGACCTTGCCTGATCATGACGATGTAGCAAAGTGTGATGAGCCTTTTCACAATGGTAGCAAAGTCTTGTGGACTTGCAATTAGAAGCAGAATGAGTAGGCGCTAGGCAATTGAAGCAATGTTTGTTCTTGGAAACTAATTTTCTTCTGTCGTCGACTGACATTTCTTTAAAGGATTTACAGAGGTATAGGGCATGGGTATCTTTACAAAGTATGCACTTTAAAGGTTCGTTTAAACTCTTGAGAGGTTCGCTTTGAGTGTTTAAAACCATAGAGCTAGCAACACGACGTTCACTAGACCTAGTTGGGTAACCAGTAGAGTTTGATTTAAATTTAGATGAGCTGGACCCGGGTTTTTGGGTATTAGACGCTAAGCGTTCGCTTTTAGGTTTGATAGACATTAATTCAAATTTGGAACTCGGGGAAGAGGGTTCACTTTGATTAGCTAGAGCGGTTAAGAGTTGGCATCTAGCGTTTATAAAAGTGACTAAATGCTCGTAAGAGTAGTCGTCTTCTTTAGAAAGTTCAATTTCCCAAGCTTTGAGGGTAGCAGCATCAACTTTAGAAACCACTAAATGTATTAGGAAAGTATCCCAATGTTCAGTAGGTTGATCTAATTGGGACAAAGCCTTAACGTGAAGTTGTGTAGTATCAACTAGAGTACGCAAACTAGTGACGACATTGTGCTGTGACGCAGGTAGGTTGAATAGAGCCTTCATGTGGCGTTGAATACGTAACCGTAAATTTCCATATCTTTCTTTTAATAAGTTAAAGGCAATGGGGTAATTTTCGGCACGTAGAGGAAGTGCTTCGACTAACTGCAAAGCTTGACCTCGGAGGATAGATCTCAAGTAATGAAACTTGTAAATGACTTGAATGTCTTCGTTGTCATGAACAAGGGAGCAAAATAATTCATAGAAAGAATCCCAAGTAGATTCATCTCCAGAGAAATGGGGTAAATCAATTTTAGGTAAAATTGGTTTGGCTTGTGAGTACCATCACGGAAAGAAGTTTGTGGTTCGTGAAGGGAACCAAGAACAGAAGCGTCCTTTTTCTGCTCCTCTTCGAGTTGGCGTAATATTTTGAAAGCAGAACCTATGCCTTCGTAATATTGGTTTTCTACTTTGACTCGATCTTCGGTTTGATTGAGCATACAAGTTTCTATTTCAGTTTGAATGTTACAATAATTTTCATAAGAACGTTCAAAATCCCTTACACGATGTTTCAACAAGTCTAATTGAGCTTCTGATGGACCTAACTCTTTTATGTACTTTCTGAATCGGGTAATTTGCCCTTTATAGGATGCTCGATTAGAAGTAAGTTTTTCATCCTTATCCTTATCAGTAGGAGCCATGTTAAAGAAAATAGATTGAAATGCAACTCACGAAACTGTGGAACCTTGGTAATGCTTTCAAGCTGGCAGCAGCAAATAAGTAGAAAGAACGGGACACACCAAAGGAGACAGGAGCGGCCCCTTTCCCCTTCACAGGCTTTGCACGATGTGGTTATAGCTGAAAGATTCAAAGCAGATATTAATAATTTGCAAGGTATTGTCAAATGACTCTTTTAAAAAGAATAAGAATAGAAAATGGACTCT
This sequence comes from Meconema thalassinum, assembly GCA_946902985.2. NCBI lineage: Eukaryota > Metazoa > Arthropoda > Insecta > Orthoptera > Tettigoniidae > Meconema > Meconema thalassinum. The sequence continues at coordinate 117,176 of CAMPQE020000231.1, forward strand.
CCCGGGTTTCTGGGACCAAATTTTGGGTAGATTATTGGCCGAGGAATAACCTAACCACCAAGGGAAGATGATTAAGAAAAGGAGATAGGTTTCGGACTGGAGAAAAAGGATAGAAAAATAGGAGGAGAGTCATACAAAAGTTATACATTTAACCTTTAATGCACTTAGAGGCGGTTTCCACTGAAAATCCGTTCTCTGATACCTAAAATGGGTAAGAGCTTGGTCTAAGCTGACGGGAAATACAGCTAGGACTTGGGCGGTTTGCAAGAGAGTGGCCTTAGTATATTCCCTCTCAAGCAGGCATAAGACTACTGTGGGGAAGGGTGTTGGTCTGGCAAGACTGAGAGTAACAGATTTATTGTATGTCTGTTCAAAGAAATTCGTTTTTGCAAAGTAATTCGAAGGACGCCAATAATTTGAATCAAGTTAGGTATTTCCAGTTTTCGAAGTTATAGAGTTCCTGAAAAAGCGACCAAGTGCTTCCAAGAAGGATAATGATAAAAAATTATACCTTGGGGAGTAATTTTGGGAAGTGGACCAATGGTTGCATTTGGAAATGGCTAAGCTCTTACTCAGCAAGGAGCCGGCTAAAAGTTTAGACAAAAAGAAACACTTATCTTTTGGAAAACTAACCATAAGTTTTCGGAGAGGATCTCCACAAGCAGGTAGCTGGCGTAGCGAGCTTTACTTGCCTTACTGGCCAGTTAGGATTAGCTTTTAAAGCTAAGAGAAACTTTGACGAGATTACCACTAAGAGTTCTTGCTCAAATGCAACGAGTGGTGAAAGCCCTATTAATAGATTTAATGGCATTGAGTAGGGAGAGCCAAGGATGACAGGATCTTGCCTAACCGTTGTACTAGAAAAATGAGAAAGCGAAATGAAACGCTTAATTTATTTAACAATTCAAAAGAAGTTGATAACTTTAACAAATATATATTTTCAATTTAGTTAACAATTTTGGGGGTCACAGACCTCAGAAAACATTAAACTTTGCTCCAGGCACTTAACAATTCTTTAGGTTTCAAACCTTATGTATGCACTAAAATCTTTGTAAGATTTAAAAAAGACAAATGAAGTGATTAAAGTTTAAACATTCAATTGAGTACAAGGAGTGTACTTTAAGAAATTTCCAGGTAACTATTTTAGAAAAAGTTACAACTTCGAAAATAACAATAAGAAAAACATGAAGAATAAGATAGAAGTTCCTACAACTTCTTATATTTAAGCTGAATTACTTTTGGTTAATATACAAATAAGGGCAGGTCACTTACTGTGAAACCTGAAGAGAAAATCAAAAGGAAGGTTCTCGACCTCCTATATTTAAGTAGGAATCACGAGCCAAATGGGGCAGTTTCCATTTCGTGAGACCTAGAATTAACTCACTCAAGAGTTGAAAGAATTGTTTTTCCTGATTATAAGGTAGAAACAATGTAAGTTTGAACCGTGTATAAAACACGTAGTTATACAGAAATTAATTAATGATAAACAAGCAAGATGGAAGGGCACTTCGCTTGAGTGACACCTTATAGGAAATGATACAGATTTATAATTTTATTAATATAGTTTGTTAGTAGAAGGTTTAGGAAATATCAATTGGGATTGAGGATAAATTTTCATGGCCTTATTTAATGTAAACGGACGATCGCGACGCGGAAGAAATACTGAAAGCACTGTTTCTCACTATAGTTTATTGAATAGATGAAAAGTTCACTATAGTAACACGAAAGTTTATGGGAAAGAAAGTTATTGCAATGATGAAAATAACTGGTTGCACTAGGTAGGCGAGAGTCTATTCCTTGAGAAGTTTGTGAATTACAATTAAATGTGCCATAGAACATTCCAGTGGTGGAAGAAAATTCGCTATTGCAGTAATTTATAATGAAGATTCCTCATTTTAAATAGTATTCCCACAAGTGAGTGAAAAATACATGACGGCAAGACTGGTAGATAAAGTACAGGATCTGGAAGGTTCCAGAACAGTCCTAATAGAAGAATGGGGCCAAAGTTAATCCAGCGGAGGAACTAGCTTGGTGATTTATAGACAGCGGGTATTAGATAATATCCCACGTGGTGAGAAGATTTCTCATTTAATTAGCTTAAGAAAAGCTACTTTCTATTAAGGTTGGCTTAGACAGACAAAAGCTCAACCTGGCAAATCCCGCGAAGAATGATTTTTGCCCCAAATAAGTAATCTCACGCTGTCTATAAAATATCATTAAAAGCATGTAGAAGTTAAAACCGATGAAGATGAAGTTAAAACTTGAAGTAGGTACTTATCTTGGTTGCATGTCGAAGGTGAAGTTCCCTTTGACGGATACCTAATGTGCCAACATGGCGTAGAGAGTAGAGAGTGCCTCTTGGTTTGAGGAGACTGGCTCTAGTTGAGCCTTAACTGACCGAGTCAACTGCCGACTTACAAGTGAGACCTGCTCAGCAAAGCGCGGAGGGTCCAAGGAAGGGAAAGAGTGGTATTAGGAGACAAAAGGAATACATATCAGATTAACCAACATAAGAAATTAAATTCTCTTGAGGAGATGGTCTTCAAAGAGTTGATAGCAGGCGATACTAGCACAGCCTGGTGAGTGAAAAAGTAAACGAAGTTCTCTTGCTCATGGAGATAATAGCTGGCGATGGTAACGAAATCTGGTGGCCAGATGGATAAGTAAATCCTCTCGCACCAGGAAGAATTGAGGAGCTTCAGAGATTCGCTGCTAGATGACGCTAGGTGGGTCATGGAAGATATATATCTAGAACAGACTCACAAAAGATATAAGCGACATGACCATCAAAGAGAAAATAGAAGATCACTGTTGGTGTTTGATAAAGAGGAAGGAATGAACAAGCAAAGAGCATTAAACTTTATATTCTCTCGTACCGTGTATTCCAAGAATACACCACGTGTGTTAAAACTAGAAATTTAATAAGGATCGAGATTTCTCAAGCAAAATAAGAAATAATCATGCTCGAATGGATTCTAAAAAATAATATAGGGTTCCTACACCATCGACAAGGGTAATCGTAAAGATAAGCACCTACATAGTCGATTAGAAAACCCTACTGTCTCTATAGTCCACCAAAACTAGGAATATCTCTTAGCAAAATATAAAAAGAATCCTATCACACTAAGTGTATCCTCAATAAAGTCAAAACTGTCTAAATCGACGTAGAAAATGTTCAAAAAACAACAACTCTCCAACTAAACAATCAGAAAAATCTCAAGAAAAAAGATTTAGCGATAAATGAGAGTGCGAATAAATGTGTCATAAATAGACCACAATGAATGTTCAAAAACACTATCTAGGATAGTGAAGAATTAATAAAGTCTTCTGCTATGATGATTCTCTTCACTACGATAAAAATGTTCCCACATAAATTACAATAAGTTACTTTTAATTGTGAAAAAAAAAAAACACAGTACAAAAATGGATGCATTCCTGAATTGGAATCTAAATCCAGTCGAGAATAAAACCTGACATGAGTAAAACGTCATGCCTAAATTCTACCCATCGACTATGCTAATAAAAAGAAAAATATGACAGCTACTAAAACATTTCAATGTCTATGCATTACTACTAATGATGGTTGTTGATTTTCAGTACCTTCTCGCCAGTCGCTGATGGAATAGAAAGCAATGATATGCCTCCCATATAATTTCTCCTCCACACATGCAAATGTCCTGGATCATCCTGGTATACCGATGAGATTGAACCCCGGACTGCCAGTCTCCAACGCAGGGGTTCCAGATAGACATCTGAACGACACCGGTTGTTACTGCCATTCCACGTATAGTCCATCGCGTTCCGTAGAAAGTGCTCGTCACATGGTAGTAATACGCGTTCGCCCGAAACGATAGTTGCATTTCGATGCCATAATGTCATATAGAGCGAACATGCTTAATGAAATTTAGCATTAGCGATGACACTCGGTTTCATACTCGAAAAATGTCAGTGTTCGTTCCTCAGAATGCATATTGTGTCGCTCACATCGCAGTATTCATGTTTGAAGTGTCTAGCCAATCATAGCTACAAGGTAAGTAGGCATTTGAACTATTCCTCCCGACATCTGATTTACAATAATGTCGTGAAAATAAGAGGATTGAAGCATAATGTTCATGAAGTGCGTAAGTATAACTATACGTGTGTCCCTATACAGCACTGTTCCAATATCAGTATTATACTGCATGTATTTCAGTACACTCGCAATGTAAATGTTCCTAGTTGTACATCGCTTGCCAAACTTCACATATGGGATGATCTAGTCTGCATAATACAAGACACATTTTCAGCGAGTTGTATAAACTCACTACTGAAAGTGAATAAGTCAGAGTTCTTCGACACACAACTCTACTTTTATTAACACGGCCTCGTGCACGTTACAAGTAGGTCTATGCTAGCGATACGTATTGTGAAACACGCTAGATTGCTGTTCTGCCCTCGGCAGAGATACTTAATAATCTGTCTTCCTCATGCAGTCCGCAGTTTCACCAAGGGTGTACAGCCCCCTCTCCAGCGGTGCGTAGATCGATAAATCATGTCCTTAGCGCATAATCAAAATGGCTTACATATTTCATAAAATCTTGCAAATGAAAATCACTCTTCAGAAATATTATACAGTATCAATACAACTTGAATAAATGCTAAAAAGCATAAATTAACTTCTCTTCCTCGTTATTATCAATAAAATAATCGTTCATTAGTTAATAAATATCTTGGATCTATGCGTAACACATGTTCTGGACATCGGGCTTGCATTAAACGAGGCCTTCAGACACATTACAAGTGAGTTCAAGCCCCACCGTTGGCCGTCCTTGAAATGATTTTCCGTGGTTTCCCCATTTTCAAGTCCAGGCAAATGCTGGGACGTTACCTTCCAACAGGCCACGGCTGCTTCATTCCACATGCTCACCCAGTTTCATTCATCATCATTCATTTCATCTCTCATTAACTCCTCTCATGAGATTGGTGTCAGGAAGGGCATCCGGCCGTATTACATCCCCAACATATAGTTTCATCGCATATCATCCCCGACCCCGTCGGATACGGCAATAATAATGAGAAGACATACTCTTCGGCATGGTCGAACATAAAGACATGAATAAAGCCATGTCTGCCCAATTCCTTATCAACAAATTTTAATATAATTATTATGAGAATTCAAGCCGTAAATCAATAGACTCTAATTAAAAGTACGTTTATTGACTTACGGTTTTTAGCCTACTTTCCATTTTTGCAAAAAGTGAAAGTAGACATATGAGATCTGCACGGGTCAAAAGTTGACTGTCTGTCTGTGTGTGTGTGTGTGTGAGTGTGTGTGTGAGTGTGTATATCTCTCCCCCTCCCCCCTATCAATTCAAACACGACGAAACCGAAATGAACTAAATTTGGTAAAGAGGTAGCACTAGCAAAGGACACCTCTGTGTCATATCTTGTATCGCCACCATCTTGACGGAAACGTGTTAGCGGCCACCCAAATGTTCAAAACTTAAATCAAATTGCGACTAAACTAATCATCTGATCTCTACCAAATTTTTCAACAACATACCTTCATGAGGGAAGCGTATTTCGACCAAACTACAAGGTCATCAGCCAAATAGTATCAAGATGGCATATATGTGTGCAAATCGAACCCCCCTATCAATTAAAACACAACGAAAGGAAATCGAACCACCTTCGGTACAGAGGTAGCATTAGCAAAGGACAACTCAGTGTCATGTTGTATATCACCGCCATTATAACAAAAAAGAAATGGCGCCCACCCAAATGATCCAAGCTTAAATCAGATTGCGACTAACCTAATCAGCCGATATGTACCAAATGTTGCAACAATGTATCTTAATGTGGGAAGTGTCTGTTGCCCAAACTACACGGTCATCGGTCAAATAGTTTCAAGATGGCGGTCGTATTTATCACGCAAGTATTATAGCCTAACCATTACCTACGATTCAACAAGGCCCGACCTCATCAAATCCGTTTATCGTACAGAGGGTAGTTTCAACTGTCCCCAAGAAAGTGACCCGTAGGATATTAACATCTTATAAGAGAATAGAATATTATACCACAAACGAGACTAGCTTTTCAGGCCAACCGTGCCGTATAGAGCTGGGCCGTGCCGTCCCGTTGGGTCAAAATGGAGGCTATTGTTTGCTCGCTAGTCCATATTTTTGTAGCTTAATAGTCTTCCAGGAATGTATCAAAAGGTTTATACAAATGGCATAAAACGCTATTGAAATCGTTTATTCCAAGACAAAACAAGAAGTTCCGTGACGAACGTAAGAGCCTACTTTTCTTAAAATTTAAGATTCATGCCAATCTATATAGACCTATCTCCAATAATGACGAAATTAAGTTGGTAATATCGAAATTTCTAATTAGTTCGAAATATATCTGGTATAATGTAGCCTAATAGAGCACTACAGTTGGCAGCCCTGGTGACTGAATATAATGTTAGTTCCATCTCTTATGGTACAGAATACAAAATTTGGTTGGAGTCCAATGGATAGCATGGACGTTACATGCAGTTAGACATTGGATTTATCAGCGCGCGTAAAATCATGTTGGCAACAATGTCATGCATGTGTTGGTCAGAAATAATCTGAAATATTATGGTCTCTTGTTGTGCCAATTTTCGATGAAATCCATTTGTCAGTATAGAAGTTACATGTATTTTAAAATTGGACTTATCAGCAGGAGTAGAGTCATGTTGGCAGCACTGACGTATATTAGTTTCCCCAAATTAATCTATTATGTCAGGTACTATACGTGTGCAAATCATAAAGCTGTTGGCTTACATACTTAATATTAGGGGAAAAAATAGAGACACCATTTATTAACAGTTGGCAGCCCTGGATGCTCTTTAGAATAAGCATAGTCATATCTGTTATGGTACACATAGCACATACGAAATTTAGTTGAAATCCAATTGATAGAATAGAAGTTACATGTATTTAAAAGTTGGTCCTATCAGCAGGCTTGGAATCATGTTGGTAGCACTGACGTACATAAGTTACTCCAAATTAATCTAGAATGTCAGGTACTATATGTGCGCATAGTTTAAAGCTGTTGGCTTGAATACTTTCTGATATATTGGTATTTGTATAAGAAAATAGAGAGAGCATTTATTAACAGTTGGCAGCCCTGGTGGCTTTTAAGAATACGCTCAGTCATATCTCTTTATGTACACATAGTACATACGAAATTTGGTTGAAATCCTATTGATAGTGTAGAAATTATAAGCATTTAAAAATCGGACCTATCTGCAGGCTTTGAATCATTTTGGCAACACTGCCATGCATGGCGCCTGGAAATTAAACTGAGATATTATTATCTATATGTGTGCCAATTTTGGAATAGCTCCTATGTATACCTTCCATGATATCCAACATGGAGCTCAAATTTCAATTGTGGTTTTTCAGCAGTTGGTAGCACTGACATCATTTTCAAATATGGGCATGAGATAGTCAGGTATAGACCTATACTCATACCAAATTTGGATTCGATTGCTGCAGCCGTTTGGGAGTTCGATCTCATAAGTCTACGTTTTCCCCATTTTTTGCAAAATGTGAAAAGTAGGCTAAATATATGCTAGGCAGTTATACTAATGCTAAACGAGCTAAAAAGTATAATTCATGATCATCGTACACTATTAAGCCCCAGTGAACTTGAACTGAAAATGAATGCTTGACATTGGAAGCATGTCATTCAGTTAAGTACCCCATTGTGTATATAAAAACGTGCTATTTTGTAATAATACCTCGTTTCTCTTAGGCAACGGAATGTAAAAACTTGTTTCCCGCCTGATGTAATTAATTGGGCACAATTTGTGTTGACCGACCGGAAATCTTTCGTTAATATAACTAACCCATGATATTGTATCCAGGTTAGTAAGAGTGACAAGTAATTATCATTATTCCCCGGACAATTCAATTGGACATATTGCAGCGTTGATACATTGCAAATAATCCTTGATTCGATAAGAAAGACAACACTAAAAACATGGCTTCTATAACCAACAATTAAGGGGGGATAGATTGATCGATAAATTTTATTACAAGACAGGAGGACATGGGACTTTACAAATTGATAACCATGTGTTTAAAGAAGTAGATGAGTTCAAATACCTGGGAACACCAATAAACAAGAGAAACGAAGAAGTAGAGGAGATAGAAGCTAGGATTAAAGCTGCATCCAGAGCATCATACTCAGTTAACAAACTACTCGCATCCAAATTGTGATCTAGGGGGACCAAAATACTAATTAATAAACTATAATTAGGCCAGTATTATAAGGTGCGTTCAAAAAGTAACGAGCCGGAGGCTGGAGTGCGCAAACCAGTGACTACATCAGCCAATCGTGGCATACAAGTGTACGGCGAATAGTGTATGTCCCTTGCAAGGGTCAAGGTGTGGCACAAGCGCTTCCGGGAAGGACGGGTGTCATTAGACGATGATGCCTGGTCTGGGGCACCCCCCCTCCCCTGCATTACCGATGACAACGTCCATCTGGTAGATGCACCCATTACCCAGAACCGCCGAGTGACAGTGAACCCCATAGCCGCCGTGGTCACTCCACGACAATGCAGGACCTCATACGGCCAACACAGTCGCGGCACTCCTGCAGAAATTCAAATTGGAGGTTCTCGGCCACCCTCCATACAGTCCAGACCTCTCTCCCTGTGATTACGCCATGTTTGGTCCCCTGAAAAGGGCTCTACGGGGCCAACGATTCACCTCGGACGCCGACATCCAGCTGTACGTGCGGAACTGGTTCACATCGCAGCCCAGGGAATTTTATGAGACAGCCATTCACCGGCTCGTGTCACAGTGGGACAAGTGCCTCAACAGCCAGGGCCAATACTTCTAACATACAGGTACTGGTTTCTGTAATTATGCCTCCGGCTCGTTACTTTTTGAACTATATGGTGCAGAAACATGGAGATTAAGCAAATGCACATAGAGAAAGATAAAGGTTTTTGAAAATAAATTCCTCAGAAATATTTTTGGACCAATTTGTGAAGCAGGTGAGTGGCGAAGAAGAAAGAATAAGGAACTAAAGGAGTTGTATAAAGAACCCCATGTTGTTGCGGAAGCTAAGACAAGAAGGCTGATGCCCTTCCCATCCACGTGTTTAGAAGAGAAGAAGGATCTAGACTGCAAGAAATGAGCGAGAAAAAGCCAGAACGTCGATGACATATAGACAGACCTAAAATGAGATTGAGAGACCAGGTAACCAAGGACATACAGATACTAGGAGCGTGAGGGGAAGATGCCAAGGACAGAACGAGGTGGAGGAGACTACTAGACGAGGCCAAGAATTGACTGCGGTTTGTGGAGCCAGGGGACTATGTATGTAAGAGTGCGACTCATCAAGATGATTGGCAATTACGAATATGGCTTTCTTAGTCTGTAATTCTGTGGAACAACATTGATAGCATCTGTGACAGACCTAAGTAATTGAACTCAATTTAAGTTGATGAAGCAAACGCCTGTCCAATGAAGACAAGGTACATATCATTACGACAAACGTAATACCGTTATAATGGGTCCTATCGTTATCATAGGAGTACCAAATACTACCCTTGAGAACATCTATAGTGTGTGCTAGTTGAAAATTTAGTGTGATTTTACTTTGAACTCGAAATATATTCTACGACCAAATCTACCCTCACCATGAAGTTACTTATTGGCGATTTATTCTCGCTCAGTAAGCCATTGCACTACCTAGCAAAAGTGTTTGGTATTATTACCAATGTACCAACAAGACGTGTCGATGAAGAGACACAAAACTACTGTGGAAAATCTTACACCATAGTTCTAATGTTGCTCTCAACTGTCTCATCTATTACGTGTTTTGTGAATCAATTTTCGTACTTCCATAAGTCTAAAAGTATTTCTAGCACCATAGTAATTGCATCAGAATATTTATTGAAAAACATAGCGCTTTTAACTATCCTAGGAATGAACTGTTCTGTTCATTTACATATATATCAAGATATTTTACAAAACATATCAAATGTGCTGAATTCATTCCCTTGTGATAACCACCAGTTCTTGAAACAGGCAAAGCATCTTATTTGGAAACTGATGATTCTTGCCAGCATTATAATGATGACACTCGTACTAAATCTAATAACAATGGTTTATTACGAACTTGGCATCGCCATTGCAATACAATTGTTTATTAGAACTGCCTTGTTTATTGATGATGTGATATTTGTGTATTCAGTGTTACTCGTCAAGGGTCTGTACCAACTTTTGAACAAGAGACTGGAATTATATCTGAGATGGGAAAACATTAACTCTCAAGGTGATACAAGTGCAGCTCTTAACCCGGGAGTCACCAGAAGATCGACATGCTTAGAAACGGTTGTTACTCGCAACGTTGTGTACTCTGAAGGAAGAAGGGTTACTTCTGAGGATGTTAGGAGCTCTGGGAGTGTGTATTTAGAGCTGTATGAAATTACTGAACTCATTAACACACATGTCGGCCTGAAATACCTTCTGAAAGTAACCTACATGTTTGCCTCTACTCTTGGAAATCTGTATATTATTTTTAGTCCTATTATCCACTCCCAAGGATTAGTATTCTATATTTGTGCGATAACCGATATTTCAATAACCTTACTTTCACTGTTTGTAGTGGTTCTGTGCTGTCATGTGACCACACAGGAGGCATCCCGCCCCAAGTTCCTAGGTGCGAAACTATCGATGGTGTTATTTTCTGAAGACGATGGTGAGATACAAAAACTGTGTCTGCATGCTCAACAGAACTCAGTGAATTTCTCAGCTGGAGGACTCTTCGCGCTCGATCCGTCATTACTTTTTACATTCTGTGGATCTGTCATCACCTACCTGCTTATTCTTCTAAACTGAATTCTTCATGTCATGGCCGGCTGTGAAGAGTTCTCTCAGGATCACCTCCTTTTGGAATTTTGTCCTCCCCACAAATGTCCGAGATGAGTGAATATTGCCCAGCGGCCATGGAAGCGGTTGTGGATGGACACTCAAGCTCACGCATTTAAGAACAAAGAATCCATATTAAGTTAGGATGCATCAGACTCATTTCGTAACACCAAAATTTCACATAACGCTAGCATAAAATTCCCAAACAGGATTACTGAGTTGGATCTCAATATAAGTACCAGGTTTCGATACTACATGAGTTCTCAAAAAGAATATTGGGTGTGTGCAATTACGATGCGCGACGATATTTCAGCGTGACAACGTAACCTCGGACTGATCGGTTTAAACTGTCGCTCTTGCAAAATTTCAGCTTCGTATAATTTTTTATTATTTTGCGAAACGGAAAATTCACAGGCGAAATGAAGAAAAGCCGAGTTGCACTTCCAGGGAACCTCCAAACACAACCACTCGTCTCTGAAATTATAACTCAACACGACTCGACAGTATGCTGCTGGATGTATTTGAGGTAATATTGTTAGGGCCTTAAGGGCACATAGCGCCTTTAAGAGAGATATCCATATGGCTACTACACTCCAGACATATATCTACAACTAGTTTACGAATAATACTACATCTATGCATCTATAATCATCCCTAAACACCCCCCTGCTATCTACGCCATTTATCCTACACTCTACACCATTTCACCCCGGAAACCATCCCTAAAGCTGTAAGCAACAACAGCAACACACTTCTTTCCACACCAAGTTGGCAGAGTTATCCACAGCTATTAGCCAAGCGCTTGCCTCACACATAAACAAATACACAGGAAATGTTTACCAGAACGGTAGTTTGCCAATCCAGCAACACTCAGCAGTTTGGAAACACATAAAAAGACATCCCGCTAGGAGAGGGATGTCTGTTTTCTCCAGAATCGCTGCCCGACTGCCAAGTGACGTCACCGTACCGCAGGTGAGTGTGTACTTCTCAGGATTTCCCTAATTGTCTGTCATCCTTCCACTTTACCACACCTTACTACATTGTACACAATACTTGTTCAAAGCTATCCCTTATTCCAGGGAAGCATTTACATTCATACAACAGCTCTTAGTAATACACTTTTATCATAGAAGCCCAATTGTTGTTATTGTGTCCTCGCCCTTCTTCACAGCCTGCTTCCCCACTCACACGCCAGGCGACCTTGTCCCCCCAGCGCGCAGTGTTCGTAACGCACTGTCAGCAACCAAGTCATTGCTCGCTCGCTCCTAACTTAGTTTGCAAGACAGTACCTTCACCCCTAGGGAGAAGCCCTTGCTTGTGATCCCTCATCCGCAGATCACTATCCTTTCGCCCACCACAACTTCCCGCACTCATTTGACGGTCACGCACACCCGTTAAAGTCCCCTGGTCACATACCACCCCCGACACCTATTCATCCCCAATTTCCACCCCCACAACAAGGGTAAAACAATATGTTCGCCCGCTAGCTAGGCTGTAACTGGGGTGATAAGCTATCCTCAAGCTAGCTTGTAAACTGTCGCCTCAGTATTTGAATGGAGATTGTCGGAAGAAACGAAAACGTAAAAACACGTATAGTGGGCGATGTATTGAAGATGGAGATAATGTTCTCGCGGACGTTTTTGTAGAACTTTTAATGCTGAACAATTCTTACACTCACAGTATATAGATATTTTTAACGGTTCCCCAGCGTAAGTTTAGTAATCGCATGGACGCCACGTGTTTTTTTTTTCAACCTTTTCACTGAAATCGTTATTGCTCGGCTTCCATTGACCATAATTAAATTACTTTCTACAGCAATCTTCCTCGAGATATCCTTTACAGAATTGTGAAAACCGCATCAAAATCCATTCACAGGTTCGCCCGTGACATCCAAAAAGGTCAATAGTGACGCTCAAGCGTAGCAACATAAGAGAGGGAGAGAGAACGTTGCAACAGAAGAGGGATAAAACGATATCGTCACCTTTCACTGTAATACTTTTTCACGAACGTCCCTGTATTCCAACAATTTATTAGACGTCGTCACGTCAAAACCATTACAGGTCAAGGAAATAGGAAACCCCAAAACCAGAATACTGGCACAGTACGAGCAGGTATCATAACACAGAATAATACATCAGCACAAACACCAAAATTCACAAAAGAAATAATTAATAGGTTGCCGAAAGTTACCTCGAGAAAATGATAGCTCTCATGTGCACAAATTTAAATTCAAGTGAAGATAGAAACTACAGTAGTATGGAGCCCCAGTCCATCTAAGAATACCCTAGATATGAGAAGATGAAATACGCCGACTTGGTGACGCATTGCTTATAGCCATGGGCCTAAAAGTGTTATATCAAGTGCGATAGATCTACTGTAATTAGTTGTGCGGTGTTGGGTGATTACCTTGGAATCAATTTGGTCTGGATGTGACCTGGTACATTTAATCACTGGAAATTCAGAAGATATAAAAGGCAGTCGAAAGAAGTTCTCATATTGGAAGTAAAATCAGACGATTGAAAAGCATAGTCGGAGATTACTTTCAGTTTCACTATGATATATATGCAAGTTGTTGAATAACATTTGGTTTGGAAGAGATTATTCAATTTTACATGATTATACCCATTCTGACTACTTCAATCTTAACCTAAAGATTTGTTGTCTGCATAACATCAACGTAAGTTTTCTAAGGTTTATAATTTTTCCCCTCTTCTTTGTGACATTCTAGAATTTGTTTCTCATTTCTATCTTAATCTTCTTTCTAGTTGACTGTTCCATCTTCAAGCTAGTATTATTGAATGAATATTAAAATATCCACGCTTTCAATACAATTTAATAAACAGTACTCACAGGTACATGTTTCGGAGGATTTTACACTTCCCCTTCATCAGCCTGCTTGACAAACCTTTTAAGAACATTCCTTGTTCCAAACACATTCAAATCACAAGAAGATAGAAACTTGATAATGAAAACTCAGATATTAATCTGCTCATTGTTAAGGAGACTATCTCGGCACTATTCACATGTTGACGTAAGATTGGATGAAAATTAATGTGCATAATTCATTTAAGATATTTTCCAAAGAATACTAAGATTGTCTATTTACATTGTTTTCAGTTTTTGCAATGTCATACGTGTGTTGATCAGAAATAATCTGAAATATTATGTTATTTTGTTCTGCCAATTTTGGATGAAATCCATTTGTTAGTATAGAAGTATGTCTGTCTGTCTGTCCTTCTGTCTGTCTGTTTGTCTGTGTGTGTGTGTGTGTCCCCTATCAAATCCTAAACGGCTGCAGCAATCGAAACCAAATTTGGTATGAGTAAAGATCTATACTGGGACATCTCAATGTCGTACTTGAAAATGATGACAGTGCCACCAACTGCTGAAAAATCATAATTGAAATTTGAGCTCCATTTTAGATATCCTGGAAGGTATACATGGGAACTATTCCAAAATTAGCACACATATAGATAATAATACTTCAGTTTAATTTCCAGGAGGCCATACATGACAGTGTTGCCAAAATGATTCTAAGCCTACTGATATGTCCAATTTTTTAATGCATATAACTCCTACACTATCAATTGGATTTCAACTAAATTTCGTGTGCACTATGTGTATAGAAGCAGATATGACTGAGCGTATTCTTAAGAGCCATCATGGCTGCCAACTGTTAATAAATACTCTCAATTTCTTTTATCCAAATACCAATATATCAGAAAGTATGGAAGCCAACAGCTTTAAACTTGGCAAACGTATAGTTCCTGACATTCTAGATTAATTTGGAGCAACTAATGTATGTCAGTGCAACCAACATGATTCTAAGCCTGCTGATAGAACCAATTTTTAAATACATGTAACTTCTATACTATCAATTGGATTTCAACCAAATTTCGTATGTGCTATGTGTGCCATAACAGTTATGACCATGCGTAATCTTAAGAGCAATCAGGGCTGCCAACGGTTAAAATATGCTGTTTATATTTTTACCCTAATATCAATATATCAGAAAGTATGTGAGCCAATAGCTCTAAACTTTGCGCAGGTATAGTACCTTACATTCTAGATTAATTTGGAGTAGCTAAAATACGTCAGTGCTGCCAACATGATTCTAAGCCTGCTGATAGGTCGATTTTAAAAATACATGTAACTTCTATACTAACAAGTGGATTTCATCCAAAATTGGCACAACAATAAATCATAATATTTCAGATTATTTCTGACCAACACATGCATTACATTGTTGCCAACATGATTTTATGCGCGCTGATAGATCCAATGTCTAACTGCATGTAACGTCCATGCTATCCATTGGACTTCAACCAAATTTTTTATTCTGTTCCTTAAGAGATGGAACTAAGAATATTGGCACCAGGGCTGCCAACTGTAGTGCTCTATTAGGCATCATTATGCCAGGTATACCTAGGTATTTCGAACTAATTAGAAATTTCGATATTACCAACTTTATTTCGTCTTTATTCTACTGTAGATAGGTGCATACAGATTAATCATTGGCATGGATCTTAAATTTTAAGAAAAGTAGGCTGTTTAGTTCGTAACGGAACTTATGGTTTACTACTGTCACCTCGCGAGATGCTGTTAAAATACTCGGGATTCTAATCAGTAATCTTCTTATACCAACCACTTGATCAAAAGTCGATCTGATTTACACTGTGTTTTGTTTTTTGATTTTTTAGCCTACATTTCACATTTTGCAAAAATGAGGAAAAAGTAGACTTATGAGATCGGGCAAATGTGTGTCTGTCTGTCTGTCCTCCTGTCTGTCTCTCTGTCTGTCTGTCTGTCTGGCTGTGTGTGTGTCCCCCCATCAACTCCTAAACGGCTGCAGTAATCGAAACAAAATTTGGTAGGAGTAAAGATATATACCTGAATATCTCAAGCCCATATTTGAAAATGATGTCAGTTCTACCAACTGCTGAAAAGTCGCAAATGAAGTATGAGCTCCATGTTGTATATCATGGAAGGTATGAATGGGAGCTATTTCAAAATTTGCACACGTATAGATAATATTATTGCAGTTTAATTTCCAGGAGGTCATACATGGCAGTGTTGCCAAAATTATTATTAGCCTGCTGATAGGTCCAAATTTTAAAGGCATATACCTTCTACACTATTAATTGGATTTCAACCAAATTTCGTATGTGCTATGTGTACATAAACAGATATACCTGAGCGTATTCTTGAAAGCCACCAGGGCTGTCAACTGTTAATAAATGCTCTCAATTCTTTTTATCCAAATACCCATATATCAGAAAGTATTCAAGCCGACAGCTTTAAACTATGCACATTTATAGTACCTGACATTCTATATTAATTTGGAGTAACTTATATACGTCAGTGCTACCAACATGATTCTAAGCCTGCTGAGAATTCCAACTTTAAATACATGTAACTTCTACACTATCATTTGGATTTCAACCAAATTTCGTGTGTGCTATGTGTACCATAAACCATATGACTATGCTGATTCTTAAGAGGATCCAGCGCTGCCAACAGTTAATAAATACTCTCTCTATTTTTGTTACCCTAATATCAATTTATCAGAAAGTATGCATGCTAATATAGCTCTAAACTTTGCACACGTATAGTATCTGGCATTCTAGATTAATTTGGAGTAACTAATATAGGCCTACGCCAGTGGTGCCAACATTATTCTAAACCTGCTGATAGGTCCAATTTTAAAATGCATGTAACTTCTATACTAACTAATGGATTTCATTCAAAATTGACACAACAATAGATCATGTTATTTCAGATTATTTCTGACCAATACATGTATGTCATAGTTGCCAACATGATTTTACGCGCGCTGTTAGATGCAATGTTTAACTGCATATAACGTCCATGCCATCCATTGGACTTCAACCAAATTTTGAATTGTGTAGCTTAAGAGATGGAACTAAGAATATATTCAGTCACCAGGGCTGCCAACTGTAGTTCTCTATTAGGCTACATTATGCCAGTTATGCAGTATTTCGAACTAATTAGAGATTTCGATATTACAAACTTAAATTCGTCATTATTCTACATAGATCCATATAGATTAATCATTGGTATGAATCTTAAATTTTAAGAAAAGTAGGCTCTTTAGTTCGCCACGGAACTTTTTTTTTTTTGCAATAGCACGATTACTGAAATCATGTTGATGAATGCTACAGCCAAACCCATGACCCAACGCCAAGAAGTTCCAAGTCAGAGCCGTCTCCAGAAAGCCGATGCAGATATCACAAGAGGAATGAAAGGGGAGATCAGATAGAATGAAATGTATTAGGAAAAAAGGAGAGCACAAACATCTAAGAAGTGATAGATCTGACCTACCCCAAAGTGGGTGATTCGAAAAGAAGAATTAGACATTTATTTTCCAAGAACAAATCCTTAATGCATCATATTACAGTAAGTACAGTAGTTATATCAAAACACAGGATACATTAATTGAGTGTTAATGATCATATAGAAACACATATACATACCGTACTATACAATTACACAACATACGAGTACTGCCAAAATAATGATTCCATTTGTATACTCCACTAGCATTTGCTTTAAGCTCTCCCAGCATATAAATGGCTTTTTCTTTTGTAGGTGAAGAATCTTCAGAGAGATAGGGAGGCAGGTCTCTTTCATCTATACCAATATCATTCATTACAGACACAAGTATCTCTTGATTATACTTATTTCTTGCTATACTTTGCTTTGTCTGCAATTGCTTCAACTAACATCTTAAGAGTGCCGTAGTTAAGAACTCGAATAACACAGCGTTGGCGAATTACATCCACTGAAAATGAAACCACATATTTCAATCTATCTATGGCAGTTTGTTCAGATAGTTCGATTCACGATTTACTCGTATAATTTATACTGTTTCGACTAGAAAAATATACTGCGAAAATAATGTCGACTGGTCCCGACATCCGAATATAGAATGTGTGAATAGAATAAATAATGTTGTCTGGTCCCGAATTCGGACTATGAATGGTACTGACTTTTGACTATGAACGAATAATAATTTGAAGAGAATGATGTCGTACGGTCCCAACTACGGACTATAGAATGTGTGAAGAGAATAATGTTGTACGGTCCCGACCTCGGACTTCAGATTGAGTAATCATTTGTATTTCACTTCCCAGCAAGACTCTACACTGCTGCTCGATTCACGTGACCTGGAGGGGTGAGGATCGACACTTTCCCTTCTTCTTCAGTCTAGCTCGGTGTACTCGACAAATTCATATATTAAAAATAATTTTGGATTTCTGGCATTCGTAAAAATAACCAACTATCAATTGACATCTTCTGTTGTTTTTGCAAGATTTAAAAACAAGATGTTCAGTAAAGGACATATAGCCTTCTTTCTCCTAAATGCATGGGTATTGTTATAACTCTTTGTCCTTTGCAAGGAGTATAATTAAATGTTGATTGTAGTAGCTTGTTGAAATACAACGTGCTATACGGATATTAAACATGAATATGAGGTGCCCTTTGCTGGTGCTACCTCTGTAAAAAATGTCATTCAATTCGGTTTCACTGTGTTTGAATTGATATGTGGAATCCATTTGCACACATACATGGCCGCTATCTGCAAACTATTGGGCTGATGACCTTGTAGTTCAGTCAAAAGATGCTTCCCACAGAAAAGCATGTTGTTGCAAAATTTGGTAGAGATCAAATGATTAGGTTGGTCGTACTTTGGTTTAAGCGTTTAATATTTGGGTGGCCACCATTACGTTCCCGTCAAGATGGAGACGATATAAAATATGACACTGAGGTGCCCTTCGCTAGTGCTACCTCTGTACCAAATTTCGTTGAATTCGGTTTTACCGTGTTTGAATTGATAGGCGGCACCGATTTGCACACATTAGTAGGGGGGAGCGAGGGGTTCTGCTTCACCCATTTTATTTGTACCCGACTGTACATGTTAAATCATTAATATCTGGTGAACCCAAGGTCGAATGTTGACAAATGAGGTGTCGTTGGTCTCTGGCTGACGTCCACTTTCGTATGGACCACGTTTTATATTTTTCAAAAAAAAAATGAATTTTTTTGTTTTGGAAAGTAGGCGATAGTTTGAAAACCAAAGATGATAAAACGTTGTGCCATAGTTCTAACGAATGGTCTTTATGTACTTTATATTTTATAATAAAACTTTTTTTATTTTTGATGTTTTTTGAAAAAAGTTCAATTTTGAAATTTTAATACTTTCGAAACTAAAGAGTATACAAAAAATTTGTTTCACACAAATGAATGTCCCTGACCCCTCTACCCGCAAAATAAATTTCAAGCCTATATGACTAAAACTGTGCAGTAGTGGGATAAGGCCGGTTCTACCCATAATCGCGCGTGTGCTTGAATACGTATGGCTATCTTGGAAAAAGTTGGTGGTGGGGGAGGACTAGGGTTGAGTGAGGGGTCGTTTAGATGGTATTTTTTCCGCTCTATTTGATGGTGAGGTTATTTTTTACAATGGGTGGAATTTGGAAACGCAATTTGAGGTAAACGTGCGTTTTTGACATTTTGGTGATATTTAATGAGCTTGTAAGGCTAGAACGATGTGTTGTTTAGGAACAGGGTGACGTCCTCTTGGCTAAGAATGTGTGTTGATTTTTTTTTAATTTTGAAAATTCTTGTGTTTTTTTTTTTGGATGGTGGAATTTTAATAAATGAGGTGTCGTTGGACTCGAGCTGACGTCCTCTTTCCTATAGACCACTCGTTATATTTTTCAAAATTTTCTTTTGAAAAATTTTGTTTTCGAAACTAGGCGATAGTTTGAAAACCAAACATGATAGAATGTTATGCCATAGTTGAAACGAATGGTCCCTATGTCCTTTATTTTTTTATAATAAATCTTTTTATATTTTGAGATTTTTTGAAAACACTTAAATTTTGAATGTTTACTATTTTGGAAACCAACACGTTGACAAATAAGTTTGTTTGACATAAATGAAAAGTCCCTATCTCTTTGACCATGAAAATAAATGTCAAGTCTCTAGGACAAAAAAGCTAGACATTTTTTTAAAAATAAAAGTGTGTTTGTAGCCAGAGAGCCAGTAGCGCTTGACGTGTGTTACAACGAGGCTATGATTGGCCATGGTGAATATGGGAAATGACTATTTAGACGGGGGCGATGTATGGCAAAACGAGGGGTCGCTTTTCGATTTTTTTTTCTTTTCTGATGACAGATGAATGAAGACGATTATTTTCGAAAATCTCTTATGATGATCTTTAAAATAGGTTAGTAAAAACTTGACCAGTAACCAAGTAAAATTCATAATGCTATGAGAGGAATGAGACTAGCAGCCAGAATGGAAAAAACAGAATATCTGCTCGAGAGGCCTGCTAGAAGCTTGGCTGGCTGGGTGACAGGATGTGACATGTTATCGCGTTTCAGGAATGTGACCAGATCAGACAACAGGCCAATGGAAAATTACCGTGACGTAGAGGTCACTTGGAAGTCGAACAATATCGCAATGACGTCAGAGAAATAATGCAGTAAGCGAGAATAACTCCTCCCCCTACCATTGCCATTGCCAATTGCAGGGCCAGAGCGATGTTAACATATGTGGTAAGAGGAACACAGGGCGAGGGGCTGGGCGAGGAGAGGAGGGCAGGGGGGGTATTAGAGTGTTGATCATGTTATGACACACAGTCAGTCATTACTGTTTTAAGCTTTGTAGTGCAAACATAGGCTGTGTCTTATGTGTATAAAATTAATTTCATTCGTGTGCTCAACCCCAGTTGGTTACTATATTGGACACATTATATATTTGAGGTAAGTGTTGGAATAACACTGTTTATTTTATTTTATGCTAATCAATGATTAAATGATTATTGGTTTAACATTTGATTGGTGTATTGTTATTTTTGTTTTGTTTAGATAATTGGCATACCTGGTGTTGGGAGACAGAAACCCCATTCGACTCGAACCTAGGGAAAGGCAAACGCAGGGCTTTTTACAAAGCAAGGTAAGATTGTTTGTTATACATAAAAAAACTGTTTTTCATTTTATTTATTTATTTATTTATTTATTTATTTTTGTTTATGAAAGGTGCTATTTGAAATAGATATACTCATGGCGATTTATTTATTTATTTATTTTATTTATTTCTTTTAGTGTGTGTTGAAAAAGGCTTGTCCACTACAGCTACTGCTGAAAACCCGCAACGTTTGTATTTGGGGCTATTGCTTACCAGGCAGTCTACGGCTGAAAACTCTGGTGAGATTGTTTCTTTTATAAACATCATGTCTTTTACCACTGCTACAGATACATTAACTTGTGAGCCGCTCGAGTCCTGTTTCAAGTCACATGTGTGCTCTGGCCGCATAGTGAATGTTAGAGAGAGTTTGAACCCAAAATACTTTGTCGAATCTTGTTTTGAAATTTTTAAAGAACAAATTTGTACAGCGCAAAGGTTGCATACGGCTTTAAAGGTCTATACACAACTCGTGTGCGATTTCATATATAAAAACAAGGACGGTGAGCATAAAAAAAAACATTTTATATTGGCAGTAAAATGCAAGAGCTTTTGATAGCCGATAATCTGAACGAGTGGTATCAAACCCATGTGGTGATTGCCTTGCTATAAAAATTTGATAAACTGCAACAAGGACCAAGTGGTTTAGCGTTAGACAAAATCCATTACCTACAAATCAACATTTGTCTTTTCAACCCGTTGAATGCTGGGTCTAGCTTTATTGACATACCACCAGCAATAGCGTCGAAAAAGGCGGTGTGGAATATTGAGAACCAGGACAATGATTGCTTTCTGTGGACTGTCTCTGACTATTTGCAGCCAGCTCAAGATCGTTATGTTAACAGACCAGCAAAGTACAAGGCAAAGTTTGATGAATTAAAACAAACATTAAATTTAACTCGAGTGTCGTTCCCTATGGACTTAACCGAGATCCATAGGTTTGAACAAGATAACCAGGACTTTTCGTTCATGGTGTATGACCTTGATGGTGATGAGATTGTGGCCATAACAGAACCGAAATGACACCACATTCATCTTTTATATTTATCTGTGGGAGAGGTGAATCACTATTGCCTCATTAAAAGCGTGAGTAGATTGCTAAGCAGTCAAATGTCTAAGAGAAAGTGTGCAAAATATATATGTGATCGTTGTCTGCGTTACTTTTGGACGCCTACCTCTTTGGATCGTCATAGGTTAGATTGTGTTTCTCAGGAAGCGGTGAGACTGATATTGCCACAAGGGGACAAGGCTGTGTTAAAGTTTAAGGACATTCATAAGCGTGACACTGTTCCCTATGTAGTATACGCAGATTTCGAAGCTCTCACCACACCCATGGCGGGATGCGAACCAGATCCCACCATCAGCTCAACCACACCCATTCAAAAACATGAAACTTTTGCCATAGGATTTAATGTGGTGTGTGCCTATGAACCCACACAATCCGTTTACAAATACCGTGAGGGGCCAGATTGTGCCAGATGGTTTTTGGATGAACTTGTTAAGTTGGCCGACCATGTACAGGAATTACTGGCCCACCCAGTACTCATGAGCCTAACGCCACAACAGCAGCAGCAGCAGTATGAGCATGCCACGACATGCCATATTTGCGAAAAGCCACTGATCAGTGCTGAAGACACCGTTCGTGATCACTCGCACTTTACGGGGGAGTTTCGTGGAATTGCGCATAGTAAATGCAACTTGAACTTTCCAGCTCCTCGTTTCATTAGCGTCTTTTTCCACAATCTTGCAAATTATGACATTCAGTTTTTGATTCGTGAATTGGGTCATGTCAACAAGGGCTCGTTTACCATTATCCCCAAAACCATGAGCGTTTTACAGCCCTGACATGGCAGTTGAGCAACTTTAGCATTCGATTTTTGGTTTCCTTTAAGTTTATGGCATCCTCGCTAGACAGACTTGTAAATGGCTTGAATGAGGAGGAATTAAAAAATACTAGAATGCATTTTAATGATCCTAAGCAATTTCAATTGTGCATTCGGAAAGGTATATTCCCGTATGAATTCTGAAACAGCTGGGGCGTGTTAAAGCAAACAAAACTCCCATCACAAGAGACATTTTACTCGAAACCAACACGTAGTACCGTTTCCGATGAAGGCTATGCACATGCATGTCAAGTTTGGCGAGTGTTTGACATGAAGACGCTAAATGAATATGCTATGCATTACCTAAAACTGGATGTATTGCTGCTCACCGATGTGTTTGAAAAATTTCGTGAGTTGTGTCAACACATTTATGGTCTTGACCCGGCTCACTATTATACGAGTCCTGGGCTCTCGTTCGATGCCGCTTTGAAATACACTCAAGTGGAATTGGATTTACTCACTGATGTAGACATGATTCTATTTTTTGAAAAGGGCATTCGTGGCGGCTTTGTGTCGCTTAACCAACGCCATGCCGAAGCAAACAATGTCTACATGCCTGATCATTCACCAGACAAACCAGAATCATACTTAATGTACTATGACGTGAATAATTTGTATGGTTACGCCATGAGTCAGCCTTTGCCCTATGGCAAGTTTGTTTGGCTGACAACAAACAAGTGTCAGAATTTGATGTAAACATGGCTAGCCAAGAAACAGGCCGTGGATATGTCTTAGAAGTGGATATTGAATATCCCTCATCCTTGTATGATCAACATGCCGATTTCCCATTCTGCCTTGAGTAAATGGTCTCCCCCGACTGTCAAGTGAAAATTGAAAAACTTATGGGCACACTTTACAACAAAAATCGGTATGTCCTACATATCCAAATGTTGGTGCAATGCCTCGCCCAAGGCTTAGTGTTGAAGAAAATCCATAGAGGTATTTCTTTTGCTCAAAAACCATGGCTCAAGCCATACATGAGACTCAACACCGAGCACCGACAAATGGCAACACAGCAGTTTGAAATTAATTTTTTCAAATTATTGAACAGCTGCATCTATGGCAATTTAATGGAGAATGTCCGCAAATATCGTGACATTAAATTGGTGAATGTCTGGGAAGGACGTTACGGTGCCCGGCGGTACATTGCCAAGCCAAATTTCAAATCGATCAACATTATCGAAGAGCATTTTGCCACTATTGAATTGAGTAGGACCAGTGTGACCATGGATAAGCCCATTTACTTGGGCCAAGTCATTTTAGACTTTTCTAAATCGGTCATTTATCGATTCCACTATGAGTTTGCCAAACGCCATTTTGAGGAGTATCTCTTTTGTATATGGATACGGACTCATTCATTTACCACATTCGCCACTGCAACCCCTATGACATCATGAGGCAGCATAGTGACTGGTTCGACACCTCTTCGTATAGTGCTGACAACATGTTTCAGCTGCCCATAAAAAACAAGAAGGAAATGGGTGTTTTAAAAGATGAATGCGGTGATTCCATTATGACGGAATTCGTAGGTTTGGCTTCCATAGTGACTGGTTCGACACCTCTTCGTATAGTGCTGACAACATGTTTCAGCTGCCCATAAAAACAAGAAGGAAATGGGTGTTTTAAAAGATGAATGCGGTGATTCCATTATGACGGAATTCGTAGGTTTGGCTTCGAAAATGTATGCTTATCACACACTAGACTGTAAGGAAGCCAAAAGAGCAAAATGTGTAGGTAGGGCAGTGGTAAAATCGCTACGTGTAGACGATTACTTAGCGGTTTTACGCACAGGCAAAGCTATGTCACATACACAGTGCAGGATACAATCCAGAAACCATCATTTGTATCTTGTAGAACAGAGAAAACGCACCCCCGCCTCCATGGATAACAAACGTGTGTGGGCTAATAAATTGCTCACGAGCCTGCCCTGGGGTTATGACCGCAAGGTGGAGGAGGTGTGATTTTTCTGTTTGTTCGTTTAGGGGCATGGCTTTTCGTAACTCGTTGATTTAGTATTTTGTATTTTGTAAATATTGGTTTTTGTCATTGTAAATAGTATTTTTTGCAAATAGTGGCAATCCACTTGAACCTTTTGTTCTTTAAAAAAGTTCTATGCAACCTTATTTTTATTTTAATGTTAAATTTAACCGAGTTGGGAATTGGAAATTGGTATATAGTGTGATTCTTTTAAAGCTGTACAAAGTTGTAGTGTTTGTAAATATGGAATGAGTAATAGTATTTTTTGAGTAACTTTAATGACTAGTAGTTACATTGTTTTTTTGCAATGTAAATCGTGAATGGAAAACCAAAAAGAAGTTCTTTTGGGATGAGTGTGCATGTGGAGAATGTGCTTTTGGGAATAAATAAAGTGGTTGTGTTTGATCCCAAAAATACAGGTAGGGTTGTGTGAGTAGAGAGAGAGCTGGTGTGTATGTATGACCAGAGCAAACACGGCGAGGTAGGGTGAGTGGGGCAGAGGGAAATTTTCACGTATATACTCATTTTGTTTTGTCGATAGTTTTTTTTTCTTTGAAATGTAGCGGTGAATAGACATTATTTTTGTAAAAAGAGTCTTACCTGCAGTGGTCGTAGACCTCAATGTTTCTCAAAACACACATAAACACATTGCAGCATTATCATGGTCAAGCACTCGCATCAACATCATTGACAAATCTCAACTTTCGACATACACCAAATGGAAAAATGTGAAAACAGCAAAATGGGAAATCCATGTTTCAATAACACCAAAATTCAATAAAACGTAAAAACGTCATTTTAAAAACTGGAAATGGCCATGTGTGAAATATAAAAATTCAAAAACATAAAACAGACATTTAAAAAAAGTGTCATCAACAAAATGGAAAATCCATATCATCAAAAACGTAAAACTTGAAACAGACATTTTTTAAAAACTGTAAATTGCAAATTGGCAAATGACAATGTGTGAAAATGTGAAAATGAAAAATCAGCCCATCAACATAATGATTTTTTAAAATTAAAATGAAACATTGTGTTCTGGTAAACCTTTGTTTTTTATTTCATAACCATAGGGATTGACAAAAGACAAAAGAAAATACAAACACATCCCAATTCCTCACTCCTCAATTCTTAATGTTCATGTCCATGCATCATCAACTTTCCTTTCATAGCACTCATCACAATCAGGGCTGCCATCCTTTCACCCATTGAGGCATCACAGGATTTGAAACGTTGTTTAGCTTTTTTCAATAACAATTTATCTGCCACATGTCTTAAACCAGGATGACTATGGCGATACGATAGGTCAAGTTCTTTGCATGCTTGATCCAAAAGATTAATGGGTACATCACCACGCTGCAAACATTTTTCAAGATGAGTTCCAGGGCCACAAAAACGATAACCTGGAAGATGGATTTCGAAAGGTAAGTATTGAATCACTTTGTCAATGACGCCACTGCCAGTACAGGTCTGGCATATCCTTTTCCATTGATGGTGAAAAGGTTTGGTCTTCCTCTTACTCTGTGGACGATGTTTGTGTTTGTTGTTGTTGCATTTTCTCGCCATGACACCCGTGGAATGATTCAACAGAGTCTTTACACGGACTTTTATGACCGTGATACAGTTTCACTAGCTGACAAGTCACGCACTGACGCATAGACGGTATTTTTGCCATGGCCACTTGCTTATGGTGATCGCAATCCGTACAAGGTTGCAATTCACTCAACACAGGGTCTTGAGTCCATGATTTTGGTACATGTTGCCAGATTTCTTTCACCGCGTTGGCGGCCACATAATAAATGAACGACTTGGGCAACGCTAAGAGTTCCTCTTTGGTAAAACTGTCTAGTTTCTTTTTGCATACAAAGAACTTCCCGATTGCTTTATCGGTAGCATTGCCTTTCTCCATGGTATCACGTGTTGTGGATGTTTATACGCCGCTTGTAGAAATCTCACTGGCGTCATTCACAGGTAAATCTTGAGTTATAATTTTGTTCAAAAACTCCCAGCAGGCATGGGTGGTTAACCAATGAATGAGATGCCACGCATGCGCTAGGGCTGTATGGGTAATGATGCCACAGGAACAAGTATCGCGTTCGCAGGGGGGGGGGGGCAGCCCAACTCCATGAGGTCGATACATTGACAGTAAGACGCCAAGAATGGTTGCAACCATTCACGTTTTTCATTACCTTTCACATATACTACATTGGCCGAGGACAAGTGTGCTTTCATGACCACGTCCAAATATTTATAGGAAATGGTTCCTTGATTCCAGTCTAGTTGCTTATGATTTTCAATCCACTGGGTTTGTTTGCGGTCTTTTTCACACAACAAATCAAAAGCATGGGGCTGTTTAAATAGCAAATGCGTAGCTTGCGATATCCAAAACGTGGTACAATCGATAATGGCCACTTGTTTAAATATAAATTTGTTGTCTCCAATTTAAACCCTTGGCAATCCACAATGAGTGTGCACAACATGTTGCCGCTTGCCTGGACGAAGTTCAACTGACGACTGACTGACAATCAATGACTAAGGTGTGGTCATGACATGGACTTACCAGCCATGCTAGTTTGAAAAAAATAAGGTTAGGGTAGGCCAGGAAGATATAAAAAAAATAAGAATTTTAGAATTACATCATTTTATTATCATAACACGTCTTACAGGCTTTTGTCATTTTGGGATAAGGACGATACCAACTCATACAACAATATAGTCTTTTGTGTTTGTAACGTCCATAACACCGATGATGTCCCAATGTCTATAAACTAGGCGTTTTCGATGGTGAGCTGCTTACTGAAGCACCATGGACACCATACGTTCCACACGTATCGTAACTTGTTTTTAGCCTACTTTTCACATTTTGCAAAAATGAGGAGAAAGTAGACTTATGAGATCGATCCGGGAAAATGTGTGTCTGTCTGTCTGTCTGTCTGGCTGGCTGGCTGTGTGTGTGTCCGTCCCCCCCCCCCCTATCAAATCCTAAACGGCTGCAGAAATCAAAACCAAATTTAGTATGAGTAAAGATGTGCACCGGAATATCTCACGTCCATATTTGAAAATGATGTCAGTGCTACCAACTGCTGAAAAAACGCACTAGAAATTTGAGCTCCATGTTGGATATCTCGCAAGGTATGCATGGGAACTATTCCAAAATTGGTACACATGCAGATAATACTATTTCAGTTTAATTTCCAGGAGGCCAATAATGACAGTGTTGCCAAAATAATTTTAAGCCATCTGATAGGTCCAATGTTTAAATGCATATAACATCTACACTATCAATTGGATTTCAACCAAATTTTGTATGTAATATCTGTACATAAACAGATATGATTGAGCGTATTCTTAAGAGCCACCTGGGCTGCCAACTGTTAATAATTGCTCTCTCTATTTTTTATCCAAATACCTATATATCAGAAAGTATGCAAGCCAACAGCTTTAAACTATGCACACGTATATTCTGACATTTTAGATTAATTTGGAGTAACTTATGTACGTCAGTTCTACCAACATGATTATAAGCCTGCTGATAGTACCAATTTTTAAATACATCTAACTTCTATACTATCAGTTGGATTTCAACCAAATTTCGTATGTGCTATGTGTACCATAACAGATATGACTGTAAGTATTGTTAAGAGCAATCAGGGCTGCCAACTGTTAATAAATGCTGTCTATATTTTTTACCCTAATATCAATATATCAGAAAGTATGCAAGCCAACAGCTCTATACTTTGCTCACGTATAGCACCTGACATTGTAGATTAATTTGGAGTAATTAATACAAGGCAGTGCTGCCAACATGATTATATGCCTGCTGATATGTCCAATTTTAAAATACATGTAACTTCTATACTAACAAATGGATTTCATCCAAAATTGGCACAACAAGATATCAAAATATTTCAGATTATTTCTGACCAGCACACGCATGGTATTGTTGGCAACATGCTTTTACGCGTGCTGATAGATCCAGTGTCTATCTGCATGTTACGTCCATTGGACTTTAACCTAATTTTTTATTCTGTACCTTAAGAGATGGAACTAAGAATACATTCAGTCACCAGGGCTGCCAACTGCAATGCTCTATTAGGCTACATTATACCAGGTATATTTTGAACTAATTTGATATTTCGATATTACCAACTTAATGTTGTCATTATTCTAGATAGGTTCATATACTGTAGAATAATCATTGGCTTGAAAAGTAGGCTGTATAGTTCTTCACGGAACTTCTTGTTTCAATACTCAGGGACACTAGTGAGGGATAACATGAATGGCAGGGTATATTTCCCCTCTCCATTCTGCATAGGTAGGGGCAGGCAGGTGACCCGCGCTGATGTTCCTGCATGGGTTCATCGCCCTCCTGCCATTGGTCTATGATGATGGGACAAAAGGCACATTTCACTTCATCCCTTGTTTTTAAATAGTAGAATCCAGCGGCCGCCAAGGCTTGAGGGTTTATGAAAGGCACTGGCCATGTTGCAAACGTCTTGAAACGTTGTTGCTCAGAGTTTAAATTCATGGATGTGACTTCTCTTGATGCTTTAAAGCAAAACATGACTGAGAGCCTTGGCGTGGTTTGACCTGTTATTAATACACTCGTCACTTGGTTGGACAGTGGATAATAGTTGACTTGTTTGTGATGAATAATCAAACAGTAGGCTGTCGTATTGGCTGGTACATTGTCATGCGTTTCAAAATCTAGTCGAATGTCAATATTGGCTGGCTTGACAGACTTTTCCAGGTAAGAACAGTCAAAAACAATCAGTGGCGCCCTTGCCTTAAACGCTTGGGTTAGCAGCATGGGGCCGTTCTCTTTTTGATAAAACGACCATCGAAATTTAGAAAACAAGTCGTACAGGGGGCCAAACTTATTTTTTGAAAAATCCAAATCCAGTCCTTCATAGGGAAACACAGCTCCGTTGAGGAAGAGACGTGCATTTCTCAATTGCAGGTGATCAAATTGCGTGGCATCTTTGGTATGTTGATACTTGCGATTCGTTTGAAAACCCATGATCATGTAGAGAGGTCTCTCTGTATAGCGAGCTGTTTTTACAGACCAACTGTGTGTGTTGGTGGTGGGCAATAGCGGGTACTCATGGAGTGCCCAGCTTCTAAATTTCATGGGTAGAGGCATATCTCTCTTTACCATTTTGAGTATGTCCAGTTTTTTGCTATCGTGAAGGGTCACATGGGGCACTTTCCATAGCAAGCGTTGTAGTTGAATTTTTGAATCTATGGGGGCATTGTCAGCTCCCTTGAGTGCATTATTATCACTCCTGTCTCTCACCAGATAAAGCACTTGCCTTGCGTTGACCACAATGCGCTGGTGGTCTTCGGCAAAGCCTAAAATCAGTTTAAGAGGTAAATATCCATTAAAGGTGCCATCGGTGTGTACCATCCAGTCATTGGTCGGGTCAGGGCACCAACCTGCGATGCAAATTGTTTTACCATCTTCCTCACTGTAGGAGGGATATAGTTTCATGAAACTGGAAATCCCACATTTCGAGTGCTATCCACCACGATATCGTTAATGTCATACCGCACCTCAGAAAAGAGGAAGAGCAAACCATGTTTGGCCAACTTGGGTGTGGTGGGTGTAGAGCCATCGGCTTTGGGGAGCCGACCTTCGATCAGAATGACACTTTCATGCGGTAGGTTGTTGATAACAAATTGAATTTCATCATTGTTATTGAGTCCAGGTGTTTGAGCTTGATAGGAATGGAGATCAATTCTTACCACACTTGGTAGCTCCTCGATGTGGTTTGCTACCGTTAGCATAGAATTCATCATGGGGGTTGACGTGGTAACCCAAATGATGTAAAATCTGCGTGTCCTGAGATGTTAACATGTATTCACGTGGCAAACAACTAACACCATTTCTAGACGGTGTTGTTGCTTTATATACAAACGTCATAGTGGCTTTAACACCAACTTGTAAGGCACTGGTGTGGTAGAATCTAGATCAATGAGTTGTTGCTCTCTATTGATCAGTCTTAATGTTATATTACTAATACTATCAACAGCCACAGAATGAAAAAGCACCACTGGAGGGTTTTCACGAATAATATAGCCATTGGGCGATGTCACTATAAAGTCATAAAGCGAATGCGATGGTTCTTGATTGGTGTACACTTGGCTAATAATATTACACGTTACCGACACATGATGGTCCTCAATGAATTTTACTTCATGATCCGATTCATGTTTCTTGTTGGGCTCCAACACGCGTGGTTTAAATCCTAGTAATGGACCAATGGAATCGGGACGTGTTTTAAAGTCAATTTTGAATGTGGAGAAAATACTGCAGCGATGAGTGTTGGTATTTCCTACAAGTTCAAACTTGCGCGTACCATCGATAAATGACTTGAAACCATATTCATTGATCAACACCACATAAATGTGTTCATAAATGTCATGGATCGTGTATCCACCGGAGTTCAGGGTGAGCACAGAATCATCATAGTAAAACTTGTTGTTCACATTTTCACATATGTTGTATATTCGATTGTACGTTTCAAGAGAAACAAGTCCCAAACCATAGGGTTTTTCACTCAATTCGATAGGCGGGTAAAAGTCTAGGCTGACTTCAGGTTCACGTCCATGCAGTGTAAACGTTTTACTTTCTGCCGACATACTGTTGGTGTTTTTTTCTTTTGCTGCGTCTTATATAAAAAAATTAAACACAAACGTTCACACTGTTGGCTGTTAAACGTTTGCTCACGTTTCACATTAGAATATATCTTGATCCTGTTTCCAAAATAGGTCACTAGTTCCATGGGCGGAGGCCAATTCCCAAAACTGTCAAAGTACTATACGGTGGATCCCTCTTTGACATAAGCTACATAATGCCTTCCTGGTCCTCGGTGATCATCCAAATTGACAACAGCACATTCCTGTTTCCAGGGTCGTGGGGGCAATTGGATTCGCATAAACACACCTCGAAAATGAGAAAGCTTTAGTGGTTTAGCATAGCTTTCCACATGTTGATGCGTCAGGGCATGTCTTGCTATGGCTGAGGTTTTTTTTATTTTTATAATTCGAAATTGTGAAATCCCAAATCCTTGTTGATAAATGGCTGGCTTTAAATTGGCATTTCTAGCCCACATAGAAATCGCTTCCATCGTTTCATTATGTCGCTGACTTTCTTTTAGTTGTTGCTTGCCCTGCTGCGTGGCTTTAATGGTTTTCGCCACTGGACTGGCACCGCCCAAAAGTGAACCCAGAGCAGCCAGAGCAGCAAATAAAGCAGGTAAAAGTCCAGCTCGCTTGGGGACGGGAATCACTCGCCCTTGGTTTGAACCCTGTCGCTGACGTTTTGGAATAACACGTCTCGGTGCTGCTCGAAGGGCTTCCCTTATGGTCAACACATTTTTTTCTTTTTTTTCTTTCTTAAGGGTTTGTCCATGAATGTCTTAAGCCCAGGCGTTGCCAAAGACAAAGTCCTTTTTTTAGTCTTTCTCACCACATACCTTTGTTTCACCATGATGATAATGACCAACAACCTTTCACAAGAAAGTTTAAATCACAACTAACGCCAGATTGTTATTTCATGGCTGTATATTCCAATTCCACATAAAGTGGGAAATCGTTTATGTTTTTTCCCGCTTGCTTTTCATCCCATGTCAACATGAGATGAAAGGATAATTCGTCTCCTGTATTGACCATTTCATGGTTATGGACCAACATCCTATGATCGTTTATCTGTATTTGTAAATGGTTCTCATCAGGTATGGCGTATTTGATGTGAATGGTTCCATCATAGTGTAATCGATAGTGGCTTAAACCCGAAGCAAGCACATAGGTCAATTGCTGATCATGGACTAGCGGTAAATGGTTTCTGTCATTCACTGGTTTTTCATTTGTCAGATACACTAAAAATACAGATGGGATAAATTTGTAAAGCCTTTTCATTTCATAGGTCATGTAACGCTTAGTACAAACATCGTCTTCCTCTTGTGGGTCTTCTACGTGAATAATCCGATGGTGATTAACGCTATAGCCATTCACCGTAAGCTGAGGCACTTTGTCATAAAACTCATACACTTTGTTATCCACATACTTTTTTGTAGTAACGTCTGTAGACACTTGAGGATGTTTTACATGGGTTAACCGCTTTCCCTTAAAGTCATAATCATCCTGTTTAGTGCGTGGCACTACTGACCTATCCACATAGTGTTTATTAGCAGGATCTGTTTCTTGTTTAGGATCATGTATGGGGACAGACCTAGCTTTGGCCATCAACGCACGTCCAAAGACATCCATCGCCAACCTGTATTATGAGTCTACTGTTTCTATGACAAGGGTCGGTGTCCTGTATATAGACAGCCTGCTAGCCCGTCTAAGCCTTTGTTGATATGAAGATTATTAAGCAGCAAGAGTCATTCCCCGTGGGGGACATGGTTTCCCATCTCTGTCCCACATCACGTGAACAACGCCATGGTTCACTGTTTCCATCTTCCATTCGTTGTATCATTGTGGGACCTTCCGGCTGTGGAAAGACCAATCTTTTGCTAACGCTCATCACAGCGCCCAATGGTCTGCGTTTTAAAAATATTTATATTTTTGCAAAATCTCTCTACCAACCCCTCTACGTGTTTCTGGATCAAGTCATGTCTGGATTACAAAAAGAGAATATGGGTTATTTTGCATTTTCCATGCAAGAAAATGTTATTTCACCGGATGAGGTAAAGCCCGATTCACTCATGATTTTCGATGATGTATCCACTGAACGTCAAGGCATTATTCAAAGGTATTTCAGCATGGGTCGACACAAACATATCTTGGATAAACGTATTCTAAAGTGTCCAAACAGTTGATTCGGGACAATGCCAATGTCATTGTTTTATTTCGCCAGGACGAGAGGAACAATCGTCAAATTTATAATGAACATGTGAATCCGGATATGGCTTTTCAAATGTTTACTGAATTGTGTGGCAAGTGCTGGAACACTCAACGTCATGCCTGTTTAGTGATTGACAAACAAAGTGAACTCAACCATGGACGATATCGCTTAGGGTTTGATCATTTTATTGCTATTTAAGGCACTGACTCATTCCCTGTCAAGTCATTTGTCAAGACACCATGGCGTTAGCAGAGAGTCAATTGAAAAAGCATACTATTAGAGCATAAAATACTATTCGCCAAAAGTTTCGTCAATTGAAACGATCACGTGCAGATCATGCTTTGTTTATTCAACACCATTTAGCATCTCCGCTAAAAGCCATGTTGAAACCCTCTTTCAAGCCATCTGAAACGCTACCCACCGTTTCACAATCCACGCAGACGCTGCACGAGGACCCTGAGGAAGAGGAAGAGGAACATGAACAGGAAGATTTGACTAGTGTTAGCGAAGTTGAGGATGACGAGGAACAAGTGTCTACGCCTCAACAAAAGACCGCACCCCTTGCAGAGTTTTTGAGAAAAAAGAAATCCTTGGCCATGGTCGAAACACCTTGTCCTTCTAGATCGTCTCCGTTTTCACTAGTCTTGGCCACTCCTCAAAATAAATCTCAACTGAAAACCATTTTAATAAAATATTATGGATCAACACTAGAACCCTATCTCACTGATCTATTTATTGGAAACACAGATACCACGTATGGTGTTCGCTATGAGGATGATAGTTTTAAAATTAGGGATTCATCCATTAAATTTGCTCGTACTAAAGCTGTCATTAAGAACATCAACTATAAATTGACGTTAGGATTGTTAAAGCTGCTCTTTTCTCGAACACCCTCATTCCATGATTATACGTCAGAGGACCTTGGCAAATATAAATCCATTTTATTGGAAACCCATGCCCACCAAAGACAGTATGATCCAGCTCAACAAGTGCATGCCAATATATCTCAAAAATATAAAACCATCATTGCAAAAATGTTTCCCACCAGTCAAAGTACTCGTCGTAAAGTGTCCGCTTCGGGAGTGACATTTAAACCATTAAAACCCCTTGTGGATGTTACCTACCGGCACAATCCCAATAGGCTCGTCCAGCGGCTACAGTTGTTGCATGCCTCATGTCAAGCTGGCCATACCGGTCACGATTGGGAAATTCAAGAAATTGAACAAGAACTTCGAAATGCCAAAATTATTGTTTAAGCCCTCACCCATTAAAATGGGTATTGCTCACGATATGCATCGCCCAGCTAGGCGTCACTATCCGCGACTCAAGGTGATTTCACGGGGTGTGGATGGACTTTGGCAGGCTGACTTGGTTGAAATGATACCCTATGCTGGCGTTAACGACGGTGTACGCTATAAGTTGACCGTCATTGATGTCTATTCTAAATTGGTCTTTGTTGAACCTGTACGTCGCAAGTCTGGTCCACTGGTCACCAAGGCCTTTCAACATATTATTCAACACTCCAAACATCAACCTCAGTTGCTACAAACCGACCAGGGGGGAGGGGGGGGGGAAATTCAACAAGGATTTCTCCAGTTTTCTCAAATCTAAGGATATTCACCATTACACCACATACAGCAATCTCAAAGCCAGCGTGGTCGAACGGTTTAACCGAACACTGAAAACCCATATGTGGAAAGCGTTTACCGCTCAGGGCACTTATCGCTGGTTGGACATGTTACCTGAGCTAGTGTCACGTTACAATGACAGCAAACATAGAACCATTGGAACCAAGCCACGTCTCGTAACCAAAAATATTCAGCGACTGGATGATCTGTTTAACCCCTAAAACTGCAGATCCTAAACGTCACCAACTGAAAATTGGGGATTTTGTTCGTACGAGCTAATTTAAGTCTGCCTTCAATAAGGGCTACACGCCTCAGTGGGGGACTGAACTATTTCGAATTCGTCAAGTCAACTTGGACAGTCCAGTCACCTATTTACTCCAAGACCTCAACCATCAACCCATAAAAGGTAGATTTTTTCTCCAAGAACTTCAAAAAACTGCATTTCCGAAACATTACCTCGTGGAAAAAGTGTTGAAACGAAAAGGAAATAAACTATATGTCAAATGGTTAGGATTTAACTCAACGTTTAATTCTTGGATCAATAAATTACATGTTGTATGAACCTGTGCACCTTTTTTTATTGAATCATGTTGTACGAGAGCTCTGTGTACGGCACTCCACGCTTCATGCATGTCCATACATGTTTCTCTTTCTCTCTCCACACCCCCGTCTAACTTCTTCACTCCATGATGACATACAACTCGTTCAGCTATTGGCTGTCATGGGTTCTCCCACTCCCCCTCACCTCTTCTCCGGCTCTCTGGCCCCGCCCCCTCACCTCTCTGCAGTGGTCACGTGATTTCCTGTTCTCTCTTTGTGTTCACCCTTCCCTCTTTCCCCTTTGCTCTCTGTGGGGCCCCTGCCTGCTGCTGCTGCTGCTCGCCTGGCTAGCCGTTATCACCTTTTTACAGAGTTGTCAAATGGTTGCAACCTGTTATCATCTTACAGCAATGTTGTCAGCTCTCACCCACATTCCATTCTCTTAGCTGGCTAGCCAGGCTCCAAGCGGGTCTCTCGAGCTGATATTCTGTTTTCCCATTCTGGCTGCCAGTTAGACATACATAGAAAAACAAGTTCTGTTGTTGTCGATTATTTTTATTCGTCTCATAGCATTATGAATTTAGTTTGGTTACTGGTCAGTGTTTACCATAATGTTTAAAGATCGTCATGAGGGATTTTCGAAAATATTCGCCTTTATTCGTTCGTCATAGGAAAAAAAATATATCGAAAAGCGTCCCCTCGTTTTGCCATACATCGCCCCCGTCGAAATAGTCATTTCCCATATCCACTATGGCCAATCATAGCCTCGTTGTATTACACGTCAACCGCTACCGGCTCTCTGTCTACAAACACGCTTTTATATTTAAAAAAATGCCTAGCTTTTTTGTCCTAGAGACTTGACATTTATTTTCGTGGTAAAAGAGGTAGGGACCTTTCATTTATGTCAAACAAATTTATTTGTCAACGTGTTAGTTTCCAAAATAGTAAACATTCAAAATTTAAGTGTTTTCAAAAAATCTCAAAATACAAAAAGTTTTATTATAAGAAGATAAAGGTCATAGGGACCATTCGTTTCAACTATGGCATAACATTCTATCATGTTTGGTTTTCAAACTATCGCCTACTTTCGAAAACAAAATTTTTCTAAAACAAATGAAAAATATAACGAGTGGTCTTTAGGAAAGAGGACGTCAGCTCGAGTCCAACGACACCTCATTTATTAAAATCCGACCATCCGTTAGCCAATGAACACTAATGTTCGCTAGAAAGTAGGCTATCATTTTTTTCCTCCTACACCTTTGAAACTTGCTGCCACCCTAGAGGGCATGCCCACCTTTCATTAACGTCAAACAAACTTTTTTCCAACATAGTGTTCAAAATAGCGCCAATCCCAAAAAAAACAAGAATTTTCAATTTAAAAAAAAAATTAACACACATTCTTAGCCAAGAGGACGTCACCCCGTTCCTAAACAACACAACGTTCTAGCCTTACAAGCTCATTAAATATCAACAAAATGTCAAAAATGCAGTTTTACCTCAAATTGCGTTTCCAAATTCAACCCATTGTAAAAAATAACCTCACCATCAAATAGAGCGGAAAAATATTATCTAAATGACCCCTCACTCGACCCTAGTTCTCCCCCACCACCAACGTTTTCCAAGATAGCCATACGTATTCAAGCACGCGCGATTATGGGTAGAACCGGCCTTACCCCCCTACTGCATAGTTTTAGTCCTAGAGGCTTGAAATATATTTCGCGGGTAGAGGGGGTCAGGGCCATTCATTTATGTCAAACAAATTTTTTTGTAAACTCTTTAGTTTCCAAAATATTAAAATTTCAAAATTGAACTTTTTTCAAAAATCATCAAAAATAAAAAAAGTTTTATTATAAAAAATAAAGGTCAAAGAGGCCATTCGTTTCAACTATGGCACAACGTTCTATCATGTTTGGTTTTCAAACCATCGCCTACTTTCAAAAACCAAACTTTTCAATTTTTCTTTTGAAAAATATAATACGTGGTCCTTAGGAAATAGGACGTCAGCCAGAGTCCAACGACACCTCATTTGTCAACATTCAACCTTGGGTTCACCAGATATTAATGATTTAACATGTACAGTCGGGTACAAATAAAATGGGTGAAGCAGAACCCCTCGCTCCCCCCTACTCACATACATGGCTGGCATATGCAACCTATGACCTTGTAGCTTGGTCAAAGAATGCTTCTCACATAAAGGTATGTTGTTGCAAAATTTGGTAGAGATCAGATGATTAGGTTGGTCTTAATTTGATTTAAGCTTTTTACATTTGGGTGGCCACCATTACGTTTTCGTCAAGACGGCGGCGATATAAAACATGACACTGAGGTGTCCTTTGCTAGTGCTACCTATGTACCAAATTTCGTTCAATTTGGTTCCACCGTGTTTGAAAAGATAGGGGGAATCGATTCGCACGCATACACGGCCGCCATCTGCAAAATATTGTGCTGATGATTTTGTAGTTTTGTCAAAAGAATTTTTATACATAAAGGTATAATTTTGCGAAATTTGGTAAAGAACGTATGATTAGTTTGGTCGTAATTCGATTGTAGCTTTTAACATTTCGGTGGCCGCCATTACGTTTTCATCAAAATGGCGGCGATATATAACATGACACTGGAGTGTCTTTCGCTATTGCTACCTCTGTACCAAATTTCGTTTAATTCGGTTTCACCGCGTACGAATTGATAGGGGGAATCGATTTGTACACATACATGGTCGCCATATGCAAACTATTGAGCTGATGACCCTGTAGTTTAATCAAAAGACGCTTCCAAAATGAATAGTTGTTACAAAATTTATTTGTGATCGGATGATTAGGTTAGTCGTAATTACATTTAAGCATTGAACATTTGGGTGGCCGCCGTTACGTTTCCGTCCAGATGGTGGCGATATAAAACATGACATTGAGGTGCTCTTTGATAGTGCTACCTCTGTACCAAATTTTGTTCAATTCGGTCACACCGTGTTTGAATAGATAGGGGGAATCAATTAGAACACATACATGGCCGCCATTCGCAAAGTATTGGGCTGATGACCTTGTAGTTTATTCAAAATATTCTTCATGCATAATGGTATAATGTTGCAAAATTTGGTAGAGAACAGATGATTGGGTTGGTCGTAATTTGATTCAAGCTTTTAACATTAGGGTGGCCGCCATTAGGTTTTTGTCAAGATGGCGGCGGTATAATACATGACACGGGAGTGCCCATTGATAGTGCTACCTCTGTTGAATTCAGTTTCACCTTGTTTGAATTTATAGGGGAATCGATTTGCACACATACATGGCCACCATCTGCACACTATTGGGCTGATGACCTTTTATTTTAGTCAAAAGACGCTCGCTATATAAATATATGTTGTTGCAAAATCTGGTAAAGATCGGATGATTAGGTTAGTCGTAATATTATTTAAGCTTTGAACATTTGGGTGGCCGCCATTACGTTTCCGTCCAGATGGCAGCGATACAAAGCATGACATTGAGGCACACTTTACTAGTTCTACCTCTGTACCAAATTTCGTTCAATTCGCTTTCACCGTGTTTGAATTGATAGGGGGGACAGACATTCGGAGTACACAAACACAGACACTCTATTTTCGGCTCTGTGTAGATCTCATAAGTCTACTTTCATTTTTTGCAAAAATCGAAAGTAGGCCCCAAGCTATCGAGAATGGAGTTGAACAACATGGAAAAATATGTTGTTTTGTGTCTTCTTCACAAAGCGGGCATTACTGTGCTTACTTGATCGAAAAACATGGGGATACTTGCGTCATAACTTGCGGACGTCACAAACACCACTCCCGCGAATTCGTGATAGCGTAGCTGAGTCACGACATTGATTTCAGGTACAACCCCTTAGTTAGATATTGGTAAGTGTAAGTAGGTTAGTAGTAGGAATTCTAACGCATAACTTTTATGCTCCCTCCTCGTATCAGCCACTAAGCCGATATCTCCCGAACCCATGGTGGGAGTTTCACAAACTAGGTGTTGTTGGACTGGGACTGACGGGGGCTTTGCTATGAACCACTCTTTATATTAAAAAATAATAATTTTGAAAGTAGATGATAGTTTGAAAACCAAACATGAGAGAACGATGTACAATGGTCCTTTGA
The DNA here is from genome assembly GCA_946902985.2 of Meconema thalassinum. Lineage (NCBI taxonomy): Eukaryota > Metazoa > Arthropoda > Insecta > Orthoptera > Tettigoniidae > Meconema > Meconema thalassinum. The sequence continues at coordinate 157,057 of CAMPQE020000231.1, forward strand.
GATTATTTCTTTCCAAAATAACTACCACATTTGAAAGAGGGCGTCACCCCGAGTCCTTCAACACCTCATTTTTAGCCTATTTTCAATTTTGAAAAAATAGGCTTATGAGATCACCTTTTGTCCGTGTGTGTGTGCGTGTGTGCGTGATTCGTGTGTGTGTCCCCCCCTAATAAAATCTAAACGGCAGGAGCGATTTCAATGAAACGCGGAAAGTTCATAGCACTATTCCGGGCGACCTCGACCGTGCCCTTCAAATTTTGTTACGACTCACCAATCCAACATGGTGGCTGTGCGAAATATTTCACCAGCATTCAATATCTCCGAAACTATTCCCGATATTACCCTGACATTTTCTATGGTGATAGAGGGAACTACTATAAGTTCACTTATGTGACCTTTGAAAACCTGGTATCTACAAAACCAACATGGCGGCCAAGCGAATTTGCGACTTTTAAATAGACGTTTCTCGCGATTTGGCCAACCAAACGCAATGAAACTTGGTACAGTATATCTCTATATACATTTTAATGCACAGACATCTAACTTCGTTCAATTGTTTGCATAATCACAAGATGGCGGATGTGCGAAATATTTCACCGGCATTCTATATCTCTGAAACTATTAGCGGTATCTCCCTAAAATTTTGTACGGAGATAAAGGGCACTACTGGAAGTCCATCTATAAGACTTTCAAAAACCGGTTAACTACAAAACGAACATGGCGGCCATGCGAATTTGAAAATTTTAAATAGACCTTTCTCGCGATTTAATGTTCCAAGCGCACTGAAACTTGGTACAGGAAATATTTATACACATTGTAATCCACTGGTATCTAATTTAGTTCAATTGTTTACATAACCTCAAGATGGCGGCAGTGCGAATTTTAAAATTAAGTTTTTATTTCTTGTGATGTAGTCATGCGATCGAAGTGAAAGTTTGAATAATGAACCTATGCAATAATTTTCCTTTAATGGTACATGACTCTATGGCCTATACATTTAACAATCCAACATGGCAACCATCCGAAATATTAAGACGATACTGAATATCTACGAATCTATTTTAGCAATCAAACTGCATTATTTAAGGTCCATAGGGGCTATGAACTTAAGTTCACCTATAGGAATTTAAATAACCTGCTGATCACAAATCCAACATGGCGGCGACGCGAATTATAAATATTCACATGGACGTTTCTCGCAATTTAACCATCCGCGTGCAATGAAACTTGGTACAGTAAATCCTTATACGAATGTTAATCCACTGGCATCTAATTTATTTCAATTGTTTCCATAACCTCAAGATGGCAGCTGTGAAAAAATTTAAAATCTCCTTGTTACTTCTTGTGTCCTAAATATGCGATTGAAGATTGAATACTACACGTTCACAATAATCTGTATGTAACAGTACATAACTCTAGGACCTACATATATAAAATTCAACATGGCGACCATCCGAAATATTTAGTCGGTTCTCAATATCTACGAATCTATTACAGCAATCAAACTGAAATTGTGTATGTTGATAGTGGCAATTAACATAAGTAGGATATATGAAAATAGGCTGTATAGTTCTTCACGGAACTACTTGTTTAAAATCCGACCATTGATAAGCCAGATATATCAAAAAGTCTAAAGTCACGTGTTTACCCAAATAAAAACATTTTCACATCTTTTCAACACATACATCCCCGTAAATTGCACAACGAGGCGGAAAAAAACAATCTACGCACGCCCTCCTAGCATCACTCCTTCCTTCCCAAGGCCGCCAGGGACTCACAACTTCCTAAGTGCAGCAGAACTGTCACTGAAACACTACTACACCACAGTTTTTGTCCTAGTGCCTGAAATTTATTTTGGAGGTATAGGGATTAGGGTCTTCCATTTATGTCAAACAAACGTTTTTGTAAACTTCCTAGTTTCCAAAATAAAATAATTTCAAAATTGGACTGTTTTCCAAAAAAAAACTTTTGTTCTAAAAATAAAGGGCAAAAAGACAATTCGTTTGAACCATTGTACAATGTTCTATCATGTTTGGTTTTCAAAGTATCACCTACTTTCAAAAGCAAAAATTTTCATTTTTCTTAATATAAAGAGTGGTCCATAACAAAGCCCCCGTCAGCCCCTGTCCAACAACAACTCATTCGTGAAACTCCGACCATGGGAGATATCGGCATAGAGTCTGATACGAGGAGGGAGCAAAACGTTATGCGTTAGAACTCCTACTACTAACCTACTAGTGTATAACTAACCCATGTTATTGTATCCAGGAAAGCCACCTCCTGTTATCGCAGCTAACGTTCTTGTCTGTCACCCCGGAGGTCCGAGTTCGATCAGCGGCTCTGGCAAGAAATTTAAATTTGAACTTACGGCTGGAATGGGGTACACTCAGCCTTGTGAGGCATAACTGTCAGGTGGAATTGATTCCAATCTCAGCAATACTGCAAAAGGTTGTCCGTGGTTTTTCACTTCCACCCCCAGGCAAATGCTGGGATGTTTCCTAGCTTAAGGTCACGGTCGTTTCCTTCTCAATCCTTACAGAAACCACAAATACACAGATTACCAGACAATTTCTCACACACTCAGTTACACGGGGATAATGAACACGTTGATCAAGCCTCTCAAATAAAACAACAAGAACAAGAACGTTACCAGGTTAGTAAGAGTGATAAGTAATTGTTATTCACCATCGAATTAAATCGGGTATATAAATGTGAGGTACCTCAGTATGCATTCCTTCGAAGGGGAAGTAAAGCAGGCGCAGCGGTCCTTTTTCATAGATTTATGGCATGAAAAAGGAACCTTCCAGTAACTACAATTGTGTGAAGCCAAAATGTGTAGGTTAGAATTGATAACGCTATATTAGTTTCAACTTTCGCCACCAGGTGCTGACTGCGATGACATCTAGTAGCCAAGTCTGCAAGCAATGTGTCATGGACGGTAGTATTTGGTAGCAAAAGTAATAACTACACTAGGCTATTTGAAATTATCGTCTGCAGTCCTTACTTGAATTAAAACAGATAAAACACACTAATAAAGCCATCACAATTAACACCGGTTATCAGACAGATTCTACACACACCCAAAGTACACGGGGCTACATGACCGCGATGTTGCAACCCCTTAACTAAGGAACCAACCAATAAAGTGACGACTAACTGAAAAGTGATATTTATTTTTTATTTTTTATTTTTTGTGTCTTCCTGAAAGACCGAGTGCAGGTCTTTCTAGTTGATGCCCGTGGGTGATCTGCGCGTCGTAATGAGGACGAAGTGATGATGAAGTTCTCAAATACACCCAGTCTCCTGGCCACGGGAATTAACCCCAAGAGATTAAAATCCCTGATGGCACGGCCGGGAATCAAACCGGGACCCTTCGGGTCAAAGCCTAGCACGCTAACCAATTAGCCATGGAGCCGGACGTATTTCAATTATAGGCAGATATCCAAGGGAAGCATGAAGAAAAAGCATCTACAGCTTCTATAAGCAGAAGTAGATACACAACCCAATTTCAATTAAGGAGGGATTGAGTGAAGATTATTGTCGTGAGTGCGACTCAGCAAGATGATTGCCTATTACGAATATGCATTCTTATTCTGTAATCCAATGGAACAAGATTGCTAACGTCTGTGACAGACCTAAGTAATTAGTCTCAATTTAAGTTAATGTAGCAAACAACTGTCAAATGAAGACTAGGTAAATACCATTGTAATACCGTTATAATGGGTTTAAAACCAGATCTATATCGTTATCAGAGGAGTACCAAATACTTCTCTTCAAAGTTTCTACAGTTTGTGCTAGTAGAAAACTGTTTGTGATTTTACTTTGAAGTCAAAATATTTTATACACCGACTCAGCCCTCACCATGAAGTTACTCGTTGGCGATATATTCTCGCTCAGTAAGCCATTGCATTACCTAGCAAAAGTGTTTGGGATTATTTGCAAATTACCAACAAATCGTGTAGATGAAGAGATACAAAACTTTTATGCAAAATTCTACGTCATGTTTCTAACATTGCTCTCAGCTGTCTCATCTTGTTTGGTTTTTGTGTCACACTATTGGTACGGTTATACGTCTGCAAAAACGTCGAGCACCATCATAATTGCATCAGAGCATTTATTGACGAACCTAGCACTCATATCTATCTTAGGAATGAATGCAACTGTTCATTTTCATAGATATGAAGAGATTTTACAAAACATATCAAATGTGTTGAATTCATTCCCTTATGATCGCCACAAGTTTTTGAAACAGGCAAAGCATCTCATTTGGAAACTGATGATTCTTGCCAGCATTATATTAATGATACAAACACTAGAATCAATAACATTGATTTATTATAAAATAGGCATCGCCGTTACAATACAATTGTTTATTAGAACTGCATTGGTTGTAGATAATCTGATATTTGTTCATTCAGTGTTACTCGTCATGAGTTTGTACCAACTGTTGAACAAGAGACTGGAATTATATCTGAGAAGTCAAAACAGTAACTCTCAAGGTGATACAAGTGCAGTTCTTAACTCTCTAGTATCCAGAAGACCGACATTCTTTGGACCAGTTGCTAATTGCAAAGTTGTGCATTCTGAAGGAAGAAAGGTTACATCATATGATTTTAGGAACGCCCGGAGAATTTATTTAGAGTTGTACGAAATAACGGAACTCATCAACACATATTTTGGTCTGAAATACCTTCTGAAACTGACCTACATGTTTGCTCGTACTCTTGGAAATTTGTATATAATATTTAGTCCTAATATCTACTCCCTAGAATTAGTATTTTATATTTGTGCGATAACCGATGTTTCCATGACCTTACTTTCACTGATTGTCGTGGTTATGTGCTGTCACGTGACCACGCAGGAGTCAGCCCGCCCCAAGTTCCTGGGTGCGAAACTATCGCTGGTGTTATGTTCTGAAGACGATGGTGAGATACAAATGCTGTGTCTGCATGTACAACAAAACTCAGTGAATTTCTTAGCCGGTGGACTCTTCGCGCTAGATTCTACATTACTGTTTACATTCTGTGGTTCTGTCATCACCTACCTGCTAATTCTTCTAAACTATTAAAGTCTTCGTCCAATGGGCAGGATCATCTCAGGATCATCTCCTATTGCCCATCACCCTCCCCACAAATACCCGAGTTGAGCGAATATTCCCGGTGGAAGTGGTTGTGGATGGGCACTCATGCTTACACAGTTAAGCACAAGCAGATTCCATATTAAGTTAATTTATATTTCTTAACTTCCTTCACTAACACATGGTGCAGTGGATAGCGTTATTTCCTACCTCTGGGATAACAGGTTGTATCCCCAGTTCACCCCGCTTCCTGATGTAAAGAGAAAACGCTACTGGAAGCTGCGGAAGGACGAAGAGCTATCACATGCCAGGATGGATGGTTAGTGATGCGTTGTCACAGCTAATGATTCCACTCTGGTCACCTATGACTCTTGTGAATGTGGCACTTATTGAACGTTTGCCATTGGTCACTGAACCCACCACAAAATATCTCGGAAACAACGAAGTAATGAACTTTGTGATTTAAACAGATATTACCCTCGATGGAACATGTCAAGGATTATATTCTCTATCAATAAATTGTGGATTACGTTCAAAAGCAATTTCATTTTATATTCCAAAGGTATTTCTCTTCTTCTGATTTTTGAGCTTTTCTTCATAGATCTCTCTCCCTTAATATTGATCTAGCGGCAATATGACCTCCAACAAGATTTAGACCTTTCAATACAAATTCCTCTACAAGGGGAGTAAGTACTATAAAGTCAAATTGGTCAAAAAGTAATAATTTCAAATTATTATCTCTTTTTTATGAACTCTCCTGAACAATTTGATGTATTTATTTGTCGAATAATTGCAATTGGAAGTGTATTTCTAATCATTTCCAAGTTATTGGAGCAAAAGTAAATACATTGATTTGTTTTGCAGCGTCTTACTTAAATCTCTGTAAATGCTCAATCTAGAAGACGTTTGCATGGAAATAAACATGTGACTAGATCTGAATCCAGTACTGATCTCGAAACTAATGGATTTTTTTTTATTTGTAACATATTTCCGCTCGGTTGCTGGATAGTTTTGTGGGAGAGATTTTGAAAATTGGGGACGAAAGTGGATAGGAACGGATCGAGCTGGCAGTGGTGGATCGAAGGGAAGTATGCACTGCCTGCTCGATCGATCGATCGATTGGAAATGTACTAGCTGGCAGTGGTGGAAAACGGAAGTATGCACTGCCCGCTCGATCAATCGAACGGAAGTGTACTAGCTGGCAGTGGTGGAAAACGGAAGTATGCACTGCCCGCTCGATCAATCGAACGGAAGTGTACTAGCTGGCAGTGGTGGAAAACGGAAGTATGCACTGCCCGCTCGATCAGTGGTACGAGAAACAATGAGCATGCGGTGTCTGAAATTGATACCATGACGTACTCTCGGCCATGTGGAATGTATATGACATACTGAACGAAAAACGCTCATGCGAATTCTGGTGTAAAGTGATTGAAACAAATGACATGGTACATGTTCGTATCAGTATTTAAAGGGTAAAATGCCTTAATATATATAATTAGAAATGCTGACAAACCGTGCAATGTTTACAGCAAAGATTACATATAAAGTTTAGTTGTCCTTGCTATAATATCAAACATTGTAAGTAGTCGGCATTGCCGGTATTATGTTTCTGCACAATGGCTATTCAAATATTAACCCACATAACGGTAATGCAGTCATCAATATAATATAATCGTTGTGGTTATACGAGAATTGAGCAAGCCTTCATGAACTATTACTGAATACATTCTCTTTACTCCCAAGAGGTCCTATTCATAAGGCATTTTAAACTCAATTTCACGCAGGAACATTATCAAAACAAGAAAAATATAAATGAAACTTAATTCCGTAATGCAGCATTATTGGAACGTGGAAATAAGTCACAATCTTGTGCACAAAATTTGCGTTGCAGAAATAGCCGTGGGGTTAGTGCTTATGACTGTGAATCTAGAGATCTTGGGTTCGAATCCCGGACGGGGTAGATACTTTTACTACCAGATTATCATTTTAAACGATATATATCATATCAATATGACTCATTTTAACAGAATCCATATGAAATTGAGGCAGGGAGATCAAAAACCCACTAACTCCAAATTTTGGCGAAATTGAGTTATGGGCTGGATGGGGCTTCTTAGGTTGTTCCGCATGGATGGAAGGCAAGAATACCCTAATTCCGTCATTCGTCTGCATACAGGAAGTTGTTTTAAAATCCATGGAAATCAAAACACCTCTTATTCCATGGAATTAGTGTGTTCTTGCTTCCCATGCTTTATTTACCGGTAGATGGCAACACCATCGCTTAACCAGCTAAGGAGAGATTGATGGCCCAGTTCTTTTACATCTTGATACAGGAGGGGCGCTCTCATTTTATAGAGCAACATAATCCCACGAGAGGTCACAGTTTCTAACCAAATGACCGTGATTTTGGTCATATTGAGTCACAAAGAGAAACAAGAAACTGAGGAAACACCAAGCCAGTGGTTTGACATTGAAAGAAGTTCAGTTGGATATGTTGTACAGGTCAAACAAAGTATGATATATGACCATCCTCAACATTTCTCAAAAATATTCAAGAGAAGACCAAGTACTAAAGAAACTAAGCGAAGTTCAACCGAGGAATTCCTCATATCAGAAAGTAAAGTGATACGATATTCGACATCCCACAAAAATAAAATCCATGTGAGTAAAACTATGAAAGGTACAATATGGAGTCTATTTAACATCCAGGGACCCAATACAACTGCATCTTTTCCCACTCAACAAAAGTACAACTCACACTTGCCACTGAAAAGAATTGCAAAATTTAATGAAGTTCATTTCTGAGGAAATTAGAATGTATTACAAAACTCAATTTTCCGTCAGTAATAACCCTGATTCACAGACTGAACAAGAGAGTGAAAGTGAAACAGAATATCTGTGCCACGAATCAGAGTGATGAAAGTATTAAGTTCATTTGTGGTTTTATTTGTGCATTTTGGAATGATTTAGATTGGAGTGGATTTCAGACTCACGCTGTGTACCTTTGAAATATAAATTTAATATTGTAAAATGCTAATTTTCATAATAAAAATTTCATATTCTATCGTTTCATATGGTAGTTATGATACAATAGTACCATTTCTGTCATATTTATTGTCTATTTCATATTTCATACACTCTGGAGGTCAAAAAAAAACTAACTCCACCACTATTTAATTCAAACTGCAGCATTAAATAATATTAACACTTAGGTTACGAAGTAATTAATTGATAAAGAATATACTTTTACTTAACATGAGCACATAGACCCATTAGATATAAGATCAGTGAGGAAGATAATCAGTTTTTTCTCTCTCCTGTAAAATCTGGTTTACTGGAATTAGTGGGTTTTTGATTTCCCTGCCTCAATTACGTGTTGGTCTGTGAATGAAGAGGACCTGTTTATAAGGAATTTAACCCTTTGGCTTTCAAGGTAACGATCTATCGGTACCCACGGGTCCTGCGAAAACTGACACGGTAACGATCTGTCCTTACCCGTCTTTTTATTATTAGATCAATATTTACGCGCTAGATAGCAGCATTTTTGCACGGAATAAGAAGAGTATAGTTGTATCTCACGTTATACTCCGCGGGAACTTCCGGCTATCCGTATTTATCGATATTCTTAGAGTCTGAAACATGTGCTCACTGGAGTTCCGAGTCTTGTTTACATCGAGGTTGGCGGCAAACTTGCGTTCGTTTCTCTGTGTTTTCGTACGTGATTATATAGTAAAATTAAGTTATATCGTAGGCAATATATTTAATTAACGTGTTAGTTCATAATATAAATAGTTTTCTTATGTAATTAGGTGGATAGTGAAGTGTTAGATTACGCCTAGTTATTTGCCGTGTGTGACATTTTGGAAAGACTTCATTTAGATGAAGATGATATCACTGAATATCTTGATAATTATTCAAGTGATGATGATGTTACTCTGTCCGAATCGGAAAGTGTAGAGGATAATGGTGATCCGGTAATATCTTCATTGGTGAGTGCTACATGTTCGTTTTAAGAAATCTGTGTTTTATGCAAAAATGGCTGACATTTTTCAGTGTTACATCATTTTAAACATTTTGATTTATCCTTGGATCTAATGCACATAGAATCTTCATATTTACTATGCCAGTAAACAATATTATAGCCTTCCTACTGACATGAATAACAAACTTGGGCTGTAAATACCATTTTCTAGAATTATTTCCAAACTTCCAAAATCTGAAATTTGTAATTTTGATTTCACATTTCTTATTTTTTAACATTAAACCCTTTCTGTTTAGAGACATGACTTACTTACAGTAATAATAAGTGATATATACTCTATAAGTTTACCAAATTTCAGATTGATATCTTCATCGGTGTGCCTTCGATGTAATTTTAAAGGAAGTGTGTGCATAGTGTGGTAAATTTGGTTGTCAGTTTTGACACATCCATCAGCTGAGAGCTTGAAAGCAGAAGGGTTAAGTTTATGAGCGGTGTCGCGTCTATTAATCTAGTTGATCCATATCGTATTCTTTATTTAGGCTAGTGCTGGTGGAAGCTACAAATCATCTAATAAAATGAGTTCCGTATTATAAACTACAATATCTGCAAAACACTCCCCTTTACAATAGATCAATATTTGTGCCAATAATTGTTTAAAATACCAGTGTATCAACAATTTCACGTGAGGTTTCTTCTATGTCAGATGTTACACATCATATGCGACTACTGTAAGGCTCGTTTTTTTTTTTGTTTTTTTTTTGTTTTTTTTTTCAGGTAGACGATACGGCCACGCCCACTAGTGCTTCGAAGAGTAAACAAGAAGACTTATTTATTCCTAAAGAACAACATGTAAATAGTTTAGGCTATGTTTTATTATATTTGAGTCCCGTGGCATAGCCGTGCTCGTAAAATCATGCCTCACGACCGCGTAAGCACCTGCAGCACGTCCGGAGATCGTAGGTTCGAATCCCGGTGTCACAGACGCTATCTTAAGTGCCGTGTATTTCAGGATTATATTTCCACAGTCCCTTCAACAAATGCCGAGATATTTCAAGTCCAGGGGCACCTACCCCATCCCTGACCCTATTAAAGCTACGTACATTACCACAGCCATCCCATGAATACAGGTTATCAGACAAACCCAATACACACCCAATTACACGGGGCTGATGACCAAGCTGTCCCAAGCCCCTTAATTAACAACAATTAGATTTATGTGTCTATGGACAAGTTTTACAAGTTATTGTGCAAAGTGATGTTTGCGGTGTGCAAATTAGCATTTCTGAAACATATCTTCAAGGACTGGAGTTGTTAACAAACAGGTAATACAGTGGAGAACTTTTCGAAAATGCATAAATGATTTGCTTGATAGTAATTACTTTATTTTACGGAATGAGCTGCATAGCGAAAGGATTGACTGCTCCTTGGAGCTACATGCCTCCATATGTGAGTTTACACCATGTCAAACTTCGAACTTGGTTTCCCGATAATGACTTTTCTTACATTTGACCTATTATCTGTTACAGGTATGTAAACTATATTTTACACAGTGTTACCTCTTAGTATACTGTAGCAACTGAACAACGGAAACATGTCTATAACGAGTGGTTTCTTACTCACACAAGATAAAACAGCATTTTTTTTTTTGAAAAAAATTGAACATTATTAAAAGATTCATATCTAATTAATTATTTAGTTGTATGTTCTGATTGTGGTTCAGAAAATGAACAATTTTACGTAAAAATTTGAAAGTGCTATCTATTACGGTTTCTTAGATAATGGGTCATAAATGTTGCAAATTTTAACATTGTTGATATAGAACGTACTTAAACCCTTTCAACCAATCTTCTTGAATCATCTTAGCAGCTTCGGAGGCGTAGTTGGTAGCATGCTGAGCTTCTATGCCCAAGACCTCGGGTTCAAACCCGGCCGAAGTCATCGGATTTTTTAAGAGCGTTAAAATCCCTCATTATACTTTCCTTAGGAGGGGAAGTAAAGCCGGCGGTTCCATGTCATAGATTTATGGCATGAATTACACTTCTGGTAGCTAATATTTGAAGGTTAGTTCCAGCGTTCGTCCACGGATGGTGACTGCAATGGCTTTTAGTAGCCACGTCCCCAGCTAGGTGTCGTGGATGGTAGCATTTGGTGGAAAAAGTAGGAACTACTTGAAAGAATTAGTCGTCTGCAGCAGTTCTTCCACCTGAATCACTGATAACACACACCCTGGATTGGTAATCACCCAACCTGATGGTGTTGCGTATTATAATGTTATGATGTTTATATTGGCTCCCCCTGGCTCGGTAATCACCCAACCAGATGGTGCTGCGTATTATAACGCTATTATGTTTATATTGCCTCCCCCTGGCTTGGTAATCACCCAAACTGATGGTGTTGTGTATTATAATGCCATGATGTTTATAATGGCTCACCCTGGCTTGGTAATCACCCAACCTGATGGTGTTGTGTATTATAATGCTATGATGTTTATGTTGGCTCCCCCTGGCTTGGTAATCACCCAACCTGATGGTGTTGCGTATTATAATGCTATGATGTTTATATTGGCTCCCCCTGGCTTGGTAATCACCCAACCTGATGGCGTTGCGTATTATAATTCTATGATGTTTATATTGGCTCCCCCTGGCTTGGTAATCACCCAACATGGTGGTGTTGCGTATTATAATGCTATGATGATTATATTGGCTCCCTATAGCTTGGTAATCACCCAACAAAATGGTGTTGCGTATTATAATGCTATCATGTAGGCAATATATTGGCTCGTCCTAGCTTGGCAATCACCCAACTAGATGGCGTTGCGTACTATAATGCTATGATGTTTATATTGGCTCCCCCTAGCTTGGTAATCACACAACTAGATGGCGTTGGGTATTATAATGCTATGATGTTTATATTGCCTCCCTCTGGCTTGGTAATCACCCAAAAAAATGGTGTTGCGAATTATAATGCTATGATGTAGGCAATATATTGGCTCCCCTAGCTTGGTAATCACCCAACTAGATGGCGTTGCGTATTATAATGCTATGATATATATATTGGCTCCCCACAGCTTGGAAATCACCCAACCAAATGGCGTTGCGTAATATAATGCTATGATGTATATATTGGCTCCCCCTAGCTTGGTAATCACCCAACTAGATGGCGTTGCGTATTATAATGCTATGATGTTTATATTGGCTCCCCCTGGCTAGGTAATCACCCAACCAGATGGCGTTGCGTATTATAATGCTATGATGTTTATATTGGTTCCCCCTGGCTTGGTAATCACCCAACCAGATGGCGTTGCGTATTATAATGCTATGATGTTTATATTGGCTCCCCCTGGCTTGGTAATCACCCTACCAGATGACGTTGCGTATTATAATGCTATGATGTTTATATTGGCTCCCTATAGGTTGGTAATCACCCAACTAGATGGCATTGCGTATTAAAATGCTATAATGTTTATATTGGCTCCCTGTAGCTTGGTAACCACACAACTAGATGGTGTTGCGTATTATAATGCTATGATGTATATATTGGCTTCCCCTGCCTTGGTAATCACCCAACCACATGGCGTTGCGTATTATAATGCTATGATATTTATATTGGCTCCCCCTAGCTTGGTTATCAACCAAGCAGATGGCGATGCGTATTATAATGCTATGATGTATATATTGGCTCCCCCAGCTTGGTAATCACCCAACCAGATGGCGTTGCGTATTATAATGCTATGATGTTTATATTCGCTCCCCCTAGCTTGGTAATCACCAAACCAGATGGCGTTGCGTATTATAATGCTTTGATGTTTATTTTGGCTCTCCTGGCTTGGTAACCACCCAACTAGATGGCGTTGCGTATTTTAATGCTATGATGTTTATATTGTCTCCCCCTAGCTTGGTAATCACCCAACCAGATGGTGTTGCGTATTATAATGTGGGGGCGATTATATTGGCTCCCCCTGACTAGGTAATCACCAAACCAGATGGTGTTGCGTATTAAAATGGGGGGCGATTATATTGGCTCCCACTGGCTTGGTAATCACCCAACCAAATGGCGTTGCGTATTATAATACTATGAGGTATATATTGGCTCCCCCTAGCTTGGTAATCACCAAACTAGATGGCGTTGCGTAATATAATGCTATGATGTATATATTGGCTCCCCTAGCTTGGGAATCACCCAACTAGATGGCGTTGCGTATTAAAATGCTATGATATTTATATTGGCTCCCCTGGCTTTGTAATTACCCAACCAGGTGGCGTTGCGTATTAAAATGCTATGATGTTTATATTGGCTCCCCCTGGCTTGGTAATAACCCAACCAGATGGCGTTGCGTATTATAATGCTATGATGTTTATATTGGCTCCCCTGGCTTAGTAATCACCCAAGCAGATGGTGTTGCTTATAATAATGCTATGATGTATATATTGGCTCCCCCTAGCTTGGTATCACCCAACTTGATGGCGTTGCGTATTTTAATGCTATGATGTATATATTGGCTCCCCTAGCTTGGTAATCACCCAACCAGATGGCGTTGCGTATTATAATGCTATGATGTTTATATTGGCTCCCCCTGGCTTGGTAATCACCGAACTAGATGGCGTTGAGTATTATAATGCTATGATGTATATATTGGCTCCCCCTAGCTTGGTAATCACCCAACCAGATGGTGTTGCGTATAATAATGCTATGATGTATATATTGGCTCCCCCTATCATGGTAATCACCCAACTAGATGGCGTTGCATATTATAATGCTATGATGTTTATATTGGCTCCCCTAGCTTGGTAATCACCCAACCAGATGGCGTTGCGTATTATAATGCTATGATGTTTATATTGGCTCCCCCTGGCTTGGTAATCACCCAACAAGATGGCGTTGCGTATTATAATGCTATGATGTTTTTATTGGCTCCCCTAGCTTGGTAATCACCCAACCAGATGTTGTTGCGTATTAAAATGGGGGGCGATTATATTGGCTCCCACTGGCTTGGTAATCACCCAACCAAATGGCGTTGCGTATTATAATACTATGAGGTATATATTGGCTCCCCCTAGCTTGGTAATCACCAAACTAGATGGCGTTGCGTAATATAATGCTATGATGTATATATTGGCTCCCCTAGCTTGGGAATCACCCAACTAGATGGCGTTGCGTATTAAAATGCTCTGATATTTATATTGGCTCCCCTGGCTTTGTAATTACCCAACCAGGTGGCGTTGCGTATTATAATGCTACGATGTTTATATTGGCTCCCCGTGGCTTGGTAATCACCCAACTAGATGGCGTTGGGTATTATAATGCTATGATGTATATATTGGCTCCCTATAGCTTGGTAATCACCCAACTAGATGGCGTTGCGTATTATAATGCTACGATGTATATATTGGCTCCCCCTAGCTTGGTAACCACCCAAATAGACGGCGTTGCGTATTATAATGCGGGGGCGATTTTATTGGCTCCCCCTGGCTTGGTAATCACCCAACTAGATGGCGTTGCGTATTATAATGCTATGATGTTTATATTGGCTCCCCCTGGCTTGGTAATCACCAAACTAGATGGCGTTGCGTAATATAATGCTATGATGTATATATTGGCTCCCCTAGCTTGGGAATCACCCAACTAGATGGCGTTGCGTATTAAAATGCTATGATATTTATATTGGCTCCCCTGGCTTTGTAATTACCCAACCAGGTGGCGTTGCGTATTAAAATGCTATGATGTTTATATTGGCTCCCCCTGGCTTGGTAATAACCCAACCAGATGGCGTTGCGTATTATAATGCTATGATGTTTATATTGGCTCCCCTGGCTTAGTAATCACCCAAGCAGATGGTGTTGCTTATAATAATGCTATGATGTATATATTGGCTCCCCCTAGCTTGGTATCACCCAACTTGATGGCGTTGCGTATTTTAATGCTATGATGTATATATTGGCTCCCCTAGCTTGGTAATCACCCAACCAGATGGCGTTGCGTATTATAATGCTATGATGTTTATATTGGCTCCCCCTGGCTTGGTAATCACCGAACTAGATGGCGTTGAGTATTATAATGCTATGATGTATATATTGGCTCCCCCTAGCTTGGTAATCACCCAACCAGATGGTGTTGCGTATAATAATGCTATGATGTATATATTGGCTCCCCCTATCATGGTAATCACCCAACTAGATGGCGTTGCATATTATAATGCTATGATGTTTATATTGGCTCCCCTAGCTTGGTAATCACCCAACCAGATGGCGTTGCGTATTATAATGCTATGATGTTTATATTGGCTCCCCCTGGCTTGGTAATCACCCAACAAGATGGCGTTGCGTATTATAATGCTATGATGTTTTTATTGGCTCCCCTAGCTTGGTAATCACCCAACCAGATGTTGTTGCGTATTAAAATGGGGGGCGATTATATTGGCTCCCACTGGCTTGGTAATCACCCAACCAAATGGCGTTGCGTATTATAATACTATGAGGTATATATTGGCTCCCCCTAGCTTGGTAATCACCAAACTAGATGGCGTTGCGTAATATAATGCTATGATGTATATATTGGCTCCCCTAGCTTGGGAATCACCCAACTAGATGGCGTTGCGTATTAAAATGCTCTGATATTTATATTGGCTCCCCTGGCTTTGTAATTACCCAACCAGGTGGCGTTGCGTATTATAATGCTACGATGTTTATATTGGCTCCCCGTGGCTTGGTAATCACCCAACTAGATGGCGTTGGGTATTATAATGCTATGATGTATATATTGGCTCCCTATAGCTTGGTAATCACCCAACTAGATGGCGTTGCGTATTATAATGCTACGATGTATATATTGGCTCCCCCTAGCTTGGTAACCACCCAAATAGACGGCGTTGCGTATTATAATGCGGGGGCGATTTTATTGGCTCCCCCTGGCTTGGTAATCACCCAACTAGATGGCGTTGCATATTATAATGCTATGATGTATATATTGGCTCCCCTTAGCTTGGTATTTACCCAACCAGATGGTGTTGTGTATTATAATGCTATGATATATATATTGGCTCCCCTTAGCTTGGTAATTACCCAACCAGATGGCGTTGCGTATTATAATGCTATGATGTATATATTGGCTCCCCTTAGATTGGTAATTACCCAACCAGATGGCGTTGCGTATTATAATGCTATGATGTTTTTATTGGCTCCCCCTGGCTTGGTAATCACCCAATCAGATGGTGTTGCGTATTATAATGCGGGGGTGTTTATTGGCTCCCCCTAGCTTGGTAATCACCCAACCAGATAGCCATGCGTATTATAATGCTGTGATGTATATATTGGCTCCCCTTAGCTTGGTAATTACCCAACCAGATGGCGTTGCGTATTATAATGCGGGGGTGTTTATATTGGCTCCCCCTGGCTTGGTAATTACCCAACCAGATGGCGTTGCGTATTATAATGCTATGATGTATATATTGGCTCCCCTTAGCTTGGTAATTACCCAACCAGATGGTGTTGTGTGTTATAATACTATGATGTATATATTGGCTCCCCTTAGCTTGGTAATTACCCAACCAGATGGCGTTGCGTATTATAATGCTCTGATGTTTATATTGGCACCCCCTGGCTTGGTAATCACCCAACCAGATGGCGTTGCGTATTATAACGTGGGGGTGTTTATATTGGTTCCCCCTGGCTTGGTAATCACCCAACCAGATGGTGTTGCGTATTATAATGCGGGGGTGTTTATTTTGGCTCCCCCTGGCTTGGTAATCACCCAACAAGATGGTGCTGCGTATTATAATGCGGGGGTGTTTATATTGGCTCACCCTGGCTTGGTAATCACCCAACCAGATGGTGTTGCGTATTATAATGCAGGGGTGTTTATATTGGCTCCCCCTAGCTTGGTAATCACCCGACCAGATGGTGTTGCGTATTATAATGCGGGGGTGTTTATATTGGCTCTCCGTACTTTGGAAACTTCTCAGAAATATATATTTATTTATATGTTTAAAAGTGGAAAAATATGTGATGAAGTTTCCAAATAATGTTCGTAAATTTGTGTCATATTTATGTGTCCCAAAGGGCCAAAGGGCCTAAATGCAGGGAATGGAGTGGTTTGTCGGAAATTTCATGCAGGCAGTGTTACTAGCAGGGTTCCAAAGGGTAAGTATACAAATTTTGTTCAGATTGGTGAAACGGTGTAGGCTTGTGCCAAAGAGCATAAATGTAGTGAATGGACTGGCCTGTCATATATTTAATGTAGACAGGGTTACTCGCTGGGTCCCAAAGGGTAAGTATACACTTTTTGGTTCAGATCGGTGATACGGTGTAGATTTATGCCAAAGGACCTAAATGCAGGGAATGGAGTGGTCTGTCCAAAATTTCAAGTGGACAGGGTTATCCGCAGGGTTCCAAAGTGTAAGTATACAAATTTTGCTTCAGATCGGGGAAACTGTGTAGATTTGTGCCAAAGAGCCTAAATGCAGGGAATGGGGTGGCCAGTCCGAAATTTTAAGTGGACAGTGTTACTCGCAGGGTTCCAAAGGGTATGTATGCAAATTTTGGTTCAGATCGGTGAAACGGTGTAGATTTGTGACATAGGGCCTATATGCAGGGAATGGAGTGGTCTGTCAGAAATTCCATGCAGACAGTGTTACTCGCAGGGTTCCAAAGGGTAAGTATACAAATTTTTGTTCAGATCGGTGAAACCGTGTAGGTATCTGCCAAAGGGCATAAATGCAGGGAATGGAGTGGTCTGTCCGAAATTTCATGTGAACAGTGTTACTCGCAGTGTTCCAAAGGCTCAGTATACATATTTCGGTTCAGATCGGTGAAAAGGTGTAGATTTGTGCCAAAGGGCCTAAATGCAGGGAATGGAGTGGTCTGTCCGAAATTTAACATAGCCTAAACTGTTCCTCTTTAATCTGGCTATCATATACAAAAATACCATTTCAAATCCGACTGGTAGTTCCAGAGATTAGCGCGTTTTAACACACAAACACAAAAACACACAGACTCTTCAGCTTTATTATATTAGTATAGATGACTGACTAAATGAGATTCCACAATTGAATCGGTCGGAGCTGAAAAGCATTAAGTCAACCAGGAAGAACTATACAGCCTATTTTCATAAATACTACTTATGTTAATTGCCACTATCGACATACGAAATTTCAGTTTGATTGTTGTAATAGATTCGTAGATATTGAGAACTAACTAAATATTGCGAATGGTAGCCATGTTGGACTTTTATATACGTAGGTATTAGAGTTATGTACTGTTACATGAAGATTATTGTGTACGTTTCGTATTCAAACTTCAATCGCATGATTAGAACACAAGAAGTTAAAACGAGATTTTAAAATTTCGCACAGCTGCCATTTTGTGGTTATGGAAACAATTGAAATAAATTAAATGCCAGTGGATTAACATGTGTATAAGGATTTACTGTACCATGTTTCACTGCACTCGGATGGTTAAATTGCGAGAAACGTCCTTTTAAATATGTATGTTTCGCGTCGCCGCCATCTTGGATTTGTGAACACCAGGTTATTGAAAGTCCTATAGCTGAACATACGCTCATAGCCCCTATGAACATTAAAATATTCAGTTTGATTGCTATAACAGATTCGTAGGTATTCAGAGCCTTCTAATTACTTCGGATTTTTGCCATGTTGGATTGTCATATGTATAGGCCATAGAGTCATGTACCATTAAAGGAAAATTATTGCGGAGGTTCATTATTCAAACTTTCACTTCTATCGCATGATTACGACACTAAAAAACTTAATTTTAAAATTCGCAAAGCCGCCATCCTGAGGTTATGTTAACAATTGAACAAAATTAGATACCAGTGCATTACAATGTGTATAATCATTTGCTGTACCAAGTTTCATTGAGTTTGAATCATTAAATTGAGAGAAAAGTCTATTTAAAACTTTCAAATTCGCTTGGCCACCGTGTTCGTTTTGTAGTTAACCGGTTTTTGAAAGTCTCATAGACAAACTTCCAGTAGGGACTTTTATCTCCGTACAAAATTTCAGGGTGATACCGGTAATAGTTTCTGAGATATAGAATGCCGATGAAATATTTCGCACAGCAGCCATCTTGAGGTTATGTAAACAATTGAACGAAGTTAGATGTCGGTGCATTACAATGTGTATAAACATATACTGTACCAAGTTTCATTGCGTTTGGTTGGTTAAATCGCGAGAAACGTCTATTTAAAAGTCCCAAATTCGCTTGTCACCATGTTGGTTTTATAGTAACCAGGTTTTCAAAAGTCACATAGGTGAACTTCTAGTAGTTCCCTTTATCACCGTACTGCCGCCTTGTTGGATTGGTGAGACGTAACAAAATTTGAAGGGCATGGTCGTGTTGGTCCGGAATAGTGCTATGAACTTACCGAGTTTTATTGAAATCGCTCCAATTGTTTAGATTTTATTAGGGGGGACGACACACAGACAGACACATGGACAAAAGGTGATCTCACAAGCCTATTTTTTCATAAATGAAATTAGGCTAAAATAGTAATTTTTTAAGGAATTAGTACTCTCAAGTATTGACCCAAGGGCATTGGAACGGCATAGGAAAGAATTAAGTCAGCCTTCTGTTTAAGCCACTGCGATTAGAGGAGAAAAGCATTACTGTAAGTCAATGACCTGCTGCCCCTCAGCGCCGTATTCCGTACTTAATTTTGGCCGCACTGCAAGATTCACGCGTGTTATTGTAGATAACATTTGTACAGGGTTTGTGGGATTTTTATGTTACAAATCCATTTTAAAATGAAATACAACGTTAAATATTTATTCTGCTTGGCTTTATGCTGCACTAAACTGACCACGGAGCTGAAAGGCATTAAGTAACGTTTGACAAATTGATTTGAAAAATATGTCTTTTAAGTTAAAATTGATATTCCGCTAACACAAATATAACCATAACAGTTGCTTCACAACATTGGCCTAGATGACTAGTATAGTGTGCTTGTAAAGTTCGCTTCTGTCAATGACGTTTTATCTGTCTCCAGAAAAGTAGTGAAAACTGGCTTAATACTTTCCAGCTCCGACCGATTCAAATACTAGTCAATAACAACACTAAACAAAAGAATCAAAAACGTCTATATGCAGAAGTAGAAACAAAACACACATGCACCCTAGTACACGGGGCTATATGCCCACGATATCGTAGCCCCCAATATAAGCGACAACAACAACAACAACAACAAAACTCCCTTCCAACTAAGCAGGGATAGAGACAAAGATTGATCGATTAATTGTATTATCGAGAGTGTGGCCTCACGAAGTCGATTGCCAATTACGAATATGACTTTATCATTCAATAATTCTTTGGAACAACATTGCTTATGTCTGTGACAGGCTAATTTGATGAAGCAAACACCTGTCAAATGTAAACTAGGAAACGCACATTAAGATAAACATAATACTGACTATATGGGTCCACCGTAATTTATTTCGGAATCAAAGGAGTAGAAAATACTTCTCTTGAGACCTTCTACAGTGTGTGCTAGGTGAATATTAAGTTTGATTTTACTTTGAAGTCGAAATATATTCTACCACCAACTCTACCCCGCCATGAAATTACTTGTTGGCGATATATTTTCGATCAGTAAGCCATTGCTATACCTAGCAAAAGTGTTTGGGATTATTTGCAAAGTACCAACAAGTCGTATAGATGAAAAGACACAAAACGGCTGTGGAAAGTTCTACGCCATATTTCTAATGTTGCTCTCAGCTGTCTCATCCAGTTTGGGATTTGTGTCACAATATTGGTACTGCTATGCGTCTGCAAGAACTTCATGCACTATCATTCTTGCATCAAGGTATTTATTGGAGACCATGGCCCTTTTAACTATCATAGGAATGAACTGCTCTGTTAATTTTCACAAATATGAAGAAATTTTACAAAACATATCAAATGTGTTGAATTCATTCCCTTATGATCGCCACCGCTTCTTGAAACAAGCAAAGCATCTCATTTGGAAACTGATGATTCTTACCAGCATTATAATGATGACACTCGTACTAAATCTAATAACAATGATTTATTACGAACTTGGCATCGTCATTGCTATAGAAGTGTTTATTAGAACTGCCTTGTTTATCGATCATCTGATATTTGTGTATTCCGTGTTACTCGTCAAGGGTGTGTACCAACTTTTGAACAAGAGACTGGAATTCTATCTGAGGTGGGAAAACAATACCTCTCAAGGTCATACAACTCCAGTTCTTAGCTCTAGAGTCTCCAGAGGACCGGCATTCTTTGGACCAGTAGCTACTCACAACTTTGTGCTTTCTGAAGGAAGAAAGGCTACTTCTTATGATTTCAGGAACGCACGGAGAATTTGTTTACAACTGCACGGAATAACTGAACTCATTAACACGTATGTTGGTCTGAAATACTTTTTAAATCTGACCTACATGTTTGCCTCTACTCTTGGAAATCTGTATATTTTATTTATTCCTAATATCCTCTCCGTAGGATTATTATTCAACATTTGTGCGATTATCGATGTTTCCATGAACTTTATTTTACTGATTGTCGTGATAATGTGCTGTCATGTTACCACGCAGGAAGCAACCCACATCAAATTCCTGGGTGCGAGACTATCGATGGTGTGCAGTTCTGAAAACGACGGTGAGATACAAACGCTGTGTCTACATGCTCAACAGAACTCAGTGAATTTCTCAGCCGGTGGACTCTTCACGCTAGATCCGTCATTACTTTTTACTTTCTGTGGATCTGTCATCACCTACCTGCTTATTCTTCTAAAGTATTGAAGCTTTCATCTCATGGCCAGTTGTGAAATTTTCCTGAGAATCACCAACACCCTCCACACAAATACCCAGGTTTGGTGCATATGTCCAAGTAACCATGGTATCGCTTATGGAGGGACACACTGCTTATACAGTTACACACATGCATATTTTGTATTAAGTTATATTGATACCGAGTCATTATCTATGTGCGCTCCGATAAACACGGCAAGCTAAGTCGGCTGTGACTGGCGCAGATCGCGGGTGTGCGTACCCGATTCAGCCGGTGGTCGGCGCGCACTTTCACACTTTTATCAAACATGTTCAATAATGTGTACTTAGGCGATGCTGAAAATATCCTCCCTGTCTTGTAATACACACCTGACATCTTCTGAAGATAGGGGCCGATAACTTCGATGTTAGGCCCCTTAAAGCAACAATTTTCATTATCATCATCATCTTCTGATAAGGAAAATCTATCAACTCTTTTATTATTTACGGAGCCTATTTCCTTGAATCGTATAGCGACCCTCCTAATTGTACTGGCATTAGGCACAGGTCTTCCTGGAAACTTGATTCGAAATTTTCGTCTTGTTTCAGAACAATATTTTCTGCTTTTCATATGGCTACTTGGTTGCAATTATTAAATTAATTAATACACGAATTAAGGATATACACACGTTCGCGCAATGTGAATTGGTGTCTAGACATGACTAACAATCAAAGTAAACACAATACTCACTAAACGTGCCACACTAACGTCTAAGCTTTGCAGATACACGTCCATATGAATGAAAAAACACGTGTGAACTAACGATATGAGTCAGCGGAGCGCTCCATCTCGTGCTGAACCTCGTACGCGCGCCAGCGATCTGCGCCAGTCACAGCCGGCTTAGCTGGCCGTGTTTATTGGGACACACATAGATAATAACCCTGTACGTTTTAACTTCCTTCTCTACCACATGGTGCAATGGATAGCGTTGTTATCTCTCACAACTGCGATAGCCTAACTGATTTTGAGCCCCAGCTCTCCCATATCCTGATGCAAATAATAGATCTATCGGAAGGTGTGGATATATGAAGGCCTGACAGGATGGCCATAGCTACGGACTCGGTTCGGGTCACCTACGACCCTTGTGAATGAGGCTCTCATTGGACGTTTACCATTGGTCAATGAATCCATCAGAAAGTATCTTGGAAACAACGGAGCGACGAACTTTGTGTTTTAAAATTTGAACTGGCATTAGTAGTATACATTTTTATACTTTGGATATTGCGTAATCTCGAGGACATATTGCATCATCATGCGAGCGATCACATGATATGTCTGCAGTGTTCGCGACAAAAAAGTTTGTTTGACATAAATGAATGGCCTCGACCTGCTCAACCCCCACACCAAATTTCAACTCTCTAGGACAAAATAAATTGAATTTTGAAAATAGGCTATATTTCCAAAATTAGGAAATCTATAAAAAAGTTTGTTTGACAAAAATGAAAGCTCTCTATCTCCTCTACCAGTAAACCAACTCTTAGGTCTATAGGACAAAAATGAAAAAAAATGTTCAAATGGGGTCTTTTTAGCGGAAAAGTTTTAGGTGTACTAACATTTGAATGAGACTGTACGGTTGCGGCGTCCATGGAGATCCATTTGGTTATCCACACGCGATTGCTTAGTGCTCTGCTTGTGTTAGCAGCAAGAAGAGATTGACCCTTGACCGCTTGAAGCGGATAACATTTGCCCCGCGGCTGTTATCGTTTTTGGCTAGCGCGAGCAAGCCGAACGTGGGGGGTCTGGCTTATTAATCCTTATAGGACGTGCAGCTGTTAGTTAACATTTTTTGTGTGCTTGCATGCTCTGTAGTCTCATTCTGCATAGACCGTTCTCTGACTGCATGAAATGAATATTGGCTTGTTTGTTTTAAATTCTTAGCCATCATTATTGAACTCGGAAATTATTTTAATGAGAGAAAAAGTTTGGATGTCCGTTCACAGAGCCTCATTCATGTGATATGTTTAATGAGCTTTTTGTTTATTTAACTTCATAGTATATATGAGCAGAGATGGTTTGGGAACCATAGTTGCTCTCATCATGAATGTAATTGAATGTGTTATCGAGAAGTTGTGCCGCTTAGGAAAGGTGAAATTAATAGCAGAGCGTGCGAGGGCGCTAAACTTAAATTATCTTATTTCGGCTGTAAAAGTAGAAGAATGAATAATCATAAACAATTTAACTGTTCAAGAAAGAGAAATTTTCCAGTTTGAAATGAAGGAAATAGTGTCAGACCGACGATATAGTGCTGATTTAATATTAAATGGACTAAATATTCAGATTATTAATGTTTTCATTAATAGACTTCGAGAATTCAGAGTGAGGGGTGAGGAAATTATTAGTATGAGTCCTCTTCATGGACTGAGGTTGGGGGAGTTTGTGACTCCTTCCCCTCCTCTAGCAGAAGAACGTGAAGAAGAGGATGAGGAGTGTGTTGGAGAAGAAGAGGAAGAAGAAGAAGAAGCAGAAGAAGAAGAAGAAGAAGAAGTTGATGATGATGATGATAGTCAAATCATTAATTAAATGGACAGGGGTCAGTGTTTTTTATTTAAAATGTCAGATGTATATATTAGCCTACTTTCGATTTTTGCAAAAAATGAAAGTAGACTTATGAGATCACTACAGGGCGAAAAAACAGTGTGTCTGTCTGTGTGTGTATGTGTGTGTGTGAGTCTGTGTGTGTGTGAGTGAGTGTGTGTACTCTGAATGTCTGTCCCCCCCCCCTATCAATTGGAACACGGTGAGCGCAAATTGAACGAAATTCGGTACAAAGGTAGCACTAGCAAAGGACACCTCAGTGTCATGTTTTATATCGCCGCCATCTTGACGGAAACGTAATGGCGGCCACACAAATGTTCAAAGCTTAAATCAAATTACGACTAACCTAATCATCCGATCTCTACCAAATTTTGCAACAACATACCTTTATGGAGGGAGCATCCTTTGACAAATCTAATAGGTCATTAGCATAAAAGTTTGCGGATGGCGGCCATCTTTCTGTCAAAATCGATTACCCCTATTAATTCGAACACGGTGAAACCGAATGGAATGAAATTTGGTACAGAGGTAGCACTAGCAAAGGGCACTCCAGTGTCATGTTTTATATGGCCGCCTTCCTGACGGAAACGTAATGGCGGCCACACAAATGTTTAAAGCTTAAATCAAATTACGACTAACCTAATCATCCGATCTCTACCAAATTTTGCAACAACATACTTTTATAAAGGGAGCATCGTTTGACAAATCTAATAGGTCATTAGCCTAATAGTTTTGCGGATGGTGGCCATCTTTGTGTCAAAATCGATTCCCCCTATTAATTCGAACACGGTGCAACCGAATGGAACGAAATTTGGTACAGAGGTAGCACTAGAAAAGGCCACCTCAGTGTCATGTTTTATATCACCGCCATCTTGACGGAAACGTAATCGCGGCCACCCAAATGTTAAAGGCTAAAATGTAATTACGACCAACCTAATAATCTAGTCTCTACCAAATTTTGCAACAACAAATCTTTATATGGGAAGCATATTCTGACCTAACTGCTAGATCATCAGCCCAATAGTTTCAGATAGTGGCCAAGTATGTGTGCAAATCGATTCCCCCTATCAATTCAAACATGGTGAAACCGAATTGAACGAAATTTGGTACAGAGGTAGCACTAGCAAAAGGCACCTCAGTGTCATGTTTTATATCGCCACCATCTTGACGGAAACGGAATGACGACCACCCAAATTTTAAAAGCTTAAATCAAATTTCGACCATCCTAATAATTTGATCTCTACCGGATTTTGCAACAACATGCCTTTTTGTGGAAAGCATCTTATGACTGACTACAAGGTCATCAGCCCAATAGTTTGCAAATAGCGGCCATGTATGTGTGCAAATCCATTCCCCAGATCAATTCAAACACGGTGAAACCGAATTGAATCCATGTTTAATATCCCTATAGCACGTTGTATTTCAACAAGCTACTACAACCAACATTCAATTATACTCCTTGAAAAGGACAAAGAGTTATAACAATACCTATGCATTTAGGAGAAAGTAGGCTATATGTTCTTTACTGAACATCTTGTTTTTTAAAATATATTTATTTTAATCATCGTGGTTTACATTAATTATATAATACGAAATAGTGAAAACAAAATGGTATGATCTTCGTTCTTAAAGTGGTAAGTAGTTCTTATTTTCCGCCAAGATGCTGAGAATGGAAGATACTGTCTGCAGAGTTGAATATGCTGGTGATCTTGTGTGGAAGGTAAGTACAATCATTCTTTTCTTTCTTGAGTGTGTTGGTTTTAGTGAGCTGAAATTATATAGAGACACATTAACAATAATAATAATAATAATAATATGTTTTGCGATGAATTAAAAAAAACTTACATTGTTTTAATTAGAATATGTTTTTGTTCGAAATCCAGGAGTTGTGATTTGAATCGAATCCTAGCCAAGATACGAAGGCCCGGGTTCCTTTTCTAGGTAGTACTTTGTCAACTAAGTAAATATTAGGATGTTTTCTTCGTTGTAACTCTGCTTCATAAAATGCCCCAAATATCGGCAAATTTTTATTATCATTTAAAAGATATGTTCGTTAATTAGTATTTTGAACTTTATAAATTGTAAATAATTCCGCAGTCCAATTAGCTTCGTACCCCTTGCTGAAATGTTTCTTGAATTTTGATATTCTTACAATGTAGCCAATTTTATATTTTGGTTTTCTTAAAGTTTCATTATATTGTGTTGGCAAGCGGGGTTGATTGTTTCTTTTTACATCAATAGGTTTCATGTCAATGCTGCGATGTATTTTGTGATTAAACTTTACTAATAACTCAGGCAAAATATTTACCCATCGGTATGAGCCACGTGTTGTGAACTCTTTCCACATCGATTCCTTAAGAGTTCGATTAAATCTCTCTACCACACTCGCTTTTATGGAGCTCCCAGTGGAATAATGCTTTAGATTTTGTTTCTGACACCATGTTTTGAATTCACTGTTATAAAATTCCGTTCCTCGATCAGTGTGAAAATAATTGGGTAATCTTTTACTTTGAGAATAAACAAATTTTAAACTTTTTACAATCTCACTTCCTTTTTTGGTTTTAAGAGGAATTGCCCATGCATATTTTGAGTAAACGTCAATAATGGTTAATAAATATTTAAATCCATTATTCCATTTTGCAAGTTTTGACATGTCCACAAGATCAGCTTCAAGGAGGTCATCGATTCCTTCGCTAATAACATGTCATCTTTTAAACTTTTTTCTATGAGTTGCATGAAGTTCTTTTGCTATTTCTCGTCTGATTTCGTTCATAGTTAATTTCTAAACAGAGATTTATAACATACTGTGCATTGTTTTACAAATGTTTGAATTTTTATTCAATATATCCTGCATTTCTTAGTTCTTCTTCAATTGCAAAGATTTCGCTGTCGAGTCCTATGTGACCTGCAGCTCTCGATGCAATTAATTTTTTAAGTCTTGATACTAATTTGTTTGGTTCATTCCAATGCAAAAATTCAATATTGTTTCCTCCTTCGAATTTCCAAATGGCTTGTGGTGTGATGTGTTTCTTTTGGCCATATCCAGTATGCATCGTAGTATTTGCTTCTACATTCTCATCTGTTGTTTTTATAATTATATCTATGTCTTCAGTAAGAAGGGGTTCGATTATATTTTTATACTAATGAGATTGTGTTCCTCTCGGAGCTGCATTGCTTGCATA